>OY284415.1:73803922-74266922 GCA_958301585.1 Merodon equestris
TTCGAATAGTTGTCTTGTTAGAATTGTTTATAAATATGCTTGTTCATGAAACCCTTTACTCAAAATAGGGAATTCGCTCCGTACTAATATGCTTGAAGGTCTAAATGTTATAACCCGGATCTAACTAAGCGTTTTTGGCTTCCAAAAACCCAAGGCCTGCCATTGTTGCTGCCCATGTTTATTTTTGTTACTTTCGACTTAGGAGTTTAGGCCACTTTTTTGGGTCAGGTGCGACTTTTTTCCTTTTTCCACTAGTCGCCTTCTTATTGTCCGAGATGAAATGGGCGCTACTAATACGTTCTGAAATGCCACAACTAACTTAAAAGGGTAAAGACTTAAAGGGCATGATAAAAGCTTAATGCAATTATCTTCTCCCGCAGTCGCCTTGCCCGGTCTGCCTTTTTTATCATATAACATAAAAGCATACTTCTGTGCTGGAGTTGTTTCAATAGAATGTTGATTTTATTCTTTATTTAAACTTCCAAACTTTATTTCTCCAACTTCCGTTTACAGACAAACGAATTGTTTTATTCATAATCCAATTCAAATTTCTTATATAGTATTGACGACACAGTCAACAAGTCAGACATCTGTTAATTCAGTGTTTCAAACGGAAAATGTTGGCCTAAAATAATTCACAAAACAGGCAACCTTGTGTCGTATTGTGGCATCAAGGAATCGACGCAGATTGCGTATTGGAAGTTTAAAGGAAATAAATAATTTCCTTGGAGTTGTGGTAGTCTCTAGATGTGTTGTTTTAAGAGACGGCGCAGCATGCGAGATTACACGTTTGATACGAAATGTTTAGAGCTCTTGTTATTTCACATTGCGGTGAAATTAAATAGTCACCAAATACCAATACGAGTCGGATTTATTTCAGCAGACGTTTTTTAAGGAATCACATTTACGCGAAAAAAGCACTTCTAAACTAATACTTGGCAATTAAGTGACCTGAAGCTGATATATACTGGACTCAATAAATGATTTAGCTAGTTAATAAATAAAAAATAAAATGAAATAATGTTACAATTAATTACTTTCTTGTCCTTTAGGTTAGAAGACTCGAATTGAATCACCGTGTATTTCCTACATGAACATGCCTATATTTAGCGTTAAACAATTGGCTTTCAACAATTCAATGGGTTCACATTATTAGTTTTTGATTTGCACATACCACACAGAAAACAGACCCTTAGAGAGCCTAAATGTATACAAACCCTCATCATATACTAATTTATTTCTTGTTCGGTACCTGATTTGATGCTTAAGGCTTAAATTATGGCTGCAAAATTCTTTAATAATTTATATTTGTAATGCGAAAGCTTCTCCGTTTGAGAATAGATGTCAGAAAATATATTGCAGATATACATACAATATATAACTAAGGACTTCTTGTTGCTATAGATCATTTAAAATATAATGTTTCTGGCTACGTTATAAATTTGTAAAAGAATTCTTAGGTAACTATTTTTTACACTAGAAGTTTTTATTTTTTCCACCACTGCCTGAATAAATTTACAAATATTTTATACTCTATTTCCTAAATGGAATTCACCCAAAAATAATCTAAGGAATCACAGTGTCAACCGTTTTCAAAATAGATTTTACACAGATAGCCGACCTTAAGTTGTATCCAATAAAAGAATATTTCATTACCCCAATTTTGATGAACGGATACAAAGGTCTGACGTTTAAAATTGCCACTTTCTCCTTATCACTTAAAAACGATAATAAATAAATTTTCCAAGAAACCCTAAATCATTTCAAATACCAAATAAGCTCCATTGTAGACGGTATTTTCAAATTGCCACAACTCAATAAAGATGAAGATGATTCTACATAAAGAAGGTTGGAGAAGGGTTTTCAAAAAAGAATTATTAAGCTCACTGTCGTTAACATATACCAGAGAACATTTTGATACAAGGATAACTAATGTTACACATTTGACTTGACACTACAAGATAAATACTTTTATACTTACAGGCCGTTAGATACTGTCTCCGGTGCTTTTGATACAATAAATCCCATGATTAAGTAGCATTTGATCTCCTGCGACGTGCATAGCGTAGAAGAATAGCGTAGTTATTCGCTGCACCAGTTGCTATTAATCGTACGCAATCGTTAGGATGCAGCACCTTGACTCTCGGAGAAGCTGTTTGCGATATAAATCGACCAAATGAAAGTCATAGTCAAGTTGTGCGAAATGATAAATGGTCTCAGAAGGCGGAACCGGTATAGCGGAATAGGTATCCCTTCCTAGACTTTCTTCTGTCACGGAACGATTCTTAAAGAGTTAAGAGTTAAATTCCCAAGAACACTCTAGCATATGGAGGTGGCTAAAGTAAACTGTCGTAGGATTTATAGCTAACACCTTTGACTTGTGCTGAACTTACCTCTTTAAAAATCCCACCCAAATGCATTTTTTTTGTTTATGTCTGACTAGTCAACATTATTAAAAGGTTGCAAAATGTAAACTTAGGGCATCCGCCATTCTAAATGTTAGCCAGGGAACAGTATATACCACCATAACGTCATGTTATCGTTCATTTTTAAACATCGAGTTAACAAAGCGCCAAACAATCAGGCATTTACACCAATAAATAATTTATCACCAGTGACAATGTTAGTAATGCCAACCATCAAGGCTGAAGTCGCCCGAGGCAGTCTAACGAGAACAATTAGGTAGGAAATCATAGTCAACATCGACTTGTTCCATCTCTCGCACGTCTTTCCGAAGTATATGAATTGATGCTATACCAGCAAAAAAAAATACAAAGAACGCATCGACTTTAACCGATCGACAAGCCACATTATTTATATAAAGATCATGGTGAATATGGCACAAACCGATGGTGATTTTAAAAAAAAAACCTTCACAAATTAGATAGCTATGCGCTCAAACATGCGGTCACGTTATACTGGTGCATTTTTCCATTGTTTTACGTTCGGTCTTCTGCTTAGGGTATGCACGACGCCAACTCTTAACGCCATCTCTTGCACTGAGTCAGTAGAATGGTTCCCATATTTTCCCCAATGTTTTATTCATACTCTGGAGCATTTCTTCTATTAATTCATGCACTTTTGAACGTGTCACCATGCGCTACATCCTGAATGTCTTTCCGTTAGACATCTCCCATTCTAGCCTCAAGACACCGTTGTGAACATAGAGGGAACACCACTGCGCTCAAAATTGCCTAAAAGTGGAGTTTTATTGACCATAAGGTTTCTCCAGGTTTTCTTCTTTTCGACATTCCTGATCTCATCTGCACTTGACAAAATCACTTAACGTTACTAATTATCCTTGTCACTTACTGGACATCATCTTGATTGTCTTAGAGATAAAGAGTATTTCGATATAGAAAATGGTTTTCACCATGTAAAACTTTAAGCTGATTGTATACCATCATTTGCAACTTAAGTTTGATAAGTGCATATTTATACAAACAGGTATTGTCTACCTTGGGTATAAGATTACAATAGATGGTATTAGGCCTTAAAAGTTGTCCGATACCTCATGTACCAAGGACGTGCAAAGCTTCTTAGCTTCAAAGCATTAAGGATAAACTTGCAGCACCGCCAGATCTTACGACTTACAGTCCGAATAGTCGCACAGAACTACATTGTCATGTAAGTTCGATAAGGTTCGGGGCTGTTTTAATGTAGACGGAAGCATGTGGAATTGGGTTTAATTCTATTACAAGCTTTAACTTTAAAGAAAAAAAAAAATACTTGAAGTCTCAAATATCTAGATGGGCATTATAGCTACAAAGTTTTGATTTTGTTGTTGAGCAAAGAAAACATGATCGCATGACTCATGTGGATGCCTTGAGTCGGTCCTTTAATATTCTATAATGAATCTTTCGACTCTATCGTGGCCGCTGCGCAAAAAAAGTCATTGCTGTAGCTACTGATCTTGAACAAGCTGAAAGTCTTTTATAGGAGATGGTAGATGGGTTTATTTACAGCAAATGAAAAGGCAAAGTAATTTCTGCATTTCATCTTAAAAGGAGAAATATGTGATTCGTACTCATCACAAAGCAATGTGCAACTTGGACGTAAAAAAATGTTTCAAGCATTCTTCTGGTTGTTACTGGTTTCTTATAATGTAGAAAAAAATCAAGACTTATCTCAAGTACATGTATTTTTCGCTGCAATCTGACGATTCCAAAACGAAGTCTTTCCTTTTGTACATAGTGCTATCTTGGTACTCTGCCGAAGCTAAAAAAGCATGTCCTACTTGTAAGATGCATTAACTAAGTTTATCGGGTAAACATAACTCACACACCTCTTTGTTAATAAGGAACTTGCTACGACTAGCCATTTGGGTAAGCATTTGGCGAAAATAGGAATCGCGCTCAACATACGGTCAATAGAAGCACAGGGTTTACACCGAGTTTATTGCTTTTTGGCATTGAGCAAAAAGGAGAACTCTCTGATCCCACGAAATAGTTCCTTAATAACAAGTAAAGAGAAAAGCTAGCCTACAAGATGTTAGGAATTCAAAACATATAGAGTTCGCAATAAGAAACAGAGATTATTTAGACAACCTCACAAAAGGCCTGTAAAATACTAGCAAGATTAATTTGTTATGCTTCAGAATACGACGACAATATCAGGTGAAGCTTTAGGCTAAATTTCGTGGTCCGTATGAAATCAAAAGGTTTAACCTAATGACAAGTATGTCGTTTCAGATATAGAAGTGCCATAAAAAGGCGTATTCTCTCCAAATATTTTTATTTATTTATTTATTAGAATACTAATGTACAATTAGAAAAAAGAAAAAAATTGTAATTAACATTGGGATAAGAGCAACTAGTAGCAAAAGCTTTCGGCTCCCAGAAAATATAATATTAGACTTAAAGTTTTCGCATATTCTTTTTATTTTTTATTTTTATTTTATTTTCGTATCATAATTTACATTTGGTGAGCCACCACACAGTTTACATACAGAGATATGATATTTCGATTATATCTTTCTACTGAACAAATATTTTATACAATTATTTATGATAACAAATGTTTGACAATGATAATAACCTTTGAAGGAAAACTACGACAAAAACCTTCAATGCAAAAATCAAAAAAAAACATAATAAAAATAAATAATACTTATATAATTAATAATAAGCAATCAACAATAAATAATAAATAACAATGTAAGAAATGAATAGTGTATTTTCGAATAGATGTGGGTTTTAACAAAAGAGCATAAGGAAACATGATTAAACACTTAACTGATTTATAAGGGGGTTTTCGGAGATTTCACAATTATGGAGAAACTTTGTGGTTAGTTTTAAAATTCTATCACGAACTAATTCAATCTTTGTTCTGCTGTGAAGATCAGCCGTTGAGTGATAAGGAGGAAGATTTAGCATCATTTTAAGAATTTTATTTTGGGAAACTTGTAATTTTTTTAGATGGCATTTTGTTGAATTTCCCCAAACTTGGCAACCATATAGAAGGATTGATTGATAAATTACTTTAAAAATTACAATTTTATTGGCATTGTTCAGTGTAGACTTCCTGTTTATAAAAGGGTACAGCATGTTTATCGCAATATTTATTTTATGTATAGTTTTTGTAATATGTTCTTTAAATGTGAGTTTTGTATCAAGTTGAATGCCCAAATATCTTACAGATCGAACCCAGTTGACACCGGTATTATTGACAATTAGTTGGTTGCTTGGGAGAAAGCAGGCTTTTCGTTTCCTGCTGAAAAAATTGGCCTGCATCTTCAGTTTAATTTTCCAGGATTTGAAATACCTTAGCAATAACTGAATCGCATGTTGTAAGTTTTCCTCCACCTTGAGGCTAAGCTCATGCGAAGAATATATTGCCGTGCCATCTGCAAAGATAGCTACTTCACAATAAGGAAGGGGTATCAGACACAAAGATATTATAGAGAATTGGTCCCAAAACGGATCCTTGAGGCACACCAGCAACAATAGTGTGACAAGGAGAATAACAATAATTAACAAAAACTCTGAAAGTACGATCGGAAAGAAAGCTTAGCACAAGTCTGGTGAGATAAGGGGAAAAACGGAGTATCAATAATTTATAGATAAGGCCCAAATGCCATACACAATCGAATGCTTTCTCAATATCCAGCAAAAGAAGACCAGTTGATTTACCCAAGGAGCGATTCATTTTAATATGTTGGCACACTCTAAGTACTTGATGGGATGTACTATGATTTCTTCTAAAACCAAATTGCTCATTTAGTAGTATATTATTTTCTTCAATAATTGCGGTTAATTTTGCTTTTATGATTTTCTCGAACACTTTACTAATACTACTTAACAGACTAATCGGTCTGTAACTGTCTGGTTTGTTAGGTGGCTTTCCTGGTTTAGGAATAGGTATCACCTTAGCTATTTTCCAAGCTTTTTAGTTTTTGTATATTGCTTTGGTTACTATTTTTTTTTTGCTGAATCCTCTGTACTTTTGAAAAGGACCGGAATGATGAAGATTCTGTTAAGATGCTTTGTTTGCTCAATCGCCTCTTGAGCTCAAAAAAGAAACGGTAAGCAAGAATTATTCTGCATCTAATCTCTGAAATTGTCTCACGCCTATAACAAGTAAACCAAAGTACAAAGAATCATTAACTACTTTAAAGTTATAGTTGGCAAAGATCACGTTCTGGTCAACATGTCGGTGTTGAGCATATTTCTCTGATGACTGCACATATTTAAAGTTCACAACCCACTTTAGCTGTTCTGCTCCCAGAAATTCAAATGCTTTGATCCTGTGTTTGTTCAATCATGTCAATATAATTTGCGTGCACAAGCAATTGACTTGAAATAGATGTAGTTTTCTGTATTCTTGCAAAACCCGTGCGATTTTTTTGACTGTGAGGTTGAAAAAACATATGACAATGCGTTTCTCTGTTTGAATCCACTTTTAATATCGCACACCTCAGTTATTTATTTATCGGCCTTAATCGACCTGCTATAATTCCCCCTTGTCATCCCACGCAGCCTGACGAGTTAAGCAGGGTTATGCAAACATGACATGGCTTTGTTATTAATACGGTGCGGCTTCGAAGTTGCTAAAAAGTGGTGTGTGTCGATCTGAGATTGGTGGTTCTTATCCATAAACATCAGTACTTTAAATATTTGATTTCTAATAGATTTCCCATACTGATATGAATCTTTAGTTGACGCATACCCATATCTAATGGGCCGAGTCAACTGAGATTATATTCATTGACATGCTCTCATTCGAAGATATCTTGAAGATAAGTTGTTGAATGTTCGCAATAATTTCATCTCCAGTTGTTTGAATGTTTGTTTTCGCTAGCAGCTTTTTCAGACTTCAGCTTCGATATCGCTATCATGGGATGTTCTTTTTACTTTTTTGTAAAACTGTCGAATGTCATTCTTGCGCATCTCTCTATCTCCCTTATCTCCTTATCTCGTGTTTTTAATTGTCTTTGTTTTTTTTTTTTTTTTTTTAATTTTGTTTTCTTATTTCTAAGGTATTTACTTTAAAATCGGACTAATTTATTTTGGCTCTCTAAAATGCACAGTACATTCTTAAAACTATTGATTTCGACCTTAAAACTAACTTAATTGATAAAAAAAAGTATCAATTGAGCTAAAAAAAAAATAAAACAAATTTTCATCTTAATTTTTCTTTACGCTTCTCAAAGGCGCATTTCCCTCTTCTTCTCTCTTCGCAGAGCTCTTGTCCATCGATGTCCATTAATTTCTTGTAAGTAGCGGGTTGGGCTTTCCAGACAGAGTCTTCCAAACCTTCCAGATGTTGTTTAGAGAACCTCTCCGTTGGTCTCCATTGATCTACTGTTTATACAGATTGCACTGGGTCTTAAGGGAGACATGATCAGCGAAGTTCCTGGTGGTCTCTTCCGCCTGCAGCTTCCCTTAAGTGTCGGTCTTCTTATTCGAATCAATTGATTTAGTCAATTCTGCTTCCATGCATACTTGACTACAACAACGTAGTGATCCAAGTCCATCTAGGATTCTCGGGAATTCATATAAATTTGGTAAATTCTCAATTGATATTGATTTTCTTACAACACTTAGGAATTTTATTGAACAAAAAGAAAAAGATGCATTCTGGCTAGGTTTCCACAACCTTGTCAAAATCATCCCAAAGGAAGAGCTTTTGTTTGTTGAGGGAGATTTAAACAGACATGTCGGGAAGACAAGCGAAGACTATGAAGACTACCACGGAGGGCTGGGATACGGCACCAGGAACTCTTCAGGTGAAGATATCCTAAACATGTGCAAGTCGTACGGTCTTATAGTGCTAAATACCATGTTCGTCAAACAAAGCCGGCACCTGATCACTTATAGCAGCGGCGGAAATGAAACTCAAATAGACTATCATTTGGTATCCAGTTTCATGAAGCCACGAGTTAAAGATTGCAAAGTGATCCTGGGAGACGCGATCGCCCCTCAACACCGTCTCCTCCTGACTGATTTAATTATGGAGACGAGTAAGAAGTCAAAGCAGCAAAGGTATCTGAGAGAATCAGGTGGTATAAACTGGATAAAGGAAAAGGTAAAGCTTTTATTACCAACATGAAAAACTACCTCTCTTCCATTATCGATGAGGTCGGTAATGAGGAGTGCAAAGCACAAGACATGTGGGGTTCCCTACAACAACCTGGCCTGGAGAAAGCCAAATCACTGCTCGGAACATATAAAGGCCCCTGCCAACACGCAAAGAAACCTGGTGGTGGACAGACGAAGCCAAAGCAGTGATACACGAAAAGAAAATGGCTTTCCAAGCTTGGTCAAAGTGCTCTTCTACTAATAGAGAGGAAAAAGCTCGCCGTGAAAAGGTATATAGATGTTGCAAAGGTATCGCGAAGAAAAAGTGCGCCGAATTCAAAGCGAAAAGCATGGAAGGCCTCTATCAGGAGTTGGAAGAAATATCGTCTTCCGCGTCTGACAGGAACCAGGCTACCCAGGAGCTTCGACAAAGCAATTTGAACAAAGGAGCAAATATCTTTAAGATAGCCGCCCAGAGAAGAAGAAATGCTCAGGAGATTCGTTTCCCAAAGTTTATTAACAATGCTGAAGGCCAACTCCTTGTGGAAGACGAAAAAATTCTCCACAGATGGCGACAGTATTGCGAGGAACTTCTGAACGAACAGTTTCCCCGAGTGTACTTTCCAAGAGCCGCCCCGAATCATGCCGAAATACCCGACATCACAGTCGAAGAAGTTCGGTACTCGGTTAAAAACTCCAAGAAAAGAAAAGCTGTTGGGCCGGACGGGATACCCTCTGAGTTCTGGAAAAAGATGGGAGACATCGGGTCTAGATGGCTCATGGTTCTTATCTCCAAACTTATGAGAGGCGACACTATGCCTAATCAATGGAGGGAAAGCTATCTTCTTCCTTTGCACAAAGGAAAGGGTGATACGCGAAATTGGGATAACTACCGTTCTGTCAAGCTGATGTCACACACCATGAAGATCGTTGAACGGGTATTAGATAGCCGACTGCGGAAAATAATACGACTATCTGATGACCAGTGCGGGTTTGTCTCGGGTAAATCAACAACAGATGCAATCCAAAGTATAAGGATCATGATGGAAAAGCATCGTGATTCTTCAAAGGACTTGCATATGGTGTTGGTTGATTTCGAGAAGGCCTTTGACCGGCATCCAAGAGATCTTTTATGGGTAGGGCTAAGACAAAAAGGAGTTCCAGAAACCTACGTGCGAGTGATTATGGGCATGTACGAGAGAGCAACGACAAGAGTAAGATGCACCGCAGGAGTCACCGAAGAGTTCGCAATCAAGGTCGGTGTACACCAATGGAGCGTCCTCAGCCCACTGCTCTTTATAGTAGTCTTTGATTGCTTGCTTGAAGGAAAAGTGACGGACCCCAATGTGCACCAGCTATTATTTCCTGACGATGGAGCCATTATAAGTGATGATAAGGCGTCCCTACAACGAGCACTTGATGTGTGGGTGGACATTTTTAGTTCAAAGAAGACAGAGTATCTGTGCTGCCCGTTCTCTGACCCTCATCAGCCTATTCCAGACATTTAATTGAATGGAAGAGTGCTTCCCAAGTGTGAAAAGTTTAAATATCTGGGATCTATGATTAATAGAGAAGCAACTTGTGATGACGACATCAAACATCGCGTAAGCGTAGGGTGGATGAAGTGGCGGGAAAACTCCGCCATCTTCTGTGATCGAAAAATGCCCCCTAAGCTGAAAGGAAGGCTCTACACTTCAGTTGTACGTCCGGCGCTCACATACGGTTCACAATGCTGGACAATGCACAAAAAGTATGAGAGCAAATTAACGGCAACTGAGATGAAGATGCTTCGCATGACAGCGGGAGTAACAAAGCGTGACAGAATTAGAAGTTCAAAGATCCGAGGAAGCCTCCACGTAAAAGAAACCATCACAAGAAAGATAGAGCGCGACCGACTCAGTTGGTATTGCCATGTTCAAAGGAGAGATCAAAGAACGTCCAAAAGACGTTATCAATCAACGTTCCAATTTCAAAAACACCAGTATTTGATTGGCCTCAGCGATGAAGTAATCCCAAACCGGGAAGCCTGCCGCTACTTTCTGAGGTCAAACCAGCGGACCTCACAGGCGGACCAGTAGGAATGCAGTTAAGTGGGAAGGTTATGGCCCTACACTTCTGACCATAGCGACTCTGGAAAAAAGGAAAAGAAGAAGGAATTTTATTGAAGGGTCATGAATTTTTCTTTTCAGTTGCTCTTAAAGCTTAATTAAATTTAATTGATTTTAATAAAAGATTAACAATACGTTATCTTAATATTATCTTAAATATAAAATATAGCATTTGTTTTCATCACATGCCATGGTAATTTTTTTTTTGAATTCTTTCCACACTTTTTGGTACATTTTTTCACCCTCTAAAAGTCTTAAATACTGTAAATTACATGGGCTATATTTGCATAACTAACTTTGCTGCAAAATTCATTTATTGTACTCGCGTTGGCTGTGGCTAAAACACTAGTCGGCTGGTTGGACTGGCAATAACACTAAGCTTTCCGAACAGAAAATATTGCAACCATGAAATCCCAGTTCCCCCATCTCCTGCAGTTCATTCGATTACCGGATAAAAATACAATCGACCAAAATGAAAATTGCCACAATGCACAAAAATAAAATGTCCATTCACTTTTTTTTATTTTGTTTTTCCGCAATCCAAAGGATGCAGGCACAACAGGGTCTTGAACTGAATTGCAATTACGCTGTACGAGTACATCGGGTGAAAGTAATTTTCACCCTAAGGTTGATGCCGCCAACGAACGTATGAGTACAGATATGGTTTTGGTTCTTTTCTGAGGTTCCTTTCTACCGTTTCCCTGTTGTATCATTTGCTTCCGTGCTCATGTATCGAATGCATGAGTGCATTAAAGAAAAGTAGAAAATTGAAAATTTCCAAAACTTGTCGAGGAGATTTCACAAAATGAACAAAATGCCGTTGGGATTCATACGAGTTGATTCGAGATGCATAAGCGGTAGCAGAAAGAATTCTGAACAATAGATTTCGAGCACAGAACACTGACAATCGACTCGGCGATGGTTGTGGTACGATGGATATTTTGCAATTGGGTAAATGGAAGTCCTTATTTCCGTAGTGAGTCATTTGTGTCCAGTAAAGATTGATACTTGGTTTTTGATTATGCTTGTTCGACGTCGAGTGTTGTCTGTTAACCGGTCTTGAAGGGCTCTAGTGTTTTGTCCTTCTCTCGAGTATGAAATTTAGGTAAGCTTAAGGAATGTTCAGACTGGTGAGCAGATAAAATCTATTATACATGAACTGAGCCTTAGTCAAGTGGACATGGTCTTCACTCAAAATTCAACCTATTGAGAAGAAATATATAACATCAAATCTCTGCATAGCCTTGTATGCTATTTGAATTACACTAACGTGCCTGCAATTAAAATACTGTAATAATCATTGCTCTCCATTTCGTCAAAAATGTGCTTTCTCGTAAAGGGCTTATTCAGACATCTAACGCAATAAAAATTTAAAAACAAATCAAATTAGTTTAAGTCCTTTGCGACCTCGGGCAGCTATGTTACCATGGAGGAACCATCCAAGGTTTGACGTAATAGCCTAGATCTGAAGTCGCGTCAAGTGCTTAACTCAAAATCCAGTCAAGAAAGTAGCTCTGAAGCCGAGAAATGCGATCGACAATAAGCATTACGGGGCAATTACGTAATATTTTCAAGTTTTCTGTACCTGCTCCTTTGCGACCTCGGGCAGCTATGTTACCATGGAGGAATCACCCAAGATTTGTCTTAATAGGCTAGATCTGAAGTCGCGTCAAGTGCTTAACTCAAAATCCAGTCAAGAAAGTCAAGAAAGTAGCTCTGAAACCGAGAAATGCGATCGCCAATAAGCATTACGGGGCAATTACGTAACATTTTACATTTTATTGTACCTGCTCCTTTGCGACCTCGGGCAGTTATGTTACCATGGAGGAACCACACAAGATTTGACTCAATAGGCTAAATCTGAAGTCGCGTCAACTGCTTAGCTCAAAAGAAAGTAGCTCTGAAGCCGAGAAATGCGATCGCCAATAAGCATTACGGGGCAATTACGTATCATTTTAAATTTTTTTCTACCTGCTCCTTTGCGACCTCGGGCAGCTATGTTACCATGGAGGAACCACACAAGATTTGACTCAATAGGCTAAATCTGAAGTCGCGTCAACTGCTTAGCTCAAAAGAAAGTAGCTCTGAAGCCGAGAAATGCGATCGCCAATAAGCATTACGGGGCAATTACGTAACATTTAATTTTTTTTTGTACCTGCTCCTTTGCGACCTATATATCAAAACAGGTTAAGTTTACTCTCTGATGCTATTGACAGACAAAGGGCAACGCTAAATATGTGCTCTCATCAAAAAAGACACGCAGCATCGACATCTTGGCCAGGACTTCACTGTTGGTAGCTATAACTTTGAGGTAGTTAAATACATCATCTATCTTGACTCACTACTGCCGGTACCTAAGGTAAGACTGTTATTCTAATGTTGCCAACCGATGTTTCTTTGGGCTTTTACAAAAACCTAATCATTTCGGTCTCAACGGCGTAGAGTCTTAGACATTGTGGAAAGTCGATAAAGAGGCGCTTACTCAATTCCAAAAGTTTTTCATGCGTTCTTTGGCCCGTTTCTATTAGCAGAAATATAGCCAGTTGAATAGGATCCGTGTTTTAAATCTCAGGTGATAAATAGTGATACTCCTAAATTGGCAGATCCGTACCTAGTCATCCTAACTACAACAACTTAATTCGTAACCTTACTGTAAAGATATTTTTCTTTCAATCTAAGTGGGACTTTTTTTGTAGAATCCTTCAAGGCACCCTATCCGAAATAACTGTTATTCAATTTAATATACTAGAGCCTGCATCCTTCGTTTTAATAAAAAAAAACTGTGATTGAGTCTCATTCTAGATATAAAACTTAGCTGGAATTAGATTATAAACAGTACCAGCAGATAGTAGCTGGCAAAAGTATGTTCCACCTTTATTGCATGCATCCACTATTACAGATATACATACTTCTTTTGAATACTTAGCTCTTTACAAGAACGTTCATAGGCCACACATCGAATATAGTCTCAACTAGAACAGAGGAAAATGTTGAAAGGCTAAATTGATAGAGTTTGGCAATCACATTGAGAGTAAAGTTATTCTATAGCTTCTAAAACATCCAATAAGAGTCGTGGACTGTTCACCAAGTTCTCTAGACCCAAGCCTTTGGAGAAATACTGTTCCAAGAAGTTTAAGTTTATATTTCGTCAATATTTCCCAGAGCAGGTCAACCGGAGCGAGGTGTATCCATCACATTGAGATTTCTAGAGCGCAAGCAAGCAAACCACTTACATGCTGCTGCACTTTATAAGGCGTCCTTACCGTAAGCACCAACATTTTTTCCGTGTTTATGCAGCGTTGTGGATTTTTTCTTGGCGAAATTACAAAATCTATGTCTGTGTATCTAAGCTGAACTTATTTTCACACTAATACTACTTTTGTCGAACATGTCACTCTGTTTGCATGAAAATTGTAGATTGAACTGTCGTGTGTACGAGGCCATTCAATTAGTGTGTCCCGATGTTTGACACCAAACACCATCTGACGGCAGATATCTCTCAATTGTTTTTCCTCCAGTATGGCATCTGTGTCTCTTTATTAGGATTTGGGATCATTTTATAATATTTCTTGAAACAAATGTAGGAAGCCTGAGGATCCGTTGCACAATGATTTGCAGTAATCACCCATATACAATGTATGTACATGCTATTGTATGCGATTTACGATCTGGGCACATCTGGGCACAAAGGTTACGCACTTTAGTTGCCCAGTTGCAATAGTTGTATTGGTATTTTGTGATGGATGAATATAATGAAGTTGGACAGCACTCATGTGATTCATTCCGAGCGGTCACCCTCCTTATTACATCTTTTAATGAGGGGGCACGCCAGAGACCTCACCAAGGCTAACATGCCCCTCATTCGCAGATTCATCTAAGCATGATGACGCACCCAGCCTTCAAAAGATTCCCTGGCTAACCCCAACCTAATTTACGAAACAGGAGTGAAGAGGTTCATAGGGAAACGTTTTCACGTAACAACCATCACACGCCGCCTTTTTGCTCAGCAACATACCACGCAGACATTGCGGTATTAAATGATAAACCCCAGAGCTGGGATTCTGGCGTTCTGTACATTGTGGGACAGACTCTAAGGCACTGTCGTACGAATCTTTTCCATATAAATTGGCGCTACATTAAACCACACCGGAAATCCATACGCGATGATGGGTTTCCTTGTTATGACAAAGACTTCCCCAGCTCGAGTAAGACAAGCGTCTACATGTCTATTGAAATTCATCTACTGCTCAAGCCAGAATCCAAGATATCTAAACGCGTTTCTCACCGCTAATGGTCACGTTCTTTTCTAAAGTTATTTTCTGGTATCCCTTTAGGCCCTATACAACAGAGTTCTAAACAATATCAATTTCGAATTCTTTTAATATGATCGAAGTCACAATGGAGCATTGCATTGATGACCTAAAATTGGATATCTTGCATGGCTGAGAAAACTTATAAGGTCCCATATGGAAACATGAAAATATGATTAGGAATATTATTTTTCCCAGAAGAAAACAAGAACGAAGTCTGATCAATATTCCTTTCTCAAACAGTTTACCGGAACACAAAGTTGCTTGTAGAACTCAGTCAGGTATGAAACGAAGAGGTAAATTTCCTTGGTATTTACTTTCATTAAACAAGCTTTCAAATTCTTGTGACATTAGAACGTTGCTTTTTGAGTACTCAATATAACTCGTTGGAGAAATAAATCCTTGCACAGTTGCACCGTAATGAACAAGGCCTATTCTGAAAGCAAGAAGTTCCGCGCCGACTTCCTTTAAACTCATTATCACATGCATAATCACCTCTTCCCCTCAATCTATCATCGCTCCATTTCCGCTGCAAGGTATGCAAATTGCAGCACAAGTTTGTAATTACGCCCGAGTTCATCCAAAAAGGGAGAGATAGGAAACTGCGTCTCATATAATTCCAATCACCAGCCGGTTGTTTTTGCTCTGTAGATACTTTTTCAATTATTTTTTCTGTTTTCGTTTTCGAAAGGGCAAAGAAAAACCTATTGTAGGAAAATGTGAACAAGGGCTTCGTCGTTGCTAGGAACTTTCCCAGTGGTTACCCACGTCCTGTTTCGCACATACTCGTACACACCCCGTTTATTCTTGATTCTCTATTTTTCTAGCCTCGTCCTGGCTATCGCATTTCAGAGGCTTTTGATTTGAAGGCATTTTGTTATTTTTTTTCTTTGTGTGCAAAATTTTTAGAACAATTTTCCGTTGTACGTTTGGTTTATTTGCTTTTTGCTGATGCGGAGGAAAATGTTCATACACATCCTTACGACTGTATAGGATTTCCTTTTTGTCGGTTGTCGGTTCCTCGTTCTAATTCGATGTGTCTGTGAAATGTGAAAATTCCTATTTGATAACTCGAGCAGATGGTGGTTTTGTTTTTTAATTGCGTAAATCATTTAAATTCAGCTTGGATAGAGAGGATATGACGTGAAGATGGTTTGAATAGGAACTGGTTGGCTAAACTGAAGAAGGATGGAATAGAGGTTGAATCTTTGGTAAACGAAAGAAGTATAGAAAAAAGGATTAAAATTTGATGATAATGGTTTTGTTACCAATTTTTTCACTTAAAACAATTGGGAGCCATGAGAATGTCGTGGTCTAATACGTAAATTTTAGGAATCCGACCGATTTTTATTATTTTCAAATAGTAACTCATGAAGGCAGTAGTTATCTTAAGAAGATAAGAAATAGATATTAGTGTGTAATATTTTTCTCATTTTATTGTTAATTTCTTCAAAAGCATAAATGCCTACAATGCGGCCATTCTGGTCATGCAATCAGGCCGATTACATTTTTTTTTTTGAATAATAGGCTAGGGCTAACATATAGCATGGAGCACTGCGACTAACGTAGATCTATTGTGCCAGCTAGATTAGAAGTGGAGTTCCCGTGCTTTCTTAATAAAATTGAGGATGTCTCTCGTAGGAGCTGAGCTGATAAGAAGTCATAATTTTTCTGGGGAGGATACGCTCTAAGGTGGCAGAGGGAAGTACATTCACATAGTATGTGCTCAGCCCTCAAGACAGAGTCAACACTCGGTTTCAGGCAAGAGGTTAATTTTGATACAGTCCCAGGTTGCTGGCCAGTCTTCTGATCTCAACTCTATTATATTCAAAGATATTAATAGAGTATTTGTTCAGGGGCTGTACAAATCTTTTCGATTGTCGGAGCCCTTGAACGTTGTTCCAAATGTGTTGCGATTTTTCCCACTTGTCTAAGAGAAAAATTAAACTTCGACTTGGGGACTCCGTAGAAAGGTTCCTAAGCCCGATTACAGTCTGATCAATCGCAATCAGTCGTTAACAGTTTTTATAAATATTTACTAATACAAATCAAAATACCGTGTGGCCTGATTAAACTGTGATTAATTTATAAGACTGTTGCTAAAACTGCTTCAATGCTCCACATACATATGACAACTAGGTTTTTTGTTTATAAGTGGAAGGACCATGGGCGTCTCGGTTTCGGGTTTTTTAATTTTATCCGTAATGAAATTCAAACGTGACAATACTAAGTGGAAGGTCACAAGTAACTTATAGTGCAAAAAAGACCGAAACCTATAGCGGAATCCTATTATAAACAATACTTAGTGGACACACCGAGTTCATAAGAGTTTTCAGAATCATCCGGAATTATTTACCACCATTAAACCTAGAATACATCCTTGCCAAAGTTATTGACTTTGCGTTCACTTTTTCCTTGGGCCTTTAGCTTCCGACTGTCACTAAATTTTTTTTCTCATTTTTATCAATTTTTCTGTACCTGATGCTACACAAAAATGCTTTCAACTAGCTTAAATATCTTAGCTACCTTAATATATACAAACATTATGTGATAAACAGTAAAATTTATTTATTTTTCGTCTTTCGATTATTTGAGAATATGTTTATGGATTGACTTATTACTAATATTATTATTATTAAACGGTCATGAAGGAATCATCATCTAAGATGTAATAGGTTTTCATTATTTCACGTTCTCAGAAGCTTCAGATTCCGAATTTGGATTTGTCTTTGCGTACCATATACCCCAAATCATATATTTAAAACTGCCACTTACCATTGGTCATTACTTTTGCTAGCACTCGTGCTGCTCTGTGGTATTACCAATGGATAATGGCGCATTCCATTTGCTTTATTGGGTTACGACTTAGGAACAGTGAATTTTCTGTGTTTGAAGAAATTATCTATTTACTTTTTTCAGTTTTTTGCAATGCAATCTAAAGTTATTTACTGTTCTTAGAGTTATATAAAACTTTTATATCAATCATTAAGTCCGGAATGCTTTTTTATGATATATGTATAACATGAAATCGTTTCCATCATACGAATCTATTTCTTGCATTTACCACGTAAGCTTTCACTAGTGTTTCTTCATGTCGTTCCTTTCATTCATTCCATTTACAATACTCGTAGATGTCAACTTTTTAAATTCACTCAATAATGCACTTCTGAACTCCGACCAAGGTCTTAAACTCTTGGTTCTTCCAAAAAGTTTTCAAGTTCGATAAGTTAACATCGTGCGGTTATCGAGGTTAAAAAGTTATGCCAGTTCTTATATCTCTAGTACTTAATAGAATTTCCTTTCATTTTAATTTCGACTGTACAAGGTTTTCTTAAAGAAAGGATTTATTTTGTTCAACTGAGAGAGCGTAGCCTTTTTTAGTTGTGACATGCTCCTTATTTTATAGCTTCTTTCCAAAGCATCCTATCGTGGAGGTTGCTAACAGATGTAGTCGGCAAGATGTTATTATCTTGCTAAAAGACAACTATTCAAAATTGCAAATTATTAAGTGCTTTTTGACACTATTTTTTGAGGATATCAAGATATTGGTCCATGTTTTATGATTTCCGGCTTGCCAATGCTCAAAAAAAAAATATATACAAACCCATACCAGTAGTCCCATGCTTCACAGGTTTAAGCATGCACTTAGGATTCAGCACGTCTCTCTTCATTTATCAAAACCTTATTCGACCATCTGAGCCAAAAATATAATACTTGTCGGAAAATACGTATATGTATTACCTTCGCTAAAATTCTGGGAGCTTGTTTACTTTACAAGGCGAAATCAATACATTTATTTTTGTTTATGGCAAGGGATTTCTAAGGAATATCTTTGAGGGGTTCTCGATTGGTGTTATTATTTGTATTCAACATCTACAATGGCTGCGCTCTCTGTTTATTTGTATACTTTTATATAATATTATTATGTTTTTTAAGACCCTCACTTATTCTCCTATAATGTATAAACAGCGTTTCTTTATTTGCTTATCTTGATGTGAATTTGGCAGGGCGCTCAGTTCTCTTTTCATTTTCAAATTTACCTTCATTTTGATAACTACAAGGTTTTTTCCAAAAGATTATTAGCTTTACATTTGGGTTCCTGACAATGAAAATAAAAACCATTTTATCTACTACTTCATGCGGATTCTCCAAAACGAAGAGGTTAAGATCCAACCAATAGATTCGGTGCACTACACAACGATCCTAAGAATGCTACAGCAAAAAAACACGAGGTACTATACGTACAAACCTAAAGACCAAAGAGGATTCAGATCATCCTAAAAAACATGCACCCCTCAACTGACAAAGAAGCAATAAAAAATTAACTTGCTGAAAAAGGACATACCGTAACGAACATTTACAATCTAACAAAAAAACGTACTAGAGAACCTCTATCAATGTTCTCTCGAGAACTAGAGAACAACAAAGACATATATAATATAAATACACTTCTACACTGCAAAATAATCTTTGAACCACCTCATATAAGGAAAGACATACCCCAATGCTGCAACTGCCAAAAATACGGCCATACGCGAAATTATTGTACATCCTCCCCAGTGTGCGTCAAATGCGCAAAAAATCACAAAACTATTGACTGTCCAATAAAAGAAAAAACAAACGACATATGTTGTGCTCTTTGTGGAAACAACCACACAGCAAATTACAAAGGTTGTGAAATATATAAGACACTGAAGCTACAAAGGTTTCCACCTCTGAGAAGCAAAGAGATCCCAATAACCAAACCAACCCCTACACCCCCTACATTCCCTACTACCACAAACAATACTACTGCCTTCAAGACAACTGTCACTTACGCAGAAGCTGCAAAGTCTGAACGCCAAACTTCCAAACCACTAACACAGACTAAACAAAATCAACCTACTGAACCTCCCCCAATTAACCAACATACTCCCATAATATTAAGAACACCTCAGCAAGCACAATCTTCAAATGAAATTGCTGAATTAAAAACAATGATACAACAACGATTATAACAACACAGACTGGGGCTTCAGATTAACAAACAGAAAGGGGAGTATCCTTCTAAGAGTTCTAAAATCACTTAACGTGCACTTTCTCAGCACAGGAGAACCAACATTCTGGCCCATAGACATGAACAAGAAACCTGATGTTATAGATTTCTGTATACACAAAAGTATACCCAAGACAAGACTAACCGCAAAAACTTCCCTTGACCTCTCTTCTGACCACTCCCCAATCATACTCACCTACGAGACTAAAGCTACCGCGTTATTCCACAATACAAGGATTTACAACAAAAGAACAGACTGGCAAACATTTAAGGACATCCTAACAAGAGACCTACCACTCAGAATCCCCTTAAAATGCCCTGACAACATAGATAGTGCAATAATTTACCTTAACGACACTATAATAAATGCATTGAGCATCTCTACGCCACAACTTGCCCCAGGTGAACGTGACTCCTATACTCCCCAATATATCCTAAACAAAATTAGACACAAGCGAAAGATTCGAAAACTTTGGCAAGCGAATCGCTCTCCTGAGCTAAAGGTCAAACTAAATAAGACCATGAAAGAATTAAAGGACATACTGCAAGAGCGTAAAAACAAACAACTCAACAATTATTTGATAAACCTGACGCCGACTATTCGAACTATTCTCTCTGGAAAGCCACAAGAAATTTAAAACAGACGACTTCACACCAACCACCAATGTTAAACGAAAACAATTCGTGGTCTAAGACAAACGCAGAAAAAGCCGCAACATTAGCGAACTTCTTTGCCAACTGCTTCACAAATGAAAAAGACAATAATCCACAACACTTAAACCTCCAAAACACGAATGAAGCCATTCGAATCAAATTGACTACCAAAAATGAAATTAGCTTTCATATTAAGTATAGTGTCAAGACTAATAAATGCCCTGGTTACGACATGATAAACGGGAAAATCTTAAAAGAACTACCTGATCACGCCATTATTTATATCAGGAATATATTTAACGCTATAATTCGAATTAAGTACTTCCCAAAAGCATGGAAAGTCGCTGAAGTACACGCCATCCCCAAACCAGGAAAAGACATAACAAAAGCTAGTAGCTATCGTCCCATCTGCCTTTTACCAGTTTTATCCAAAGTCCTGGAAAAAATCATACAGAAATACTTGACAACAACAATGTTGTACCGAATCACCAATTCGGGTTCAGACAACATCACTCAACTATACAACAAACACATAGGGTAATAAACAAAATATCAAACGACCTAGACAATAAAAGATACTGCCCAGCAGTATTTCTTGACGTATCTAAAGCATTTGACAAAGTCTGGCATAAGGGACTACTCTACAAACTTAACAAAGCCTTACCATTAGACTTTTACCAGCTACTTAAAAGCTATCTTGACCAACGACACTTCTATGTAAAACACCAGGAAGAATACTCTAATTTGCATATAGTCCAAGCTGGCGTTCCCCAGGGTAGCGTTTTGGGACCACTCCTCTACTTAATATACACTGCAGATATACCTACCCCGACATCGCAACACTCCATGTTAGCAACATTTGCAGACGACACTAATACAATGCAGTGGTCCACAAAATGGGGTAAACAAATAAACGAAGATAAGACTATCCACGTTATCTACACCACTAGAAAAATTGACAATCCACCTCCTATAATAATTAACAATAAGAACATAAAATCCAGCGATCACGCCAAATATCTAGGTATGGTTATTGACAGAAAACTAACATGGAAACAACACATTGTAGAAAAGAATAAACTATAAGATTGAAAAAGGCTCACGCACGTTTATTTCAAAATAGTTTATTAAAAAAAAGGTTTAACAAGAAGAGAAATGATGTTACTTCGTTGAACGCTAATTCGCTTCTCTCTACTACTTCGCCAAAAAAAAGAGGAAGCCAGATTAAAAAAACTTAAAACAATTCTACGGTAGTAGATTATTCAATGATTAGGGTACTAGATTCTTTTCCGTCTTTACAGTTCGGCCGTCCTGACCTCTGATCGTCCCCGAGCAGATCCAGGGCTTAAGATGATTTGTTTCCGCGACTGTGACGAAGGGTTTTTGGCTATATTTACACTCCTTTATGTCTCCGACAAGATATCGGTCGTTGGGGAGGATGCGGTGGATGAGAAAGGGTCCCTTAAATAAAGGCTGTAATTTTTTGTTTTTGCCGAGCTCTGCACAATGCTGTCGTAAAGCAACCAGATCTCCTTCATGGTACTGGATACAATTCTTTTTCTTTGCGTTGTAGTACGATTCATTGAGATTTTGCGATGCTTTGATATTGTTAGACATATCGTCACGGATACGAAACAAGTTGCGCTCCGTGCTGTTAACTTCTGCCACCAGGTCTGCAAGCCCGTCCAAATTCTCATTCACGCCTCGCTGTTTTACGCCAAACAAAGCAATAGACGGAAGTTCCTTGGTAGAGACATTCTCCACATTGTTAATAGCGTACTCACACCTACACAGTACTTGGTCCCATTCGAACTTGGCATCACTAAACTTGGCGAGCATCGGTCGTAGCGTTCGGTTATACCTCTCAACTTGGCCATTGGCCCTTGGAGTGGCAGTGGCATTTAGCACATGGTGAATATTGGCTTCCTGAAGAAACCGACGGAACTCGCCCGACGTAAATCCTGTACCTCGGTCAGAAATAATTCTGGCGGGCCGACTATACCAATGAAAGTAGTTTTTTAGATGTTTAATAACCTCGGCGGAACTTGTCGATTTACATGCGAATAACTTTACCATCTTAGTAATTCCATCGACGACGACTAGTATGTGACGGTTTCTGCGTTTTGTCATCTCCAGGGGGCCGAAGTGGTCCAAATGAATGGTTGAGAATGGCTCGTCGTGTTTCTCGATGCTTCTCAAATATCCTTCCGCCTTCCCTGACTTCGGGGAATGAATCTTGAATTTTAAGCAGTTTGAGATATGCTCAGAAACTGTCGAGGTGAGACTCGGCACGAAGTATACTCGTTTGATGGCGTTAATCGTCTTTTGTGGACCCATATGACCAAACTCATCGTGGTACTTATAAAGAACGTTTTTCTCCATAGACTCTGGTACATAGAACAAAAGTTGCCGGTTGTTTCTTTTGTAAACCAGGTCATTATGAATTTCAAATTCACTTGTATCGCCACCCGTAGCCTGTTTTCTCGCGACTTGGATATTTGCATCTTCTTTCTGCGCGGACATTAGAGTACGTGTGAAGGGATCCTCGTCAACCAGAGCACATTCTGAACACTCAAATTGTCTGCTTAAATCGTATGCCCGTAACCACAGTACCCACCGGGAGATCCGCGCATTAACATCCTTTTTATTCATTGTAAGTGCCAGTGAGTTACAGTCCGTCATAAGTTTGAATTGGAGGCCATATATATGGGGATGGAAACGTTTCAATGCGTTAACCACTGCGAGCGTTTCTAATTCGAATGAGTGGTATTTCTCTTCGGCTGGTGTTGTTCTGGCACTATAATACATGACTGGATACGTTTTTTCGTCATGGTGGCGTTGAAGTAGCATCGCTCCGTAACCGTGTTTCGATGCATCCGTGTGGACTTCTGTAGGCAGATCTGAATTAAATATCTTTAAGCATGGCTGTTTGCATAGTTGTTCCTTTAATAACTCGAATGAATTTATTTCGGCCTTCCCGAATTTGAATGTCTCGGACTTCCGCAAATTATAAAGCGGTGTACTTATCTTTTGAAAATCCTTAACGAACCGGCGGAAATATCCACATAACCCGAAAAAGCGTTGCAACTCTATTATATTGCGCGGTTGAGGATAATCCTTAATAGCCTTGACGTGACTATTCTTCGGTTTAATCCCTCCCCGACTCACTTCATAACCTAAATAATCGATTTTGCTTTTCATAAAAGCACACTTTGCCTCGTTCAATTCTAATAGATTTTCGTTCACTCGTTTTAAAACCTCACGCAATACAGCCAAATGATCGACGTAGTTTCGCGTTGCTATTAATAAGTCATCCATATAAACAACTAAATCTCCTCGCTCGCTAAGGTCTTTAAAAATTTTATGAACGTACCGTGAAAAAGCCGATGGGCCATTCTTCAGACCAAAAGGAAGCTTATTAAATTCGAATTGTCCCGCAGGGCTTATAAAAGAAGTGTACTTCTTCGAATTCTCGTCTAGGCCTACATGAAAGAATCCGTCTTTCAAGTCTATCAGGGAATAAACCGATTTATCCTTCAAGCGATCCAGCAAGTCCTCGATCAGAGGAAGGGGATATCCATCTCGCACCGTCAATGCATTTAACTTTCTAAAGTCAATGCACATTCTAAACCGTCCGTCGCGTTTCTTTACCATAACGATTCTACTCGTATACGTTGATTCGCTTTCTCGGATTATGCCTCGTTTCAACCAGTCGTCAATTGTGTTCATGATATTGGTTTTCTCAACATGGGAATACTTACGTTGTGCACATGCTATCGGAGTTCTATCGTCTACCAAGGTAATAGTCATGGCATACTCAATGATGGGTTTATCGGGTTTTGACTGAGCTCGATGTTCACGTATGATTTGGCAAAATAGAGTCTTGAATTCTGGATCGATAGATTCGTCGACATCTAGGATAGGTGATGTCTCTGCTTCAAAATCGATGTTTAATATATCGTTCCAGGTACTCTGCGTCTGAAAACTCAACAACCCCTTTTCGTCAACTCCCACCTTCAGTCCGGTCTCTCTCAAAAAATCTCTGCCCAGGATCAGATCAGGTCGCATCGAGTCGTCAGCCACTACACAAACAACTAACCTACAATTGATATTATCAATTTCGATTTCAATTTCAATATTACCAAGAATAACGAGGGGTGAATTATTGATGCCTTTGTAAGTCGTTGTGTTAGGATCGAATTTAAATGGTCCCAAAACCTTGGACACTTTGATTAGATTAATACCACAACCAGTATCAATCAGCGCGCTAGCATCGATAATTCCCCCAGCGAATTTGCAACAACACTTCCTTATAATATCACTTGTTGTCGGGTCCTTCTCCTGTACAGCTGTTGATGGTTCTGAGTGATCGACTACGTTGATTCCGGGGTTGGTTGTAGGCCGTGTATTATGTTGTGGACAATTCGCAGGCGTATGTCCCGTCCTTTTGCAGATGTCACATCTCTGCTTCTTCGCTGGCTCTGGACAATTTATGGAAATATGTCCTTCCTTATTGCAATTAAAGCACTTTACCGTACTTCGGAGGGGTTTCATCGGTTTATCCGAGACAGGCGCAAGCACTGAGGATGTGTGAGATATCTTTGTCGTCATATCAGTGGGTTTCTTATGGAATGGACGGTTGTTGACAAACCGTTCGACTGCCAACTGGAAATCGCGAAGAGAGAAAAACTCCTGCGTTGCGGTGCTGTCTTGGAATTTGTTGTCGTCTATTCCGAGTCGAATGTATTTTATTATTGATTTATCGTCCATGCTAAATTTTCTTCCCAACGCAATCATTTTGTGTACGTACTCCACGATATTCTCGGTCTTTGCTCTTCCTCTATGCTGCATTTCGAGATGATAATCGGCTTCTACTTTGACGTTTGGAAAGTCGTGTTGCAGCTGATCAGCAAAGTCATCGAATCCTTCAAAAATATCTGACAGTCCATCAACCCAGATTTTTGCAATTCCTCGGAGGTTCGCTTGTGCAGCTATTAGTGTCGAGATGTCATCCCAATCGTAGTTCGTTGCAAAACGTCTGATTTTCTTAATAAACAGATCGCTTGTGGGCGAAGTTGGATCGTTTGGATCGAATGTGGGAATGAGAGAGCAGATTTCTTTGATTTGAAATCGGTCCTGGAATACTCGTTGCCATGAGCTACTTGCCTTGGAATTGATGGTTGCGGCGTTCCGCTGCGAGATGTGACGTTGGTCTGATGATCGTCGTACTGAAACTCACGTACCGGAATTGAGGATTGATTGGCGTTTGTCTCCGTATCCTTCCACGGTGCGGCATTGATCTCCAAGAGTCTTTTTAGGGATGATTGCATGCTTTCCACTGTCTCCCGTAGCTGTCTGGTTTCGTTGATGATATCTGCATTCGGCGGCCGTTGAATGGTAGTAACATCGATTGACCTATGACGTCGTCATCGTTGGCTGTGCTGTTAAGCCTCGCAATCAAGTCGCTCTTAGCACCGTTAGCGGCACAACGACGCCGTAATTCCGTTATATTCGTTTTGTTATTTTTTCACGGCATTTGTAAACGTTGAATGTCTCTTTACTCTTTGGATTCCCACACTATCCCACTTCTGAATTATAAGATTGAAAAAGGCTCACGCACGTTTATTTCAAAATAGTTTATTAAAAAAAAGGTTTAACAAGAAGAGAAATGATGTTACTTCGTTGAACGCTAATTCGCTTCTCTCTACTACTTCGCCAAAAAAAAAAGAGGAAGCCAGATTAAAAAAAACTTAAAACAATTCTACGGTAGTAGATTATTCAATGATTAGGGTACTAGATTCTTTTCCGTCTTTACAAAACAAATAAAAGACAAGCTCCGAAAATGTTACTGGATGCTTGGTAAAAATTCTAGACTGTCAATAGACAATAAACTTCTTATATACAAAACTATGATAAAACCTATCTGGACATATGGGCTACAACTATGGGGCACTTCCAAAACCTCAAACATCCAAATAATTCAACGTACACAAAACAGAATCTTAAGAACAATTACCAACGCAGAATGGTACGTACCAAACACGGAAATTCATAAAGACCTTCACATAACAACTGTTGCAGACGAAATAAAAAAATGCTATGTCAAATACCAAAGTAAGATTTTACAACATACAAACGACGAAATACGCGATAGCCCAAATGACGAACAAACAGAAATACGAAGATTTAAACGATACAGACCAACAGACCTAATTCAACGGTTTGGGTAAGTACTGGGTACATCATCATGAAAACAAAATAACATCTAACGAGCGACAAGGGGCGCCCGGTGTGAACAAAACCTCCAACGTTTCGGGTGGATTAAATCCCACTTGTGCCAACTACCCTTTAAACAAATAAAAACAAATAAAAATAAAAAAATAATTGTAAGGGACATTGGTCCTACAATGTACGTAAACCCTGATAAACTGTAAAAGCTTCAACTAAATGTTAATTTTAAACAGGTGTTGAATAAACGGGATAAAAAAAAAATTAAATTTTATCTATCAGCTTTAATTTCTGAGATATGGTATATGTGTAATTTTTGGTAAAACATAAAAAAAAATTTCGAAAGCAGCCAGAAAATGATGTTTTTAATGATTTTCTTAAATGAGATGCTTGTAGTAGGTCACGTTTCAACCTCCAGCAGTAATGCCATCATATACACGTCCCATCTGCCCTTATATCAATGGTCAAATGAAAGTCTAAATAATGAAGTTCTACGCTCATATTGCAACCAAGATCTTTCAGACATGATAACATGTGTTGGACTAAGTCTTGATAGTCTTGTTACCAACAAAGTTTTTCATTACTTTGTTATGCCTTTGACTCCTTAACTATCAGCCGTACTTGTGGCCCATCAAATATTCCAATTTTTGATTTTTCTGTAGTTAGGCACAAGAATTTCTGTGCAATATACTCAAAACAGTCACCATTTGTATCAAGCGCCTTGACAAATTGTTTCATTATACCCAGTTTGATGTCCAATGGTGGCAAAATAATGCGATCCGACGAGAGGAGAATGTATTATATTCTGCTTTCGAGGCACTAATTTTCTTCTTGAAGGCCATTCATTTCAAGTCGAATGGTGTGCTTTATCTTTGCTGTCCCAGAGACAAATAAAACACGGATACTTTACACGGATACAGTTTGCTGTCCCAGAAGAAAATTTACCATTTTCAAATCCACACATATTTGCCAATTATTTTAATGGTATTTGATTTTTTCTATAACAAAAGAAATATTTTCATAAGCTTATTTTAATGTCCTAGAATATGCAAAAGGGATAGAACCGAATTTATTGCCGTTTGTAACAGAACACCTTTTAAACTTTTTGACTACTATCTATATAAAGACGCCAATCATTCATTAAAGCTCTGATATCTTGACAAAACACAAAGTCATTTTCTTGGGAAAAAATATTTTAACAAATCGTGATTTTAGTATTGGCTCCTGGTATTTCTTTTTTTCAGTCTAGAGGCAAGTAAGTCGGACTGTTGTATTGTCAAATTAAGGTCTCTTACAAGGTCATTCAACTCGTTTCGGTCAGATAATTCTTTAATTGGAGATAAAATCGGGATCATTTGACTTATCATCGTCTTTTATGTCATCTGATTCAATTTATCAAGAAGCTGCTGCAGATGTTGAAGATAAAACTGGTGGTACAATCTCTTGAGCTAGACTAAGTAACAAAGTTTTTCGTTTGGCGGATGGTAAATCAGGATAAATCCATTTATTGCGGTTATTTGGATTAATGCCCTTAAAATTAAAAAGCAAAATAACAATCATCATGGTGGTGTTTAGGTTCTCGTCAGAACATGGGGATTTCAGACTTCAAGGAACTTACTTTTCCACTTGACCATTGCTGCAAACTATATACAATATATACAGTGAAATCCGGATATAACGACGGTGAAGGGACCAGCCTCAAATGGTCATTACAGCCGAATGTCGCTATAATCGAAGGTCAGAAAAAAAGACACTCTTTATTAGTAGATACTCGTACGTACATACGTACATACATATATTATATTTATAGTTTTATTATTTATACAGAAGTAAAATAGAAAACATATAATATACATACGAGGGTGAGCTTACAAACTGAGACTTAGCTTACAAAAGAAAAATAAAAATTTTAGAGAAATGGCGATTTATTTTTCAATGTAGTCTCCTTTTAGCTCGATACACTTGACCCAGCGATGCTCCAACTTCTTTAAACCGTCTAAAAATACGTTTTCTCGAACTCTGCAAAGTCGGCCTCCATGGCGGCGATGACCTCCTCATTCGACCGAAATTTCTGCCCGGCGAGTGACTTTTTCAAGTTTGGAAACAAAAAGAAGTCGCACGGGGCCAATAGGAGAATACGGTGGATGGGGCAGCAATTCGACCAATTTGGCCGTCGCGAGGATGGAGGTGTGTGCCGGTGCGTTATCATGGTGGAAGAACACTTTTTTCTTCGCCGAAGCCGTTTTTTCTTCAATTCGGCGTCGAATCGGCCCAATAATTTGGCATAGTACAGCTCTGTGACCGTTTGACCGTATCCCAGAAAACGGTGGCCATCACCTTTCCGGCCAATGGGACAGTCTTCGCCTTCTTCGGAGCACGTTCGCCGGGTGAAGTCCACTGTTTCGACTGTTCCTTGGTCTCTGGTGTGGACCAGTGGATCCATGTTTCGTCGACTGTCACGAAACGAAGCAGAAACTCCTTCGGATTGCGCTTAAACAGCGTCAAACACTGCTCTGAAGTGGTCCCACGGTTGCGCTTGTTGTCCGGAGTGAGCAAACGCGCCACTTTGGACAGCTTTCTCATGCCCAAAATTTCATGCAAGATATGACCCACGCGATCTTTTGAAATGCCTACTGTCTCAGCTATGTATCTCGCGCACCATCAATCGGCGGTGTGTCAATACGAGATCGTGGATTTTTGTCACGTTATCCTCGGTGGTAGACGTTTTCGGGGCACCTGGACGTGGCTCATCAAAAACCGACGTGCGACCACCTTGAAACTCATTAAACCAATTTTTGACTGTGTCACCTTGCAATAATTGTGCTAAATGCCATATAGCCAAACTACAAATATCCCAAAATAAGGTATTGAAGTTAATGCTTAATCTACCGTGGTTCTATTCCACTTTGGATTTACATAGCAAATGTTGAATTGGTCAACAACCGAATACAAAAATTATGCGAATCATTTAGAGTTAGATGCGAATTCTCTGAAAAATAAATTTATTTATTTAGTTATTATTTTTTTTTTTTTCTTTTCTAATTTAGGGTTTTTTTCGATATTTCCCCAGTTTTTGGTTTTTTGTTATTTTTTCCGATCATTGTTTAATAATGTGTCATTTCAGTAGAAAAGTTTCCTTAATAAACTATATCTCTGAACTATTATTGTAAATGGTGCGAGAGCCATTATAACTTAAGAACGAAATAAAGAATTTCATAAAATCCGCGGACACTCCCGCTTCCACACGCGGTCAAAACAAAACTACGAGTCCGATCCGGCTGAAATTTGAGTAGCCGTCTACTTGAATGTACTACACGATAGTAAGTTGCTCTTTCGATACTGGCACCATCTGGCGGTGAGGCTAAGTAGTTATCGGACCACCCTCGTAATACATAAATGTAATGAAAACAATCACAGTTATTTCTTTGAGGAAATCCGTAATATTTCGCTGCTTTAGCTTATTTTTCTTAAAAACTTTTTCTAGACGCTTCTCAGTTCTTATAACCCACGAAACTTCCATGTCCTTTTCACCTTCACCAAATTGAGCAAATCGTTTTAAGACTGAGATAGCAGCTAGAGCATCTGTGATTGTCGGAATTCGTTCTGCCGATTCCGAATCGTCAGACTCCTCCTCATCAGATAAGACTTCGTGCATGCTTACTGCTGGAGCTGAAGTTGAAGCTACGCTTTCAACAATCTCTTGATCTGCAGGATCAGCGGCCATCAAAACATGGTTATCTTACATCATTGTAAGTCTCCCAGTTACAGAAGTTTTCCTTATTTGTCTTAATTTGAGCGAGTTGCGGCAAAGGCAAACTATCCAGTCCATCATCGATATCCTCAACATATGCAGGTAAAGGTGAAGAGTTACAGAAGCCTGTATGTGCGAAACATGTTCTTATAGTCTCTGGGTGTACTCTTTCCCACGCTGTTGTTGTCATTTCTTTTGTGTCTAAAAGACCAAAGCGAAATTATGAAGTGTTGTTCTCTAGACGATTTATCATTTTTAATACTAATATTTTTCGGTTATTCAATTTGGGACACTTTATAATTCCGTGGTTCGGTGATAAAAATGCTAATTTAATGTTTGTCTAATTGTCAATACGTGGATGGGCAGCACAGTTATCAATAAACAAAAGAATTTTTTTTATTTTCATGCCTTAATTGAGAATTCCATGTTCTCAAATCTTTTCAAAAACTAGAGAAGTCATCCACGCCTTTTTGTTGGCTTCGTAGTAAACTGGTAAGCATTTAACATTCTTAAAGCATTGAGGTTTCTTTGACTTGCCGATGATAAGTAGCTAACGTTTCACTCCAACTAACACCGTGATCCGTTCTTTTGGCAACTTACCACCCACACATTTGTCGCCCTTCAGCTTTAATGTTCTTGCAGGTGATAACTTATAGAATAATCCTGTTTCATCCGCATTATAGATTTCAGAAAAAAAAAACGATTTTTTAACCATTCACTGCAGTCACTTTGACAAACACTTGCAGCTTGATCACAAATTTTGCCGATCACAATGTTATGACAATGTCGAAATCGAAAGATCCAACTTCCAGAACATTTGAAATCTTTTTTTCCTAGTAGGATGCCAAATTGATTAGCCTTTTCTTGTAAAATGCGACTCTTCAAGGGGATATTTTTACTTTGTTGCGATTTAAACCGTATGAGAAGTGAGTGTTCAATATCTTCATGTTCGGATTTACGATTCCTTTTTATTTTTAATTCCTTTTTATTTTATTTTTATTCAAAAACTTTTTGATAGGCTACTGGACTGACTTATAACACCGCAACTGCGGAAGTAGCCGGTCAGAAGAAAGTCAGTGCTATTTTCCCTGCAAATGCCCGACACTTGCAGCACGCGGATAATACTTCCTAACGACCTGATCAATGTCCCTAACATAAGTCCAATATTCTCTCTCGATTTTTCCAAATCGTAGAAAGAGAGGAATGCGACATATTGGATTCAATATTCTGCAATCGCCAAATTATTGCCGACTTTTTCACAACTGTCAATGTGCGTCTAACAGATGGTAGGGCCATAATGATGTGGATTTCCCCAGAACTTTAGAAAACTAAAGGAAAACAAATGTCATCAATAACAAACGAATGGTTGAATACACGAATGTCACCTACATATGTACATAATAAGTTGAATAGGCAGCTTTAATTACTTAAATCACTTAAATCAAGAATTTAATTTGTTCTGCAGGATTTAGAAAACATTCGAATCAACTATAGGGTCCGCCAAATAATTTTTTTTTTTTGAAAATGCTATAAAAAAACTACTGAATATTTTCTCAAATTTCTTTTTTTATTTGAAAGTACAATCCTTCCGGTTAATAATGGAAAATAATTTCATTCAAATGGCTGCCTCGGCTGGCCATGCAGTAGCCTACACGATCGGTCCAATTTTTAAGCACATTATCGATTGTGTGCAGCTGTATTTCACCAATGGCTTCACGAATATTGTCCTTTAAAGCGTCAATTGTCTCTGGCTTGTCGGCGTAACACTTATCTTTGACGGCACCCCACAAATAATAGTCCAACGGTGTCAAATCGCAGCTCCGAGGTGGCCAAACGACATCAGCTCTGCGGCTGATAATGCGATCTTCAAAAACAGGGCGCAAAACATCGAGTGTAGCTTCGGCTGTGTGGCACGTAGCGCCGTCCTGTTGAAACCAAATGTTGCCAATATCCTCCTCTTCAATTTTTGTGAACAAAAATTCGTTCAACATGGCCCGATAACGATCGCCATTGACTGTAACGGCCACTCCTTGCTCATTTTCGAAGAAAAATGGCCCAATTATGCCTGTGGACCAAAATCCGCATCAAACAGTGGCTCGTTTTGGGTGCACCGGCTTTTCAATGTATGCGTGCGGGTTTTCTGTGCCCCAAATGCGACAATTTTGCTTGTTTACATACCCGCCAAGATCAAAATGAGCTTCATCTGAAAAGATGATTTTTTTGGCAAAATCGGCATCTTCTGTAAGTCGATCGCAGGCCCACTTAGCGAAGCGTTGTTCAAGCGTATACACAACCATATTCGTTCAGCGGAAGGATAAAACTAATTATTTGTCAAATCAGACATGAGCTAAGTGTTACCATTCACGAAATAAGCACTACTTGAAAAAAAAAACGTTAGATGGCGGACCCTTTATTACGCAGCTTAAAACTTTAAGCTGTTTTTTCTTTTCCAATTTGCAATAACTGAAGGAAAACTGAAGGAATGCAAGCAAACGAAACAAACGGTAATTTGTATTTGTTTTTATTGCTAGGTTTCAATTTTGCACAGGCAACTAGATGACTTTTTTTTTATTTCGTCGCTATAACCGGAGGAGAAAATTCAAATTCTTGCATATCCGGAATCGTCGTTATATCCGAATTCGCTATATCAGGATGAATTTGTATGGATAATATGGTGTGAAATCAAGGGACTCAGAATTTGCGACGAGAATCCGTTAAATCCAGGTCGCTATAGGCGAATCGCACTGTATATTTTGTTATTGTGGCAGAAATTATACAATTAATAAAATGGAATATCCGTTTTACAGAGAGTTGGTGTCCATTATCTTACATCTAGAATATTTATACAATAACTTAAACTAGGTGTGAATAAATTCACTAAACAAAGCGAATCTGCTACAAGTCTCGTTCTAATGTTTAATGTAAAATAACATACAAATGCAAATAAAAAAACTATTTTTTCATCATATTCAAAATATCACCGACCACATCTGTTGAAACTTTTTTTTCAACAGGTACCACCAAACGCTCGAGTATAACAGAACAATTTTTCAACGGATACATCAATGGTTTTGAAAACATTTTCTCCTCCTGGAGTTCTTGAATTTTCTGTTTCAAATCCGCAGCTGCTTTCTTTTCTTGCCAAACGCGGTGAGTTTTGAAGGAAGGTTTTTGATGTTCTTCGGCAGAACTCTGCGATTCCTTTATTCATCTTCTTTGTTTTCTTTGCATTTTTAAGTATTTTAGCGTCTGTTTCATTTAGTTTCGGACGGGCTTTGTCAAGGCAAATTAATCTTTCAGTTTGATGAGACACTGGATAAAATGTACACCATGAAGTCGAAGGCATTTTGTGACCGAAAATTGTTTGTGACTGTAGTGAAAAAAGAATTCTCTGCATTTGGCGCGAAGTTGCTACGCCCAAGTTTGGCGCCTTTTCTATTTCAGTTGTCAAATGCTCGACCATTGTTGGCTGTTATCTACTAATATTACACCATCTAAACTCGTTATTTATCGAAAAAATCTTTATTCATGTTAAACGTAAAATAAGGAAATTTATAAATAAAACAGATGAAATACGGCTTGAAATGAATTACAATTTCATTAGACGATCCAATTCTTTTCGTTTCAACTTGAAAGCTTCCTTTGAATTGATTCCCAAAATGCGCTCTGCTGGAAAATCTGGTTCAAAAATCAATCCTTCAGCAGTTTTTACCCGAGAACAGGCAACATATGCAAGTCCTGCGCTGAATTCTTTGGTACCAAGATTCAAGACTGCTTTCGACAAAGTGATCCCTTGCGAACGGTGAATGCTGATAGCGTATGCCAGAGAGAGAGGAAATTGCTTCCGAGTACAGCTAACGTTATTCTTATTTATTTTAATTTAATTTTAATTCTTGGATAACGAAAATCCAAATTTTGACTTCGTAAGAACCCGAAGAATTATCACTTCCAGCTGTAGTAAAAATTTCGTTGATTTAAGTTGAACCGTTCAGGCAGCAGAGACACGCTAACATTGTGCATTGGAAGTCTAGACAAAGAAAGCTCATCTTCGATTCGCTTTGATAAAATATCACATTCTACACCATTTTCGCAAACAGTTTTAGGTACTCACGGCTTGTCCAAATTACACACTTGTACTTTGAAGTAGTCCGCATACGCGGTTTTTTCAAAATCTGTCACGGATTGTCAATACTCGTAGTTTTTGAAAACATATTCACCACAAATTAAGCACATAGAATACAAAAAAGCTGCGTTCGAAAAATAAAAGCTGATAGATACTAGTAGAAATGGCTGGTAGGTTTAAATTCACTGCATCAAAATATAGAGGAAAAATGAAAAAAATTTCCGGAGAAAAAGTAAAATTTTGTAACTACATATGTATGTATGTATTATGATTTGAATCCTTGATCGACTTCGACATATAATTTGTGATGTTTTTGTATACAATTTATGTTGATCAAAATGAAAATCATCAGTTAATTAGGAATAGTTTGCTTTTAAACCTCCGCTGAACCTTTTCTAATCATCTTATTTTGAATAACGCAAAAAAAACCTTAAGTTCACGTTAACTTGGATAGAATGAATAATTTATTGGGGGTACTCGGTCCGTTTTCAAAGATGCCACCTGCAAGTTGTGACTGATCTTGGAAGCGATTACCTACTTCATTGGAAAGGTGTGACATCTGTCAACAATAATTAGTGTGCATCAGCGTCTGTTTCTGACAACAACATTGTTCTTTGCTTCTTCGAAAATGTCCGGATTTGTCTTAAATAAACAGCATTTGCGGGAAGTTTTGATTTTCATTTTTAATTGGAAGAAAAGTGCAGCTGAAGCCCATTGAATGCTTGTAGAAGTTTATGGTGAATCTGCTCCGACGTTTCGACGCTTCAAAAGTGGTGATTTTAGCGTCGAAGACAAAGAGCGTCTTGGCCAGCCCAAAAAGTTTAAAGATGAGGAATTGGAGGCTTTACTGGATCAAGATCCGTGCCAAACGCAAAGTGAACTTGCAGAATCGTTGGGAGTGACTCAGCAAATAATTTCCGTTCGGTTAAAGAAATTTTGATTTATTCAAAAGCAAGGAAATTGGGCGCCGTACGAGTTGAAACCGAGAGATGGCGATTTTTCACCTCTGCACTGCTTCTTGAAAGACATCAAAGGAAGGGATTTTTGCACCGGATCGTGACTGGAGATGAAAAGTGGATATACCCCAAGAAGAAAAAATACTATGCAAAGCCTGGTGGACCCGTTCCATCATCGTCTACATCGACGCCAAAGAAAAACATCCACGGTTCAAAGGTCATGCTCTGCATATGGTGGGACCAGACGGGCGTGGTGTACTATGAGCTGCTAAAACCAGGCGAAGCCATTGATGGGGAACGTTATCGACTACAACTAATGCGTTTGAGCCGTGCATTGCGTGAAAAACGGCCAGAAAGACCGAAAGGCATGACAAGGTGATTTTGCAACATGATAACGCTCGGCCCCACGTGGCTGTAGCGGTCAAAAACTTTCTCCAAACCTTGTTCCTTCCAACTACTGGCTTTTTGGACAGATGCAAAACGGTTTGGGGGGTCACCGGTTCGGGTCTTTTGAAGAAATCGAAGAATGGCTCAATGATTGGATCGATGCCAGAGAGGACTCATTTTTTAGAGATGGTATTCGAAAATTACCAGAGAGATGGGAAAAAGTAATCGCTTCCGACGGACAATACTTTGAGTTATGTATTTTTTACGTGTTTTCAATAAAAAAAAAAATTTAACACAAAAAAACGGACCGAATTAATTTGTACTCCCAATATTATTTTTGCTTTGCAGAAAAAGAATGTTTACAAGTGTAAAAAGATTTTATGGAACGAATTTAGGCAGCTTTTTCACAAGTTTTCGTTATCATCATTTTTGTTTTAATGAATTTCTTACACTTTTTTTATAAAGTTATGAATAAAAAATAAATATGAATTATAAGTGGCAATAACTTTTTTTCTTCTTTCAAAGAACTAATAATGCTTGCATATACGAGGTTTGTTCAAAAAATAAGGTGACTTTATTTTTCTCTAAGCACACTTATTTATTCATTTATTTTGTCCCCTTCAACGTAATAGCCCTAAGATATAATATGCACGCGTTTTTCTCCCATCTTCGAAGCACGTCTGATAAGCGCTTTTTCAAAAAATTTAGCAATTTCACTGATATCTGAAAAAATTTCATGGCATGAGCCAACCGATATGCCAATATCCTTAGCAACTTTTCTAACGTGATTCGAACTAAATAATTTTCTTTTTCTCTTCAACGTCAATGGCAGGCATCGTCATTAACCTCTTCTCGGCCCTCTGTAAAAAGCTTATGTCGCTTCTAAACATTTTTTTTTTCACAGCCAATATTTCCAATACGTTGGAATATTTATTGTTCACACAAAATTAAATACAGTTTCTTTGATCCATTTTTTTTCATATTTTTGGTAGTGATTATTATGTTAAAATTTTATAATTTGCTGGACTTACACGGATAAAACGGAATCGAAAACTTCATACCTAAAGTGCCGAACGTTTGTAGCCAGAAAAAGCATAACACTCACACTCCACATTTCTACGAGAAATTAACCGGGATATAAGAGCATGCTAAAAATAATATCCTTGACATGAATATCCGGTGTGATTCAGTGTAAATATTGGTATGACAGTATATGCCGCCTAAGTATGCCTGGTAAGCCTGATTTGTAGAAATGTTGCAAGAAAATTGATTAAACTAACTTTTTTAGATTTAACTTTTGGTTCTAACATACTAAAAACCGTTTATTCCTTTTAATCGAAATAATTTTGCGAGTTTATTGAGCCACAATATTTCTTTCCGTATACTGAACTAGACGCGTCGGAACCCGGAGTAAACCATGATGCCATCAACCCAAATCGCAAATTAAATTAAATTAAATAATTAAAAATATTTTTCATGTGGATTAAGTTATACTGATCAATTCAGAGTTAAACGATGAAAGCAATGAATATAATAGAAAGCTACACGACTCCGATCCGAAGAAACTTTAATTCTTAATCAGGACCGTAACCAACGATATAATTTAGGCTGGTGCAGAGAGTTATCTTCCACATATTTTCTATGAGACAGAGAAGCCGTGTGCAAAACAAGATGTTGAGTGCTTTGTGCAATTGTGGAGTGTCGTGTGGTGTAAGATTCGCTGTTAACTTACATATTGATCGTAAGGCAAACCATGCCTGTTCTCGTATTACTAGCTGTGCCGATTTTTTGTTTCCTTTTATGCATTATTTGTTTGTTCATAAGTGAACTGTTCATGATTCATGTTTTACATACGAGGTGCATTCCGAAGCAAACAGAACTTTTTCATATACTTTTTCAATAGCAAAGTCTAATGGCATGACCTATTAGTGGGTGCCTGAGTTGGGAGTTGCGTCCTTCACTGACGTTTTGCGAAATTTCATGACCATGGATGATTATAAGTCGAGTTACTGTTTTGTAAGTGATAGGAGGTCTGTTGTATCAGTGCAAAAATTAGTATCAAATATAGAGCCAGGATGAAGTTTTGCTTAGAACTTATGCCGATGTGGAGGCCAGTCAAAAGACTTGCTCTGATATTCTTGAGGAGATCTCTACAGTCGGGCCAAAGCACTGGTTCGATATCTTGACACTAAGAGTCTCAAGGAGACTACTTTGAAATAAAGTAGTTTTGTTGTAATTAATTTTATACTGTATACTTTGGAACGCATCCTATAGGCTAAGCTTAGAATATAAGTTAGGTCACATGCTATTAGTCGTAAGTTGTGGATATAAGAATTAAATAAAATAAAATCACGTTAAAATATCATAGTGTCTAAATCCATAATCTGTGACCCCATCATGATATGAGTAAATCCTTACTGAATTCACTTCAATAATAGATTCACGTAGCTGGAATTAGTTTACGAATAAGAAATAACAACTTAACAAGTTATAGCCGCATCACGATGCCACGCCAACCCAATCAACGCAAAATTGTTTATTTTATTTGAAATACTTGCGTTTTTCGTGGAGCTATGACAACCATTATAAGGCACTGATACATACCTGATGGCTTGTAAGTCTCTTCCTAAATGCTGCAAATGAGGTTAAGAATAATAGCTATCCCATCATTCAAATTCGCACCAAACTCGACCATTTGTCCTAAGAAACAACACTGAATTCCTATTTCGCAATTCCTGGTTCTCGACGCTCCCAAGGTAGGAGAAGGAAATGCATATCCGGTATCGCTTTCCGTTCCACATAAATCCAACCAGCAGCAATGAACAACAATTAATATCCTCCGTCGTTCTTTTAAGGACATTCCTCCAGCTCAAAAAAAAAAAAAAAAAAAGACAAAACAAACTGCCACCACCCGTTGTTGTGCGCTCGACGGTGATTCAAATGAGCAACTATCACAACACAATCAACAGTGCATTTGAATTGCTCCCTCGAATACATTTACATTCATTAAAAACTCCCTGCGTTTCACACCCGGATCAGCGTCTACCGAAGCGAGAAGTATAACCGAGGAGCTCTTTTCCAGCTGCCAATCCTGTCGAGAGTATTAAAGAAGAAAAGCTGCCGGTTTACTTGCAACGCTCCCTTCTCCATTACGATGTCTTCCCACCCCCCTTGCTTCGTCTTCATCTTCGGTTTCCACTTCCGTTGATGAGTAACTTTACTACTAGTAAGTGTATGTAAATGAAAAAATAAAATGAAATGCAAATCGGCGAATAATTAATACAAAGTGCAACACCAAGTGAAGTAGCTTTTAGCAATTAACGGTAGATGGCATCTCTCACGCCATTATTTATACCTAAGTGCAGGTACTTGTGCTTGCGATGGCAGGAGTCCATAACTTTCCGACATACAGAACCTGGAATGCATTCCCAATAAACAGCAGGTTAGTAGGTTGCTTGCCTTCGACGTCCTTAATTTGGGAGAAGTTTAATGAAGTGACTTACACTCCGGAATGTTTTCAATTCCTCAACTCTCTAGCATACGGTTTCGAAAGGAGAAGGACGGGTGTCTATAAAGCCCTACAAAAGGCAGGGATCAAGACAGGAAAACACAGAGAGAAGTATGCGCACATAAATCTTCGAGAGGGATGTGTAAGGCTTTGAAGTCACCCCGTGTCCACTGGGGAGTTGATCCTGAACTACTCGTAAGCTGCACACGGGCACCAGAGTGAGATATAATGAAATGAGGAAGAATGGTCGGGTTGGTTGATTTCGTTTTGTTGTTACGTGAGGATGCTTGGAAGATTTGCTCGGTAAGGTATTTTCAAATAACAAATGGGTGCAAATGATCCCTTAAAATAAATGCTTCCTTTGATATGTTGAAACAGAAGGGTTTGCGGATGAAAATGGACTCTTTATTCGGCAAACAGAAGATGAACATGTTTTTGGGTGATGGGTGAAAGGAAGAGGTCGCGGAACATTTGTTTTACTGTTTGCAGACATTTTAACCCAGTGACCTCGTTCGGCTTGGATTCCGATGTGTCCTTAAGAACGGCGACGAAGAAAGAGAAGAATATGGGATTACTAGAATGTAAATGCGGTTAAAGGCGGGAAATGGGTCGGTGGGGTTAGCTATGGAACTAAAGGGATCCGGAAAATTAATGTTGAGCGCAAGAGGCCACAAACGTTGTTTGTTTTACCTTTAGAAAGGTGCTTGTTCGAGGATATCCTGAGGTTAATGAAAAAAAAACATGTGAAAAGGCAATAGCCAAATACTCAGGCTAAAATGCTGACTGTGTTCTATTACTGGTATCAAACTGATTGAATAAAAGGCTGAGGCTGTGCTCAGTTTTTTGAAGATTAAATAATTCGTATTGGATGTATTTATAAGCGGCGTATAGAACCAAAAGATTAATGGCTTTTACGCCAGGATTATGCCCACTTCATTATTTATTCCCAAAATTGTATCCAAAAACTATATAATAATGCATCCATGTTCATCCATTTTCGGTAGAGCACATAAAGTTGAGTTCAAAAAGAACATTTCCGTTAATATGTTAACACATTTTGAATCAGTAGAGAATGGACAAGATTCAACGATAAACCGTGAAATCCTGACATGTTGTTAAATCCGAATTGAAGGAATGTCTACCACAGCACATAATGTTGGAAAGTTAAACTCATTAATGGGTTCCTTTCTATTTGGACCACTCCAACAGAATCGCTCCAAAAGGAGTGCAAATGATGTAATAATCCTTCCTAAGTGCAATGGAAGACATTTGGGGATGGGAAAAGACAAGAAAAATTTTTTCAAAAAATTCTGGAAAAAAAATTCTAAAAAAATATTTTGGATTTTTTATTTTGATGTACCAGTGGGTTTTTGGCGGTGTGTGCAGAGAAGATGGACAGTGTTTTTTATATGCAGTACCAGATCGCTTGAAGGAGACCTTATTAGGTGTGATCGATGCACATATTGAACCAGGAACCACCATTATGTCTGATAAGTGGAAGGCATATGATGGGATTCCTGAAATGGAGGGAATGAACTTTTCCCATTACACCGTCAACTATTCTCAGAGGACTCAGAGACCGGTGCACACCCAGCAAATTGAAAGTTTGTGGCGGTGCGCAAAGAGGAGGAATAAACGATATTCGGGGACTCGCAGATCTATGATTGATTCCTATTTGTGTGAGTTCATGTGGAGACGGAGGTAGATTTTTATTTTCGTGTTTACTTTTTTGTTGTTGCATTTGCTTTTTTTTCAATTTTGAAATTTGCTTGCAGATACAAAAACAAGGACTACTTCTAGCAAATTTTGGAAGATATCGCTGATTTTGATATTAAGGCTTAATTTGGAATTTTCGTTAACGATATTAATAAATTTGTAGTGAAATTTATGTTGGAAAAATTTTTTTGGAAATTTTTTTGGAAATATTTCTAAAAAATTTTATGTTTAAATTTTTTTTTTTGCGTTTCCCCTGCCATAACTCAGCAAAGGTCTCAGCATAGTTCAATCGATTATAGGGTACTGTAGATGAAGAGTATTGATGACATAGGCGCCTGCCTGACGATCAGCACCTACCCCGAGCGGAGCAACGAAGTTGCGTGAGCGGGATGAAAAGAGAGTTTAAATCCCTTAATCCCGCGCAGCGGGCCACCCGGGTACTGTTAATTAAGAAAATTGTTGATATTATTACTATTTTGGTGGAGTGGTCCAAATAGAAAAGACCCCATTAATGAAACGCAAATGAATCTTCCAAACTCTCTGTACTTTAATAGTCTATCTGTCATTTTTCTTTTATCAATTCATACGAATGTTAGCACTTTTTACCCACTCTAGCAAACTGGAACCGAATAACCGAAACGGAGTCTTTGCATTTTTACTAACAAAACAATAGACTTGGCTTGCAGCCCTCAAAACATTCGATCAAATCCCGTTCACCCCGGACTTTGGCGATATAAATACAATATATAAGCATTGATTATACAGAGTCTTTCAATTTAAAAATCGATTCGATTTGTTTTATATTTGAAAGAACAACTTACGGCACCTACGTTTAAACATTCGTTTACATTAAATTTCTGAATCAGTTTTATATGGATTCAGTCTCAAGTTCCGGTGCAAACTTCACCAAATCCAAGTTGCACAAAGGCCAGGACAAGCAATTGATTGCCTCGAGTCACGAACGATGGGGATGTTTTCAGCTGACTTTACGTTTCAGTGACGTACGAGTGTGCGCCAATTATTTATTGAACCTTTTAACTCGAATTTGGTCACCAAGAGTTAAACAGTCGGTTCAACAGAACAGTTGAGGCGGAGAGTTGATTGAATAAAATTTGATAATGTACCTTGTTGAAAGCTATAAACTCTCATGGTGATTTGCCGATTTGCCACTACGAGCATAAATATACATATTATATACAATATATACATATGAATATTTTCTCATCTGAAATACATACATAGTATGTATATCCTGATTCATAGTGAATTTTGATTTCTGTCCACTCATGTCTACTCATCTTCTGATTATTTAATTGCATTCGGTGTATTAGGGAATCTAACGGCGGACCCCACAAGCGGACCAGTAGGAATGCAGTTAAGTGGGAAGGTTATGGTCCTACACTTCTGACCATAACGACGCCGGGATAAAAAAGGAAAGAAGAAGGGAATCTAACAATTTGTCTAGTTGTAAATTTGAAGTCAAACAAATTTCCTTCGATAAAATAATTAAAGTTATATTCTGGGTTCCCGAGCGTGCGATCCTGGTATTGAATATTATCATTTCTTACACACTTGCTAAAAACATAAATATGAACCAAAACAAATCGGTAACCAAAGTGTATGAGATGAACAATATATACAAAATCTGTGATGTACGCAGCAGTGATCTGGCTCCACCTTATTATTATTATCATAAGCCACTTGAAACTGGGAAGTTCAAAGTCTCGTCTGTTATGCTCCATCACTTTTAGGCCCATCCATATATTGTATTCCCATCTACGGCGCGGACTTCTTGAAGGTCATGTTTTCCACTCATAATCTATTTGATTGTTCGTCGATAGTCCATTCATTCTACAATGCGTATGCTACCCATCTAAGTCTTTGCGGTTTTATTACCTGGCCAATGCTTGAGGCTGAATAAAGTTTCTCAAGTTCTTGATTGTGTCGTTTGCTCCGTTCTGTTTCTTTGTTTTAAGAGTGATACGTTTTTTTTTTAAATCTACGATTAGTTGGTGGACCCATCATATATTTTACAATTCATAAATATAAATGAGTAGTAGACAAATAGATAAAAGAATAAATAATTGAGAAATAAAATAAATTAACTAAGAGACAAAAAAAAAAATGCCTATAAATCCCGATTGGGCTTGGCATCCTATCGCACGGCGTTTATCCTTGCATGCATCGCTCTCGTGTTTTGTTTTTTGCTTCCTCGTTAGTTTCTTTGCCATATAGTTAGGGCCAACGACCATTGATTTCGAATACAAGAGTTATACAACGTTGAATTTTTTATACATTCCTATGCACTGCTTTCGTGAACTTGGATTCAGCTTTTGATTTTGTCGATGATTGCAATATGGTCAGAATCGCAACTTTTTGATGTTGGCATGGGGTCTTTTCCATACCGTGATATCCAATTAGCCTTGTGCATTATCTTGTGTTTGAATATTATAGTCTTCTATATTTGTGTATTAAAATACACCCCGCCCCTGGGGAATAGAGGCTAGAATATACCCTTACTCGGAGTGCCAGGCGTAAGAATCGACTATGGATATTTGCAACCTTTTTTTTTTTTTTATTCGTTTTATAATTCATGCAGGTTCAAGAGTGTACGCTCTTATGATGTATGATGTTTGTCACACATCCTGGACGTAGTGCAGATGGTTTGTGTCGAAGATGTTCTTGCACTACTCTCCGGGGGTGGTTGTCTTGGGATTCGAGAGATGCGTTGTTTTTAGTTTGACAGTAATTTTATTCCATGCCATTAACCCTGGAACGTCATCCTTATTTTTTGTACACTAACTAACGATCTTATATCGTTATCTTAAAGCTCCTGAGTACAAAAAATGTCTGTAAATGATTTTTTTATTATATACTTAATTTTCAAATTAAATTCAAAAAATTTTTTTTTGTTGTCAAACTTAAAAATTTATTTTTCACAGCCTTCATTCAATTGGCTTGGATTTTAAAGATCAATATTGTATAACATAAAAAATCGTAAAAAAAGGTATATATTTTCGTGAAAGTCTTTTTGTTTCTTAAAATTAATGTCTTAAAGTATAAAAGGAACACAATTGTTAATAATATATATGTTAATTAAAGCAAGAGGCACAAACCTCAATTTTATGCTCTCCGCATAGGCTTTTACATACCACCTTTGTCATTCTTCGTTTGGACGAAGGACAAACTGCGCAAATCTTTCTTTTTTTATCACATGTTGTCGGTACTTCATTTTCCGGCTTCTTGTTCGTGTCCATCAGGAGTCGATTTTGAACTTCTGATCTCACAGTTGTGGTAATTGTTGGCAAAGCTAGCCTGTCATTTAAACTGTTTTTTATAAGACCTGAAAAAAGTTTCTTCATAAACTGTACTCATTTTAGCGGCTGTTTTTTATCTTGCAGCATATTATGTGAGTAAATTATATATGAGTTTATGAATGCGATGTTCAAAATTCCAAAAAATTGACACAACGGCCATCTATTTGTCTTTCGTGAACAGCTCATTATACTGCACATCTGATCCAGAGTATCAACCCCGCCTTTAGTACTATTGTAAAATTCCGCCATGCTTGGCTTTTTTGAAACAGGATTAATGGTTCCTTCTTCATTGCAAGATGACAAAACATAAACGATTTTGCCTGGTTTTGGCTTATATGATAAAAGGGTTAAGTTCTTGTCAAGGCAAAACATGGATGTACCGCACTTGCGACCCTTTTTATTTTTTAGCTCAGCTGGGATTTCTCTCTTGTTTGAACGAAGAGTACCTACTATAGTCAAGTTATACGGTGCCTCTCCTAACGACTGTGCCAATGGTATGGAGGTGAACCAGTTGTCCATTGTAACATTCCTATTCGAACCATGAACAGTTTTTGTCAGCTCTTTCACATAAAACTCTCCAAGTGGCAGTTTTGTCGTGTTTGAGCCTTTCCCCAAATAAGGCAATGCATCTACCATATAATTTGTTCCACTATCACACAGCATTACAATTTTAAGTCCATATTTTGCTGGCTTATTTGGTATATACATTCGGAAACTGCACTTGCCTCTGAAAGCCAGTAGCTGCTCATCAATTGTAAGGTATGGACCAGGGGTGTAATTTTCTCTGCATTGCTGGACGAATATTTCCCATACTTTCCTAATGGGAGCAAACTTATCACCAATTAATTGAAGACGGACAGATTTATCGTCGAACCGCAAACAAGACATAAGACATTTGAATCTTGCCTTGGTAGTTATACTTGTGTACAGCGGTCCACTGTATGACCGGTCAAACAATTCCTCTACAGATAGATGTTGATCTTTTCTGACAGCAGTCATCGTTAGTATTCCTATTAGAGCGTATACTTCATTTTCGGTGGTGTTCCGCCTTTGAGCTATATCCGTGTCTCCAATCAAGATGGATTGACGTTGTGTTATCTCGACATTTGTCCATTGCACAATTTCACTGATGATATCTTTTGTTATGAACATTTAGAAACATTCAAGTGGGTCAGTTACATGTTTGCATTGAAGTGTTGGTCCTCGACTTTGATGTACGATATTCAATCCATAGCGATGAGTCTTACCTTTGACTGAAGACCATTTGTGTCCATTTTTCCCACGAAAAATAGCTTTAGTGCATGATATGATGTTCGACTTAGCCTTTAAAATATTTAGCGGAATGTCATCTTCGTCTGCATCTGTTTCGCCCTCGGAGGAACTCGTTCTCATCATTAACTCATCTTGATCGAGTTCTGTATCAGACTCTACGTCACTCAGATCGTTCCTCAATTGATCGTTGTTATAGATCCAAGAGAGAAAGTCCTCTATTTCAGCATCATTTAGAGATTCCTTGGTGGTCATGTTATAAAAAATTAACAACTGATCCCACAAAAAGCACACAACCAAAAACCTAAAAGTTACACAAACATCATCCTTCGTCATTTCGACTACGCAAAAAAAATAAGTTACAAATAAAATACACTTACAACTTGCGCAGTCCGCTGCACGTTTGCGTCCACCAAAAGCTTGCAAGTGACTAGCGCTGTACGAAAATGGAGACCAAAACAAACAATAAAAACCCGAACAATTTTGCAAAAAAAATTGTGCGTCGTCGTTTCGTCGAAGGATGACGGTCTAGGGTTAAGATGTTATATTGGAAATGCACACGGAGAGTATGAATTTTGAAATGATCTTATACTGCGAGTGTTGTGCCTTCGTCAGCATTTTTTGATCATCTCTCATTCATGTTGTGTTGCACAGTTTTTTTTCCGTATAGGAATTGCTCTTGGCTATTGTCAGACTTGAACTACAGACCTTGCGCTTAATAGTCGGTGATGATTACAATTGCACCACTACCACCCCCCTGAAAAAGAATGATAGAAGTAGGATGACCCTGTACTACTCACGTTCACATCACTTCAACAATACACTATAGCAACATCACGCTCAAAACAAAATCAAATATCGTTGAACTGAATGTTAAATGTGACTGGTCTTCCTTGAGTAAAATATTCCGGGTGTAAACTAGTTCCCCGATCTGTAGTCGAATTTCCGGGTGGAAACTATGAAAAGAAATACACAAACAATTAAAGATAGGCTCATAGAACGTACCCAGCTTTCACAGATCGAAAGCTTTCCAAAAAGAACTCAATGAAATTAATTAGTATAAATTGGAAATCGCAGGGGTACAAGAAGTTCGACTTTCAAATGGTAGGGGAAAGTAGTGTACCTTAGAACGCTTGAACCTTGGAACGACAGTCTTTTTTCTTACTTTGAATCCATTTAAGTAATAAAGTCCCGCTACATTTCATGGGGAATTCCACATTATTTCTTTTTAGTTTGCAAACGAATTCCTTCTGAGTCGGACGTAAACAAAATAGGCCGAAATCGGTTTTTGCGTCGTCAAAGTTATTTTTTCTCAAATTTTCTGAAGTCTATTCTGAGAATACAAATGGTTTGACAGGGTTTTGCTATTTTTTTCCGAAAAAGTGAAATATTGTGGCAGTGTTGTGCAGAAAGTGAATTCCAATTTCTCAAAAAAAAAAATGTTTTAACTGCTTGAGCACAAAATGTTTCTGTCGTGAAAAATGAAATTTTTCGTGTACTTTGGCACGTTCCAAGGTACGCGGATTGCGTCATATGCTTTTCTGTTACTAATCCTTTTTTTTGCTTTCATAAGGCCCAAACTATGCCTCGCAGCAAATTTGGAGTAAAACGATCCCATGTTAACGAAGAGGCGTTGAAGGAGGCTTCAAAAGATGTACATAGTTTGCATTAAAGAAACCATCGGTCAAGCTGCCAAAACGCATAATATTTCAAAAACAACTTTATTTTGACACCTAAAACTTTATCGAGATTCTGGCTCTGAATCATTCAGCTATCATACGAATATCGCACACAAAAAAATACTAACCACTGAAGAAGAACTTTTGTTAGCGGAATACCTGACAACAGCAGCTAAGTTGCATTATGGACTCTCCAAATATGACTCAAAAAAGTTAGCATTTCGTTTTGCAAAAGCAAATGGAGAAAATCTGCCAGAATCTTGGATAAAGAACGAATCAAAATATTGTGAAGGGATTTGAGGTAACTGGAATATGCCCTTTCAATGAGGACATTTTCAAAGATGATGAGTTTCTGAGCAGCTATGTGACCGATCGGCCTTGCCCTTCTAGTGCAGATAACAAATTAATTAGTGCAGTTGATCAAACACAAGTACCATCCACAAGTCAGGTTGCAGCTGCTTCTACTTTCATATCACCAGAACATATTCGACCATTTTCAAAGGCTCCACCACGTAAACAAACAATTACACGCGGAAAAAAAAAGGGAAGGACAAGGATTCTAACAGACACTCCGGAAAAGGAAGAAGTCATGGCAAGTTGTTCTAAAAAAATTGTTAAAAGACGAAATGCCTCAAAGAAAAAAAGTTTTGCAAGAGTATTCTGACGATGATCAAACTATAGAGCTACCAATGATACCCAGAACACCGAAACATCGGCAGGTGAAAGATGTAAAAAAAACCGACGATTGATGAAAGCGATGAAGATTTTAGTGGAGATGACGAGTTGACAGTGGAAGAAATTTACAAGATGACAAAGTCAACTAAGTTTTCAAAGATGGCCCAATTTTCTGTATTTTTAACTCACTTTGGTAATTAAATAAATAGTTTTGATTTGAATTGATCAAGGTACACCTCACTTTGTTCCAAGGTATACTACCTTCGTGTACCTTGAAACGGTTAGACACCTGTCATCTTTTTAGTTCAAATGTATAAAAATATTAACTCATCCGATGAGATCTTTACATTTTTTTAAAGGAAAAATCACTCTCTTGCTAAGTACGAGCTCGTTTTTATTGTGAGTCAAAAGATAAAAATGTAAAAAAAGAATATGTTGAAATCGTTCCGAGGTACACTACTTTCCCCTACAAGACGCGTTTTATGAAACAATATGTATGTATATGAAATATATGACAATTTTTCATCCTACGTTATGAAAATCGTACTCGGTGACTTCAATGCGAAAATAGAAAGAGAAGTGATATATTGGCCCACAATAGAAGAAGAAAGCCTTCATATTTCATCAAACGATAATCGTCTTAGGACAAAGTTTCGCCAGCTCAAAAAATATGTTCAGACATTCGAACACAAGAGAATACACAGGCTACCTGAATTTCACCGGAAGGAGTAACGCGCAACCAAATTGATAATTTTCTGATAGATCGAAGACACCATAGCAGCGTATTACAGACCACATCTCAATCATCGCCAACATTAAAACCCGCATCCAAATTCCTGGAAGCGGAACACAGGAATGTATAAGAAAAATTTAACGTTGAAAAGTTATAGAGCCCCGTATGCAGCATCTATACCAGAATGAAATATGTAAATAACCTGTTTACCCCACCAGATGGCATAGAAACTAACGACGAAACAAGACAGGTGAAAATAATATGGTCAAAAATAAAAAGTGTTGTAAAGGAGGCAGCGGAAATCAAACTAAGCTATTACAAAGCAAAGCGCTAAAATAAAGCCTTGGTTTGACGAACATTGTGAGGAGACTGTAAAAGCCTGTAAGGTTCTAGGACTTTAAGCCCTGGAAAATAACGAAGAGATCACGCGTACAAGATATGAAACCCTTCGGGAGGAAGTCAGCCATCTCTTTCGGGATAAAATACGACAATGGCAAAGAAAAAAGTTTGCTTAAATTCAGCAGGCCAATGGAAGAAATATTTCGATAAACTGCTGAATGTAAATACAGAGCCAGCACTAATAAAAACGGTGTTATCCATACAGCGGACATTCATGGAGAACTGCCAACAATTGAGGAACTAAAAGAAGCAATCCATCCGTTTGAGAGTAATAATCTGCAGGAATCGACCTTATGCCTTTGGGATCAATAAAATATGCCGGAAAAAAATTAACAGAGTAATTACATGGGCTCATCATGTATATACATACATATATGGAACAATGAAACCATCCCCGAGAAATAGAAAAACTCGGTCATCATTCCCGTACTTAAAAAGAATGAATGCAACAAGGTGCTGTCAAATATTCTGATTTCATACACAAAATAAATAATTTAAGACTAACATAACGGTGCGGTTTCAGGAGGAATCGCTCGAAAAAAAAAAGAAACATTCACCTTTTATCGATATTTTGGGTGCATTGTACTTCGATGAAGTTCCTGCAAACTTCTGGCTTAGAGTCGATAAGATTGTGAATGATTTCCGCACTTATTTTATCCCATTCGCCCAGAAGTGCTATTTGGAGATTACTTTTGCCTGTAACTTTCCTTTCCATTATCTTCCTATCCCAAGTACTTAAAAGCTTTTCGAGCGGTTTTTTTTCGGATTAATGGAGTAGTGTAAAAAAATTAATGTCGGACATTACATGGCAATTCCCTGACAAGGGTTTCAGAAGGTTTGGTATCATTATCCTGCTAGAAAGAAAGTCCATTTGAATGCTTAATTATGCAACGCTTTGAGCCAAATTATTGTCAATATGGTTCAGAGCTATCAAAATTCAATCAACAAATATGAGTCCACCGACGCCTTTGTAAACCGTACAGCGCTAACCATAGCATACTCACCACCCCGTTTTAGGTGTTTCACACTCTTAGTGAGCTATAATCTCAACTGATTTTCGTATTAAAAGTCTTGAGTTTAAAGTCGTTGGTTTAAAAGTGCGTTTACAGTCATTGGTCATTGATACTATTATATTCTTCCCCTTTACATTCGGGTTTCGACACATTTGGCTGTATTCAAGGAAACGTACACTTTTTTGTGCATTTGAAGGTTTTTAAATCCTTGAATTCAATTAGTACTGCAAATCATTTTTTGTTGTGCTTTTTTTTTTGGTTTGTAAGTAATTAAATTCCACACAAAAGTCACAGTGTTTTCTTTCCTCTATACATTCCTTTCATCAGAACTCGTCTGTAATGGACTTTAATGTTATTATGAGTACAAGGTTGCTAGTTTCCATTCGTGCTTTTCTGTTATGCTTTTCTCCTCTTTGCGTATTTTCTTGGAGGAATTAATGAAAAAATTACGTGAGACAATTTCGCGTTTTAAGTGGATCCGTTCCCAAGGAAAATGCGTTATAGGTATATGAAAGGTGCGTTGAAAGTCTGAGCTACCATAGTGTGCGTATAACGGTGGAACCCTCAGTTAAGAATTACTTTTTCATGATTTAAAAAAATTGTCTGTGAATAGCAAAATGTCTGTAATTTTGTTCGATATTGACCCAAACTTAACCGCAATTTAGCTACGAAACGGACAATTTAATTATTGCTCAACGCATTAAGATCATTATTTTAAAGAAATATTTACCTTCATGACAAATCAGATCAAGTTTACTCCGAAGGCAAATCCAACACAAGCTTAATGGTCTTGGCAAGCTAATGGCAGAAAGATCTGATAACAGAGTTAATTAACTCAAAAACCTCCTCGAGAAATATTACAAGCTTTTTAATTTTTCTTCCAAAATATTAAACGATCAAAGGGGATATCACACCTTCAGCACAGTGCAGATGACCACGATATACTTTTTCGTTCCTAGCTGTCTCCCTCGTCATACCTCACCTACTCTTCGCCTTGTTCTTTTATTGTTCTTGTATTTTCTTTTCTTAATTTTTTTTTTGTCATTACCTACCCTACCCTGACCTAGACTACCCTTGCCTACCCTATCCTATGTAAGCCTATCATTAGGATTCGACGGGCTATGCCTTAAAGTGGCTATAGGAACCAAATGTACCAAACGCGTTGATGCTGTCGGACTACTCGGTCTACTAAACCCTAGGCGCTCGTGCTCACGGAGCGCGACACCGCGTTTGTAGAGGAGCCAGCGCTCCACGGAATTAAGGGCCACGTGGAAAATCAGCGGAACCGCTCATTCATCCTGGATCAGCCTACATTGATCTAAATAGTAGAATGCCTCTGGTGGGACATGGCCGTTAAGGCTCATCCTCTCGTAGTACAAGTAACTTGGGTAGTAAGCCCCGGAGATCAGGTGCTCGAATTAGTTTTATCAAAAAATTATTCACCCGTATAATGCCGGCCCTTTATAGTTCTCGTTCGGGTAAAATTTCGTGTACTCAGATTGAAGTGTTCTATATAATCCGAGACAAGTTCTGAGACATTGTCTCTCAAACACCCGAATCCTGTCCATTGAGCTGGCTCTCATATTGAACCAGGCGGAACGTCCATAGGCAATCCTGGGCCTGATTAAGGCCATGTAGCAAAATACCTTCACTTGCCATCTTGTCAGAGCGAAAGCGCCCCGGGCCCTTGCCAGAGCAGCCAATTTTTTTTAGTGTCCCGCGAGACCCTAAACAAATGCGAAAAAAGGATTCTGATTTCTGGATTAACAAGAACGTCGATCGTGGGGCCTGATCTATGCGCAATACAATCCGTCCGTGAACGTTATTGAATGGTGAAGAGAAGCTATCAGATCACTGAAGTAAATGCTGAAAAGGATCGGCGAATTCACCACATGTTCGTTATTAATGTCAAAGGTATGGCGAGAAGTCAAGTTAGCAATTTTCACAACGAACTTTCTACCGATTAACATACCTAAAAATGATATATAGGTATAGCAGTGGTTTACTTATGCCCAGCCGACTGAGCTTGTAATAAATTCTAACCAAACGGTGTCGAAGGCTTTTTCAAAATCAATCAGACAGGCACCCTTGCATTGGTTCTTTCATTTACTCTATTGGATATCCGATACGAATTTCGACGCCGCATGAATAGTGTCATGCCCCGCTCTGAAACCAAATTTGCTATCCGGAATGATCTTATACTCCTCAAACCATTTAGACAGGGCTCTATGAAATACCTTCTCGAAGACCTTGCGGATACTGGGAAGGAGACTTATCGACCGGAGATTTGCCGGGTGTGTGGTGTTTTTACCTCTTTTGGGGATTGGTTGTACCACCGCTGTTATTTAGTGCATTGTTGAACAGGATAGTGTACATCTCTACTGCCACTTATGGGAGATATCGTCGGTTCCTGCGGATTTTTTTTTCTTCAATGACTCGAAGATCATCTGGAGATCCTCCGTCGAAATGAACAGGAAGGGATAACACTTCACTGGCGACGGCATTGTTTGCCCCGTTTTCCATTGTTGCTGGCCCTCTTTTCAAAATATCTCCTCCATTAGGCAGCAACCCTTTCGTTGCAAATAAAGGGTGTTTTTTATAGAGGTATAGAACTTTGGAATGGAATAAAACAAAGATAATTTTTTTAAATTAACATGAAATTGACTTTATTCGAAAGACATTATAATTTAAATATAATTTCTGGCATATGACCGCCACGGCTGGCTCGGACGTAGTCAGAAGGTCGAAGGTCATGTCAGAAGATTATCTTTCGAATAAAGTCAATTTTATATCCATTTAAAAAAATCATCTTTGTTTTATTCCATTTCAAAGTTCTATACCTCTATAAAAAACACCCTTTATAATGTGATCTGATCTGGCATCCTTTTCGTACAGCGTTTAGCAAACATTGCTATTGTGGTTTTAGCCGCTCATTCTTTACCATTGTCGTTTTTAATCCTGAAAACGATGGCCAGCTTTCTTTCGTAGGGTTTGATATCTTGTGCGCGTTGTAGGGCTTAAAGTCTTTGAACATTCCGGGCTTTTACTTTTTCCTCACATTCTTTACCGAGCTAAGGCTATGCCCTGGGAAGCATTCACGTCGGAGAATTAGAAAGGGGAATGGCTCATATTTATTTCGAGGCTGTGTTTCCTTGTCTTTGGGATAATATAATCAACATAAAAAACATTCTTATTTCCTTCCATCTTCAAACTAATGTCAAAATGTCTGATGTCTGATTATACTAGAACTAATATCACTTAATATACATGGAAATGTCTTTCTCCTGTCAAGGATTTCCTCTCTCTCTTTTCATATTCGAGTTATAGAATTCACTTTTATTCCACGGCACGGAATCAACCACTGATTTATAACACTTATCTAATCGCTATTTAGAAAATTCGAACCATTGACTCTTTGACATCTATTATATTTAAATTTCTAAATGTGCGGTGTCCCCAAAACAATATTAATTACATCCGTAATCGAGGCAGTGCATCCGCGTGAAATTAATGAGGGCCCAGTCTCTAGCATCCCGACTGAAGCGTCGCATTATTCTGCAACGATAAACGATTTGCTGCTGGCTCCCGGGTCTTTTAAACAGTCACTTCCAAAACATTCGGGTCGCCGAGGCAACGACAAACGCCGCGTTATGGTATTAAAATAATTTATGATAGCCCCAGTTCCACTGGATGAGCAGTAAATTATGCGTAAATGCACTCGTTACTAATATACTATCGTAGTACATCGCTTTAGTTGCGCCTCGAGAGGAGGCAACCCTGACTTTACTTGAATTCCCTGAATCAGGTAAGCCTCTTCCGACAATAGCTGTCAGATGTTTAAACAACTCGACTTGAAAGATAGAGCTCGTGAGGCAAGCACGTACGAAGGAGCTGTTGCCTGGATGTCCTTCATGTCAGTGTGTTGTCTTGTCCTGCGTCGATCGACGTCAATTTATTAGCTCAAAGTAAACGAAATGTGAACAGCAAACGGAAGTTACATTTTCTATTACCAAGTTAACACTCCCAACCAGAGCGTGCACAGGAAATTGACTCGTACTTGTACGAACACATGTACAATATATCCTGTGTAGGCGTCCTTGTAACAACACACATATAGGGTTTCGAATGGCTACGGCCATCATGTAACAAGTATCAACCTGGTTCGGACCAGGGGTTAATTTCTTCGAAGGCATTGTTTACATAGTCCTTGTCGACACAGGGAGGGATATTTCGTTAACCCAACAAGTGCCATTACCAGGAGAACGAAGTGCATTTCAGAAGTCGGTTTATTCCTGTGAAGTTAGTCATTGATTTTCTCTGATTTTCTTCTTCTTGGTACCGGGCCGTAATGGATGTTCCTTGTTCAACTCTATAAAGGAAAACGTGTCAAGGGGTTGAGTGAGGTGAGGCAATGTTGACAGATTAATTTGTAAAATGGTAGGTAGCAGTTGGTGAAAAGGAGTTGTCCACCTTGACAAATTGAGTTGAGGAACTGTTCTCTCAACCGTTTGGAGTTCAGCTACTCGGGAACTCATGGCTAATGGTGTTCGAAATGTGGATAAACATTGGACAAGGGTGTTTGTTGACACTTAAATGGTGTGAAAATGTCATACGTTACACATAACATTCACATAGTTTAAGCATAGCTCTCTCCTCCCGTAGGAACAAAATAACGTAAACGTTAGACACTGAACAAAACATACATCACTTCTTCAATGATGATCATATAAAGACTTCCATTAGACAGATTCCAGCATTTTCTTTATACTTAAAAGTCCATTATCCATTAGCAAAGTTTAGGTTGAGAAGCAAGAAGCATTTGTCGAAATCTCAATTAAAATTCATTATGGTCCTTTCCAAGCTTTTGAAACTCTAAATTAATTCTTCGTACTTATTCTCATATTTGTATGTATGTGTTTCAATCGCTATCCAACTGGTTGAAGTTTTCAGGTCATTGATTATTATGCCAGACGTCCAGAAACACTGATGTGAATACATATTCAAAATTTACTTAAGTCCTTACTTGCTCTCGATATCCTTATCGAATGATTTTACATTACGAGTACTGAATGAATTTTGGACTATGCTTTCTGACGACGGCATTTACATATTTACCAATTAAGTGAATGCTTGTTTCTCGTTCGATTGGAAAATATTGTTATTTCAGGCGAGAGCTGCTGTAAAAGGTTTTCTGCCTTTAATATCGATATCTACATAAACTGGTTTTCTAAATTACTTTTCACTGGCCATTCAGGTGGAAACTTTGAACTGCATTCTACCACTGAGGAGGTTCAATATTCTTATAATGAACTTTATATCTCTCGAATTAATTTGGATCGTGTAAGAGACTGTCGTGTGCACGTGTTGTCTGTACAAATTCGGTACGAAGACCGGGTTCAAGTTCAGCGACAACAATGATTCCCTAATCATCAAGAATACAGCGAGTTGACATAAAATCTAATGAATTGATTAGGCTTCATGTCCCTTGGAAGGGTAAGGGGTCCTTAACGTTTAGAGCATAATAAAATGCACTTTTACACTTTTACACTCGTACATTACATTTTTTTTTGTTCTTTTACCTCTCTTTTTCTCTTTTTGTTATATTCTGCTTTTTTCTTTTTTTTTTTTGTAGTTTCTTCTAATTCAATTTTATACGGGGAAGAAAGTAGAGTCGTTGGCCTTTGATCTATTTCGATATTGTTCATCCAAGTGGAGCATCCGGGCTCAGCCTCTGCTTCACTCTCAGATGGTGCCATGATAACAGGCATGAGGCATATCATCAGTTCGTCAATAGTTACTTTGTCAGACTCTTCAACTATCGAAACTGAAGGTATTGTTGCAGCGGTTATCTTCTCAGGGAAAACTGAAGCGTCAGTTGATGCGTGTGGTCTACTTGGAGCTGTTACTCTATTGTCAGACGTAGTGGTTTCTGGTAATGATTTAGTGGTGAATAATCTCTCTGTATGTGGAATTTACCGGACAGTTACCAACATCCCTGGATTGCTACGAAGCCCCGCTGTGACTTCTTGGTCCTAGTATGTGGCCTCTCTCCGCAAAAGTTATGAAATATTTTTGACTTCGTTTAAGGTACCACTGAAACGGCTCTTTCGTCACAATCATAAACTCTGTCCGGTGAAAGTGTGTGTTCATCATAAACGTTGCCGAGGAAGTTAAAAAAAATTAATCAACAGCTTATTTATTAAGTCCAGCAGAACGTGCAGCTGAAGTGTTTTCTAATTTTCGTATCGACAATTCTAGAGGTCTGCTTAATAACCCTGAAGCCAATTTTTGCCGGCTTCTTGTGTTCCAGAGTTAAAGAGATGTTGCTTCCCACTTCTTACTGCCTTATTGTTTAAGTAATATTTTGAAACTTTTTTAACAAAAGCTTTAGGACGGTTTTGAAACCCTGTTGGTAGTTGGCTAAAAATTCGTGGTACTTTACGGCATACTGTCTTCGTCCATATTCATTCCAGAATCATTGTAATTTAAGTCGGCCTTAAGTACCGAGTCTGGTATTGATCGATTTTTGAGTTGGTGTCTTGTATGTGTTTTGCGAATGTCATTTGCGAATTCTGATACTATAGCTATCTTGTACTCGTACAGTTGTTCTAAAGGGTTTTCCAATGGGGACTTGACAGCTTTGAATTTAATTTGTGAACGCACCCTTTCACTAATCATCGAACTGTCATTGTCAATTTATTCAGTAAACTCAACATTTTCGTCATTGTAAAGTACATGAACGAGCAACGTCTGCAAATTATAAAAAAATTCTACCGAAATTCGGAGTCGAAGACCGCAACTTTAAGAGCGTTAACTCCAATTTTCGGTCGTAATTCTCGCCCTAGTAGACAGGCAATAACAAGCTTAGTGCAAAAATTTGAGTCTACATATTCGTTGTGTTATGTTGCCGTGTCAGTGAGACAACGGGTTTTTCGAAGTGTCGAAAATATCGCTGCCGTTCAGGCGTCCGTAGCAAACGATCCAAATCAGTCAATTCCACGGCGTTCTCAAGAATTGGGCATCGCTCAGACCACATTATGGCGTATTTTGCGTAAGGATCTTGGTTCAAGCTGACTCAAGAATTGAAGCCGATGGACCATTTGAAGCGACGTACGTTCTCCAATTGGGCTCTGGAGAATATGCGCCAAGATGATGAATTTCATCGCAAAATCATCTTCAGTGAAGAAGCTCATTTTTGGCTCGATGGGTTCGTCTATAAGCAAAATATGCGTTATTGGTCGGCTGAAAATCCACATGTGCTTCATGAATCACCACTTCATCCACAAAAAATAACTGTTTGGGGCGGTTTGCATGCCGGCGGCGTTATTGGGCCATTATTTTTCGTCGACTATAACGATCGTCACGTTACTGTGAATGGTCAGCGTTATCGCGCCATGATTACCGATTATTTTTGGCCCGAATTGGAAGATATGGACTTGGCCGACATGTGGTTTCAACAGGATGGTGCCACAAGCCACACAGCACACGTTACAATCGATTTATTGAAGAGTAAATTTGATGAGCGTGTTATCTGAAGAAATGGGCCAGTCGATTGGCCGCCTCGTTCGTGCGATTTAACGCCTCTAGACTATTTTCTTTGGGGCTACGTTAAGTCATTGGTTTATGCCAACAAGCCGACGACGTTGGAAGAGCTCAGAGCCAACATTGAACGCGAAATAGCGGCCGTTTCGGCCGAAATGTGTGGCCGAGTCATCGAAAATTTGGTCCACTGCAAACGTGCTCGCGGTGGCCATATGAACGAAGTCGAGTTCCATTCATAAATGTTTTGATTGTACTTCAAGCCGATAATAAAGTTCTTGAAATATCTCAAATGGTTTGCGTTTTATTTAAAAAAAAAGTTGTCAAATCCTTTTTGGAAAACCCTTTATATTTAGGATAATACGTATTGAGTTTGTGTGGCCGATTTGGTGCCGTTGATTCCGCATTTTTTTTTTTCATAAATACAAGTAGCTTGAGTATTCTTGATTGAACTGCGTGCAGCGTTGATATTCTTGAGCGTCGCCCCATGCTAGTATACCATAGCGTAAGTCGGATTCCACTAGGCCAAAGTAGCATTGCATCAACACTTTGAATGGACAATATTGGCTTAGGTGAAATATGTAACACGTAGATCGCTTTCCACATTTTGGAATTACATTTAAAATTGTAGTCCGAAATGACTCCAAGATATTTATATGTAGATATGATTATAATATCATATTTAAAAAAACACTTTTACAACTTTTCAACACTTTTATTTGATTCGTGTGCTTCACCATTGGAAGCTCGTACAAGAATGAGTGGAAACAAAAGAAATAAGAAAGTATAAAAGGCAAAACCCTTCGAAGGGGATTTCCCTTTTTATAAAAATTCAAATTCATTAGAACGACTACTGTTCCAAAGTATTTACATTTTGTGCCTTAGTGTGTGTTTACACCCAATAGCCGTCCTCAAAATACAAATACCTTGAAACTGTAATTTACAAACCAAAATCTATTCTTACTTTCAAACGAATATGTATTGTACATATATGTATGTATACCGCTGTGAACAAAAAAAATAGCAGTGCCTACAAAAACTTTAAAAAAGTGCTATAAATAATTCAAGAGCCTCTATATTCAAGCTTATTATTATTTTTTTTATTTTAGGAAACTCTCTAAAAGTTATTTAATATAAATTAAAAATAATACATGTAATAACCAACGAATTATAAAAATGAAACCGAATTAAACGTATAACAAAATAATATCAGTGCTGCCAACTAAGTTGGTTTAATAGGAGAAAACCAGGAGATTATATTGATTATATTTTATTTTTGGTTTAATATGTTCTCAATATTTGGTGGAATAGCCTTTGTTATAGAAGACAGCCTCACATCTTCTAACCATAGAGTCCACAAGGCCTTGAAAACGGTTTTGTGGTATCTTATGCCAAGTCCGCCAGATAACGCTCCATAACTCCGTAATATTGGATGGTTTGGCATCATATACAGCACGCTTAACGTCTCCCCAAATATTTTCAATAGGATTCAAGTCGAGAGATTGAGCAGGCCACTCCATGACTTGAATCCCTTTCTGCTGAAACCACTCTTTCGCTTTACGGCTGGTATGTTTTGGGTCATTATCTTGCTGCAGGACCCATCTGAGTGGCATTTCTTCTTCGCAGTAGGGTAGCATCACGGTCTCCAATATCTTAACGTAAACATGCTGATCCATTTTGCCCTCAATTTTGTATATTGGACCCATACCATAGTACGCGATCATTTTAGCTGAATACATCAACGTTGTTTGTATTTCTTTATACGTTTTCCCTGCAGCGCGAAGAATAAGGATTTGTTCTCGTTTGTCCTTTGAACAGTGTTTACTACGTCCCACTAAGTTGTAACAATAAAAAAAAAGTCAAAATGTGTTCCCCGTAATTAATTAATTCTATATTAGCTTACTTTTTGATTTAAATCGACGTTTTTCACAAAATATCACAAATTAAAGAAGGCACTGCTATTTTTTTGTTCGACGAAAAACCACACAAGGAACTCAAATCCGCCGTTATCTTTTTCTTCGACAGGAGATAACATCCTACTTTTTTCTTTATCTTTTCCTACAATAGAAGAACTTCTCTTGGATGCGCATTCATTGTGATGGGTGACTTCGAACATAGGCGTAATAACATTTTAAAAGTTTTTACTGACTGCACTGCTATTTTTTTGTTCGCAGTGTATAACAATTAACATTTTGTAATTTAATGTAGATTAGGATAGGTTAGGACGAATAAAATAAGCTCTAATTTTATCCAAAAAAAAACGTAATCTTTCTTCTACGCCAAGGTTAAGGATGATTTCACGAAATTTGGGTGCCGGTAGTTGTTTTGAAAATACATCTGCAAGCTGTTTATCTGTAGAAATATATTTTAAGGTTATATTATTATTATCTACAGGTTCTCTTGTAATATGGTATTCAGTATCGATATGTTTGGATCGCTTATGGGATACAGCATTATTTGCGAGTGAGATACAACTTTGGTTATCTTCAAAAATTACAATGGAACCCTGTGGTTTGAGTCCTATACTCGTTAACAGCGATTTGACCCACAGCGCTTTCTTTACACCCTCAAAAGGTGGCTTCAGTTGATGAAGCTGCTACTGGTGCTTACCGTTTTGTATTCCAGCAAATTATATTTATATTGAATAATTTGAACAGATAACCTGTAGTACCTCTGCTGTCCGTTTCGTATCCAGCCCAATCGGCATCCACATATCCTACTAAAATTTCGTCATATTGCAATTTCCGTTTATATGTTAGCTTAAAGTTAATGGTACCTTTTATATATGTATCTTAACATTCTTTTTAAATTCAGCCACAGTTCTTTATTATTTTTATTCTGATACCTACTGAGGAAATTAATTGCTGTACACAAATCTGGCCGAGTACATTGCATTGCATACATTAAGCAACTAATCAAATTTCGACAATGAGCTCTGAACTCCTCACATGAGTTTAAGGCTTAAAAATACAGACAGTGATCATTCAATTATTCTCGGAATTCTTAAATACATGTTGCTTTAACACACCATCAAAACGCTCAAACCAGCATATTTCTGATTGTTTCAAGCCATATATAGATTCATGCAGCTTGCAAACGAGAATATTATTTTTATAATCTAAACCTTTCGGAACGTTAATATAAAGCTCCTCCTTTAAAGATCCGTTAAAAATGCGTTCTTAACATCCATTTGGATTAACAGGTTGATCTGATTTGCGAATAGTATACGAAAAGTGGTCATGCGTACTACTGGTGCGAACGTTTGGCAATAATCTTCTAAATATTTCTGACTGAACCCCCTAGCAACTAGCCTAGCTTTATATTTATATGGATACCCTTAACATTGTGTTTAGTACTAAAAACCCACTTGCCGTCTACGATATTTTTGTGAGTTTGTTTTTGAACTACTGACCAGGTATTATTCACTTCCAGTGAATTTATTTCTTCTTTAATGGCTTGCTCCCAATGGTATTGATCTTCCCTACTTTTAACATCTTGGAAGTCTTTTGGAACTGAAGAAATTACTGATTCCACATATAAGTGATTTTCAATATCTTCTTCATCCTCATTATATGAGATGATTGAAAGATTTTTTATTCTCTCACTTTTTCTGCAGTTTTTAAGTTTTCATTAATTTCATTATCCGTTTTATTATGTATGTACATATGTTCTATTCATTCTTTCAGCAACAGAATTTTGCTGTGGGGTATATGGTACAGTTAAAGGATATGATATTCCTTTTTCCTTTAAAAGCTTTCTCATATCATTCGAAACATATTCCCCTCCCTTATCACAATAAAAATATTCAATATTTGATTAAAATAAACCTCACTTTTTGCTATATAATATCTAAACACCTCAAAAAGTTCCGATTTATCTGTTAATAAGTACATTACTACATAGTGAGTAAATTCATCAATAAACATAACAAAATAATTTTTGTTGTTGATAGCAAGAGGACTTATTGGGCCACAAATATCGGAGTGAATAATGAATAATGGGCGTTGTACATGAGACTTGTCTTTCTTTTTAGAAAAAGGAAAACAAGTTTGTTTGCCGTATATGCAGGATTCGCAAAATAAATTAGCGGGATAAAGGTGTTGTATGACTTCACCATCTGTAAACAGATTGCTTGTTTTTATTTCTAAAGATTTATTGTTGTTCATATGTTCTAGCCTTTCATGCCAAAGTCTATAACTAGTGTCTTTTGTGCTATTGTTGCAAGAATTTATTTCCGAGTTAGAAGTCATTTTCATATAATTAAATTTAATTATTATTAACTTATTAATGCACTCACCCGTTACCAATGCGTCATTTTTTTTTTATAATTACTACACTACCGTTGTCTTCGAAATGGACAGACATCCCTCCTTCTTGGATTCGGCATACAGAAAGAATATTGTAGGGAATATCAAGTGAATATAGCACGTTTTCGATTACCCCTCGAATACCTTCTTTAGTTATGACGCTTTTCCTTCAAGGGAAGTGATTTCTTTCATTACGCCAACTACCAAAGGGTGATTCAATTGCTTGAATGATGAAAAGTATTCTTGTTTATTGGCAAAGTGTTCAGTTGCTCCCGAATCTAACAGAAATTTCATTTAACAATTTCCGGCTGATGTATTATTTAAATTCTACCTGTGACCAACCATAAAAATAAAGTGTTAAACTGATGAAATGCTACGTCCTTTGTTATATTTATTATTTTTAGATGCAGGATTTTGTTTGTTATTATTTGAGATTGACTGTTTATAGAAGTAGCAATTTGCTTTAATATGATTAGAACGGCAATAGTAATCACATTTTGTATGAATCGTTTTGTAATTGAATTTTTTTTTTATAATTATGTATTATTGAATATTTTTCCGTTATTTTTGTATTTACAGTCAGTCAAGTAAGAGCGTGGTCGTCATTACCGGCAGGTAATGAAAGATTTCGCTCTAATTCCTTTGCGAGCCGATAGAGGGAAGCTTTGTCCTTGATGCATTGTCAACAAAGATTCAGTTGTCGTTGATCAGAAACCACCAATGAGACGTCCCACTCAAAATGGCCGCCGACGTTTGCCTACAAGCTCGGGCGAGCACGTGGGTACCTCAAGTGCTGTCAAAATTTTGTGAACAATCACGCACATTGTTATAATTCCAAGAGTGTGTGTGGCGGGAGTACACTGCGGTAAAATGAAATGAACTCACACGTATTCACCGATAGAAGCTCGTTTGTAACGGGTTTTGTCGCTATGCACCTGAACCTCTGTCAGAATCTCGTCAAAAATTCAGGGTGTCACAGGGGAAGACGTACGAAAGACGCACGTCTCATTCTGGTTTCTGTCGTTGATCTTTTGAAAGAGATTCACGTTAAGCGCCATGAGTGCTAAATACGCGTCGTGCTACGAGGCTGTGTTCCTTTGCACCCACCCGAAAGGTCCCTCACGCGAGCCTGGTCAACTTCCACCAATAGGCTTGTTCAGCACACACACTTTGAAGCAGCTATCTTGCGAAATTCGTCGGATCTGGAGATCGTTGTCACTAGAATACGCCATCAAATTAGTAGAAAGCATGCCTCGGAGATGTCAGGCAATTATCGACGCCGATGGTGACTGGACACCATATTAACCGAATTGCATCATCGTTTGTAATGTGTACAATATATTTATAAATATGAAAGTTTCACCAAAAAATTTTTTTTATAATTTAACTCGACCACGCTCTTACTTGACTGACTGTATGTATGAAGTTAGTATTGGGTTTAGTCTCGATATGAAGCACTTTTGAGGAGGTATCACGATATTCTTGTTTAATTTTAATTTCATAATCAAGCAGCCTTGTCTTCACAAATGCCAACGTCAAAGGTACTTTCTGGCCCTTTCGGCCAGGGTTTAAATTGCAGTGACTATACATCATAAGAAGGAGACAAAGTTAACAATAATTGTGCTACCTTATTCATTTCGTTGACTTGAGCCCCAGCAGCCTGGACTTCAGTTATCATCTCATCGAACTTAACATGCTCAATGAGTGCAATGTCAACTTTAAATTTAAACTTTAGAAGTCTCTTCTGCACCGACAATTGTGTTGCTAAATTTTTTCTTTCGTAGATTTCATCGAATTTTTGAATTATTTGTAAAGTTGTACCTTCCTCTGCGATCACGCCGATCATTGTGTCGCTTAGATGTTCTATAATACAGCCCTTTTACACCCTCTCCATCCTACGCCATTCAGGTGAATGTTTATCCTTATTTGTGGATTCATCTAGAACCTCCAAACAGTTCTCTTCTGGTAACAGGATTGTCAAACAATATTTCCAGAAGCTATCATTTTCGCCATTGAAAGGCGTGATGTTTCTCTGCACTTTTACACTTTGGTTTTGCATTTTCACTTATGTACGAGTATTTTTATTATTATTATTTTATTAGCCTATAATATTATATTTAAAATTTAAAAAAAAATGCTTTTACAACTTTACAACACTTTTATTTGATTTTATTCGTGTGCTTCACCGTTGGAAGCTCGTACAAGAGTGAGTCAGGAAATTAAAAGAAATAGGAAAGTATAAAAGGCAAAATCCTTCGAAGGGGATTTCCCTTTTTATAAAAATTCACATTCATTTGAACGACTACTGTTCCAAAATATTTGCATTTTGTGCCTTAGTGTGCGGTTACACCCAATAACGATAACAATCTGCTGCATTAATCGATCTTATGTAGACCTAAATGATATCCTGCGGTGTCGGTGTATCTTTACTGTGATTTTCGTCTTTAAGATATGCGGCGGTAATATATGCATAATTTTTGTTTTATTTGCATAAGAATGGCACCATGCATTCACTATGTCGAATTCTAGTTGCTTGGTCGATTCTGCTTCTGACAAGTCCCTGTGGCTAACTATCATTATTGTATCATCAGCGTATGCGAAACATGTACTCTTTTTAAGAATGATAGTGCCATCCTCCAAATAGACACAAGTAATCGAGGAAAAAAATAAAAAAAAATGTTTAAAAAAATAACTCAGTTCTTCGAAGCATACTCAAAAATATAAAATATTCTCAAAATTCCAACTATTTCGAAGTATTTACTGTAATTTGCAACCATTTGGGCAAGCACACACAATTTTAGTCTCCCATAAATATTGCTTCCTGGTAAAATTTTTATATACATCATACAATGTGTACTCCGTGGCTGTATGAATAGCGATGATTTGCTCTCGATCATATGTATATCAAAATTGTATAAGGCATATCAGGCTAAGGTTTCAATAAGGTATAACAAATATGATAAGTTTTATTTTATACCCATTATAATTCTGAGTTATGCCTTACAGAAAGGTATATGAAAGGTATCGCTGAAGTATAATTTAAAAGTACAGTGTGAAAGTGTTAAAGAAAAGGTAAGTAAAGAAAGGCATTATAGAAGATTGTTGAGATGGGAAAAAGAAAATATCGAAGATCCAAACAATCATAGGGAATTGGAGACTATTGCGTCCAAATCTTGTAAAATTTTCAACTAACATACCATGCCGCTTCAAGGCAATAAGGAAATATTTAACTCTGGTCTTCAACCTATAATTTCTTTAGTGCAAAATCGTGCTTTTCTAAATTCTTTTTTTACATTATCTTTTATTACACCAATCAAGTGAATTATATTCATTCATAAAATGTTATTTTTGTTTTAAATAGATTGCATCTATTTTTCAATACAAGTTCAAGTAGTTCTCAGTAGTATCTATGTAAATATTGAAACAGTTTTTGGGTCGGAGGTCGGGAATCAATTTATCGAAAATGTTCAATCCATAGGTACTTAGCTAAGTCAGTGTCGGGTACAACGCAGTCCGTTTCTATATAATCGTTGCTTCCACTTACTTCAATACTAACGAAGCCAAAGATTGTATGATTGGATTGAAAAGACCAAGTGACCCTGATGGAAAATTACTAACAAATGCCTTTTAGGTATAGCATCTATCCGAAGGATGCTGGAATCTTTCCAGCACAATTACTAACCGTAAATGCTATCTCCATCTATTTGCGGTGCCATCTGGCGATTTCTTCTGGGAAAGGCTGGATGGCGAGTTTTCTGCCCCAGAATATTATGCTACGACCTAATAAACCGTATCTGCGTAAGATACCACGTTCGACCGAACATCGACTGAAGGCCGAAGGCAATGGACTGCTACAAAGCAGATATCATTGCACTGCTTTGGAGAAATGCCGATTTATTTTTCAATGTAGTCTCCTTTTAGCTCGATACACTTGACCCAGCGATGCTCCAACTTCTTTAACCCGTCTGAAAAATACGTTTTCTCGAGGTCTGCAAAGTAGGCCTGCGTGGCGGCGATGGCCTCCTCATTCGACTGAAATTTCTGCCCGGCGAGTGACTTTTCAAGTTTGGAAACAAAAAGAAGTCGCAAAGGGCCAAATCTGGAGAATACGGTGGATGGGGCAGCAGTTCGTAGCCCAATTCGACCAATTTGGCCGTGGCGAGGGCGGAGGTATGAGCCGGTGCGTTATCATGTTGGAAGAGCACTTTTTTCTTCGCTAAGTGGGGCCGTTTTTTTTTTCAATTCGGAGTCGAATCGGCCCAATAATAGTACAGCCCTGTGACCGTATTGCCCTTCTCCAGGTAGTCGATGTGGATCACACCTTGACCAGTCTTCGCCTTCTTCGGAGCACGTTCACCGGGTGAAGTCCACTGTTTCGACTGTTCCTTGGTCTCTGATGTCTCCCAGTGGATCTCTCTGATGTGTCCCAGTACTCATCGCGCCGACAGCTTTCTCATGCCCAAAATTTCATGCAGGATATGACCCACGCGATCTTTTAAAATGCCTACTTTCTCAGTTATATCGCGCATCTTCAATCGGCGGTCTGCCAATACGAGATCGTGGATTTTTGTCTCGTTATCCTCTGTGGGAGCCGTTTTCGGGTTACCTGGACGTGGCTCATCAAAAACCGACGTGCGACCACGTTGAAACTCGTTAAACCAATTTTTGATGGTCGCCATCGAAGGAGTCACCGTACACAGCATCCAAACGCTCTTTGATTTCGCTGCGCGATTTCCTTCCAAAAAACAAGAATCGAATCACCGACCGATATTGCTCTTTTTCCATTTTTCTAAAATCCGCGGATACTCCCGCTTCCACACGCGGTCAAAACAAAACTACGAGTCCGATCCGGCTGAAATTTCGACAGTAGCCGTCTACTAGAATGTACTACACGATAGTAAGTTGCTCTTGCGATACTGGCGCCATTTGGTGGTAAGGCTAAGTACTTAGCGGACCACCCTCGTAGAAGCTTATATTAAGCAAACACTGTTGGAATCTCCTCGTTGCGAGATCTAGGAAAAGAAACAACTATTTCGAAGCAGATATGTATATCGCAAACATCTTGAAGATTCGGAATGGAGAGCAGTAAACCGATCAAAAGTTTCTTAAAAATAAAGCCCAACCTGAAGCTAGTGGGTACATGTTTTGAAATTTCAAAAGTGGAAGAGAGAGAGGAAGATGAAATGGAGGATCTGGACAGTCGTGGGTAGATCTACTTTACGTGTCTGTTTGTCTGTCTGTGGCATCGTAGCTCCTGAACGAATGGACCGATTTTGATTATTTTCTTTTGTTTGAAAGCTAACGTGATCGAGATGATTCTTAGCTACAATTTATGAAGATCTGTTCAGGCGTTTCTCCACTTATCTCCAATCATATTTGACATTAGTGAACTAGACAGCTGCGGTGTACAAACAGATTATCAACGAAGCGCTATACTTCACAAGAGCGTGGAATAATTGTGTCGATTCTTTTTACCAATAATCGGTCGGTGGAATTTCGTGAATTTCGACGTCGATTTCCTATTCATGTCGCGCCAACTGGGCAAATATTCCGCTTAGCTACTCGACTTGAACAGACTGGAATAGGAGACCATGCAGGACATGGCCGCCACCGGACTGGCCGAGAATATCGCGGCTGTGACTATCGATGTCCCTGAGAACGAAGAAACATCAAACAGACGACGGGCCACGCAATACGGCATAACCAGGCAGACCCTACAGCGAATTTTAGTGAAAAACTTACATATGTTCCCGTACAAAGTACAAACAGTGCATCCGTTTGTGTCTGCTGACCGTCAGTTGAGTGTGAATTACTGTCGAGCCATCCTTAATCTCAACAACGAAGAGGACGGTTTTGTGTCGAAAATCATAATGAGTGACGAGGCGCATTACACTTTAGCGGTTACGTCAATAACCGTTCTTGATAACTTTTCGTGATACACGAATAGCCATTACATCCACTCAAAGCCAATGTGTGGTGCGGTGTTCACGCGGGAGGAGTGATTGGACTGTATTTTTTTTAGGACGCCATCGACAATACGATCACTGTTACTGCCGAACGCTACAGGGCCATGATAAACGACTTCTGACTGCCGGAATTGGATGAGCTAGGCTTGGTAAACATTTGGTTTCAACAAGACGGTGCAACCACAGACACAGGCCACAATGGATATGGTGAACGAAGTGTTTCCTGGTCGCATAATCTCCCGTTTTGGCGATTTGGCATGGCCAGTAAAATCGCCAGATTTAAACTTCCCAGACTTCTTTCTTTGGGGCTACTTGAAGTCGCGGACTTATGCCAACAAGCCTTGGACGTTGGCGTTCGCAGCTCTTAAGGAGAATATTCGAAAGAAATACGAACATTTATCACCGGAAATCTTGCTGAAAGTCATGGAAAATGCGATAAAACGGGTACAAATGTGTGTCAACACTTGCGGTAGTCACTGAACGGATATCATTTTTTCCACATAACAGATAAAATTGTAAAGGTCCGAATAAAGATTTCCATCGCTCAAAGTGGTTCTTTTTATTTAGTAAAAAAGTAATTCAAAAACAAAATTGGATGATAAATCGTCGCCACCTTGTACCCTATCCCTTGTTTCATAATACTTAAGAAAATTGTAATTTAAGTAGTTACCTATCGCAATTAGGGTCCGCGAGTAATCTAAAAAGAATAAAATAAATATAAAATTAAAAATTTTAGGTAACCCCCGACGCAAAAAGAAACTTTGAAAAGTAAAAGAATTAAATTTTTCTCTCGGCTTTTTGACTTCATTAAAAAAACATATTAATATTTTTGATAAAAGCGCCGCCGCGTCGGGGAACTGCGGGTTACTTGAAATTTTTAATTTTATTTTTTCTCTCTTGTGCATAGTGGAATCACTGAGCAACGAAACAAAATTAAGAAAAAACGGGAAACACCAATTAGTCTGTTCAATGAGGCTGTTCTGGACAAAAAAGTACACGTTTTGCTGTTTAGTGAGAAAAATGTCGGTCCGAAAGTGTTCTGAATTATCTTAAAGGGACGACGGCGTAACTGTATTCGTATATTTGACCGTCGATTCAATACAAAAAAAAATCAAGCAACAGCCCAAGAACGTCCTTCAAGTGGCTTACAAATACCAGTAAAAATTGTACGAAGGATTGTAAGACGTTCGAAATTAAGAGGAAATAATCTCCGCCAGACGTCTCCGTTAAGTTTTACTTTTGACAACAAGGCATATTACGAAAAGAGTTCAGTTTGCCAGAATTCATGTTGAAAGACCCCTTCCTGCCCTGATTCACGTGAATATGTGCACCGTCCACCAAATGCTGACAGATATACACACCCACCACCCCAAACTTCGAGTTTGCCAAATACTTCGTCCACCTTGGTTTCGCTGTATTATGAATCAACGACATCACTGAAGAATCCAAATGCAGGGTTAATCTTACCAATTGTTATTCCTTCGGGTTCAGGAGACAAATATTTAAATAGGAGAACCCTTTTTCCGAAAACCAAAGTAGAAGTCCTAGACGTTTCGAGAGAATGAGTCAGCGTGTATTGTAAATAAAAAATGGGGAATGAAGGAGAGGTGCAATCAAGAGTTATAGGCAAGTGCCACGTTTGTTTTTCGTGGGTGTTCACTATGAGTATGCATTTTTCACTAGTCATACTTTTCTTTATTTGTGAACCGACGAAAATACCAGCTTTAATTTTAGCCTCTGCTAATTAAGGGAAAAAAAGTCCTTTAAATATTAAAAAGCTTCATAGTCTGACGAAGAACCTCTGCAAATTGCTTCACCATCAAATCATGATCTTCCTATCTGAAACTCGCTCAGCTTAGACCACCTTGTATTTCCATGAGAAAACCGACCATCTTGAAATCCTCTATCACTTGCCAGGCCAATACTTTAAAGTTTCAAACACCACTGACTAAACCAAAAATTCGCCGCCTTCGCTATTACTAGATATTTGTGATAGCGGTTGGTGTTTCCCTAGTATTAAACGAACGCAGGAAAATGTGGACTTTGGAATGCTGAAGCGGGCGTCGGTGGTAGACCGGGGTACTGAATCTTTTTGACATATTTGCCAAAATATGTCAATAGGCATATATCAGGCCTAGTCAGGTGTATATCGATACCTCGCCGAGATAGATGGCCCTTATCGAGCTGTCCAAAAAGTTTTTGAGTGCAAGTGCAGCAGAAGGTAACAAATCTAAAGTGGCACACACAGTTTGAAGGGGACCTAAACCAACTGGGCTTGCAATCCTGCTTCAGCTAGCGCGGGTTAGCTTGAGGGGCATTCTGTTTGAGACCCTGGTCCGATCCGGTTTAAGCGCTATTTAAGTAAGTTTATGTGCCCTAAAGGAGGGCCTAGATGAATAAGTTAAATTGATTTTCATAGATAAGGCTGTATCACTCTTGAGTTAAAAAAAAAGCGATTGGCAAGAACTATTCTGCGTCTGACCTCTATGCTTGTTGCCATTATAAGCCACGATAAATCAGACTCGGTTTGTTATGAAGGTAAAACAAACACAAGCGTCATGGTCTCCATTCAACAGGAAGGTCTCCCCACGGATTTCGCTAGCCTCAAAAGCCTCTTCATAAAATATCATGAATTTTTCAATATCTCGCCCCAAAAAGTGTCAAAGGATGTTGATACATTCCGCCAATACATTCATTCAAAACGTATATCGCACCTTCAACGTAGTAGAGCTGACCACGACAAGTTTTTTCGTCCCTAATTGTCTCTCTCTCCCAGCAACTCGCTCACTCTGCCAAAATGTCCCTCTTACTTCATATTATCAGAATGTAAGAGGTCTTCGTTCAAAAACCCAAGCCGTTTTCCAACAGTCACATGCTCTACCCTTTGAGATATTGGCTCTGACCGAAACAAATCTGATCCCCAGCATAAATAACCTCGAACTGTTCCCATCAAATTTTAATGTTTATCGCAATGACGAACTCAGCCGACCCACTGATGGTTGCCCTTGTCGAGGCGTTCTTCTAGCCGTCCTTAATAAAATTGACTCTTCCCTTATTGCAATATCACCCCCCCCCCCCCCCCCCCCACTTCTCGACTTTGTTTCAATTAAGATTGCTCTACCCCAGAAGACAGTATTCATCATTTGTTTCTACATCCTGCCCTCACAACCTATTGAATCCTATCAACTCGCCATTAACACAATCGTCCAAATAACGATTTAAGAAACCCTCAGGATGAAATCCTTGTTTTCGGTGACTTCAACCTTCCTCATCTTAAATGGTCCCAATCAGACAATCAATCGTTTTATACTGCCACCAATCCCACTACTGCCAAAGAATGTCTTTTCTTGGATTGCCTTATAAATTCAAATCTTAACCAAGTTAGTGGCGTCCTAATCCACATGGGTAGACAACTCGACCTCATATTCACAACCGATCATCTCAACTCTTCTGTTTCACTTTGTCCCCTTTCCCTTTCAACCATTGATAACTTCCATCCTCCCCTCCTCCCTTCCTTCTTTCACGATTCTCCATTATAGAATAATCCCACTACAGTTCTGGCCTCTTACCATTTCCACAAAGCAAAATTTCACCAAATCAATGAATACCTTAAAAAAGCCCCTCTCAATTTTGTAAACCTAACCGTAAGTGATGCAATATCCATACTCTACAGGGAAATATTTTACTCTATCTCTCTTTACGTTCCCGTTTCACAACGCAAAACTTCGTCCACCTCCCCACCCTGGTACAATCGCAGGCTCCGAAACAAAAGAAATAAGCAATGGACAATCTTCCTTCGTACTCAATCATCTAATGACTTTTCTGACTACTTGGGCCGCTATCTCCATTTTACCGCCCTTCACAGCTTCCTCTATCAACGCTATTTAACTGAAAGGCAAGCCAATCTTATAAACGATCCAAAGTCCTTCTTTAAGTTTGTTAACTACAAAAGAAAATCTGATGGCTATCCTACCTCGCTCTCCTTCCACGATCAAACCTCGAATGACCCCAACTTTTTCGCCACCTTTTTTAAACAGTCTTTCGCCGACGACTCGTTTGCTCCAGACTTCTATACTTTGATTATCTACCAAATTTTTCCCTTGGACCATTTCTTCCACACACAGTCGATTCTCATGTCATCGAAATCAAATTAAATCTACTTAATGATGAATTCACTCCTGGACCCGACGGTCTCCCTGCCATATTTCTAAAAAAAGATGCTCCTCAACCATCTCTCGCCCTCTCTCGAAAATCTTCACTCTATCCCTATCCCAAGGTGAATTCCCCCGCTTATGGAAAACCTCATTTATCACCCCTATACACAAAAAAAGGTCCGAAGAACGTTGTTAACAACTATCGTCCCATTGCCAAACTGTCACATATACCCAAACTCTTCGAGAGTTTTCTCAAATGCAGATCCACAACCACTAACCTTGTTGACTTTGTGTCCTTTACCCTATCAGCTTTAGAGAACGGCAAAGAAGTCGACGTTATCTCAGCCGATTTCAGTAAAGCCTTCGATAAAATCTCCCACAGACTGATACTCTTCAAATTGTCCTCCCTTGGCTTCGACCCAATTTCTTTGAAGTGGATATCTTCTTACCTGGAAAATCGCTATTACAGTGTTCGTTTTAGATCTGCCTTCTCTAACCCCTTTTTAGCTTCCTCCGGCGTCCCCCAAGGCAGCCACTTAGGTCCACTTCTTTTCGTTCTTTCCATAAACGATCTTGAAATGGTGATCAAACACTTCCGCATCTCATTATATGCCGACGACACCAAGTTCTTCAAGACCATTTCCTCCAGTCATGACTCTTCCCTTATTCAATCTGATCTCAATAGTTTTTCCATCTGGTGTTCCAAAAATTGCTTGGAGCTTAACATTTCCAAATGCCAATCAATTACCTTTTCACGTAAATGAATCAGACCTCCTCCTCGTCTCTACTTCCTCAATAATCAACCCATCTCCACGGTTCAAGTCATTCGCGATCTTGGCATATTATGTGACGATTTTTATATGTTTTCGAGCACACATCGATGAAATAATCCTTAGAGCTAATTCGGCCCTCGGTTTCGTGAAGCGTGGGTCTAAAGAAATCTCGAGCCCTTACGTTACCCGATCTGTCTTGTCCGGCCCCTTCTTGAATACGCCTCCCAAGTGTGGTCTCCTTACCAACAAACCCACATTTCTAGAATCGAGAGCATCCAACGCCGATTCCTACGTTTTGCTCTTCGAGGTCTCCCCTGGTGCAATCCTTTGATTTTACCACCCTACCAAGAACGCCTTAAACTAATCAACATGAACACGTTGGAAGAAAGAAGAATTGTATCTGGCATTATTTTCATCCATCGGCTCCTTTCAGGTACCATTGACTGCGCGACCCTCTACAACTCTGTCTCTATCAACACTAACCCCCGCAATGCACGAAATCCCCGTCTCTTCTATCTACCCACCCCCCGTACTGCCTATGGTTCCAATGAACCCATTTCCCGTATGCTGGGAAGTGTTAATTCGAATCCTTACTTCGATTTCAACCTCAGCCATTCATTGATCACATCTTATTTACCACCATATTTAGTTTTGCCCTGGTTTACTCGGCAGCAGATCCCTTCAAGGTTTCGAAAGCATCTTGCTGTGTTCGTGTTTATGAAAGGCACGCCCTTGCTCCTTATTTTCAATAACTCTAAACCAGTCTGCATTCTTCTTTGTCTTTTCTTTAGTCCGGTTAGGTGATAGTACGGAATCACGAATAGCACCGTCGACAACATTCTCACCGTTGAGTTTTGTGCGGATTAGATTAGATTAGAATTTTTGAAGAGACTTAAAGAAGTGGCCATGCATCGGTTGCCCGCGACAGCATTTTTCAATATTTGTACTTTATCATTATTAGACCATTTTTATTACTGTATGAATCACAATTCATTCCTAAAATATTTCCGCACGGAACACAAGAAACCTGCAATATCTCCGGTTTCAAACAAAAACCTCCGTATTCCTTCGAAGTTGGGGTGCTTCGGATCCATAGTTTCCAATTCCCAAATATTCTGAATCATCTCGCACTTAAGTATAACGAACTTATCCTCCGCAAAACTGATCTAGAAATGGACAATCAATAGCAGGGCCCTCCAGCACTCATATGAATATAACAAACCTTCGCTTGGAAAATATTAGGCTCGGTATAATGAGCTTGCACGTCCAACCCAAATAATTTAGTTTTATTTTCCAACATTTGAGCGACTTCTGTTTCCGATAAACCCAGTTCGTTCTTCTCTGAAAATAATGATGCAAAAAGGCGCCGATTAGGACAAGTTAGTTCTTGTTGCTTGTGCTCTTACTGAAGGTTTTCAAGCTCTCGTATTCAATATGCAGATTTTCCAGTTTCTCCATTGCAATCGCAAATTCCTTTTCACGATCAATAATTTTATTATGCAAAATAGTCTCTTCTTCCTTTAAATCCTCGATCTCTTTGGTTTTGGATTGAATTTCTTCGCAGTTTGCTTGGTACGATGCCATTGATGAAGTGATATTCTCCGACAAGCTTTCGATTTCCGCGATTTCGGGTGCGATGTAGTCCTCGGTAATTTGCAGTTCAGATAAAATATTTAAGAGTTTATCCATTTTTGAGGCAAAAGTTTAACAGAATAGAAGAAAATTTTAATAATTTGTAAATAATAAGGCGAATTAGCCCTCATTCAAATTTGAAACCACAATCAACTGTCAATTTCTCTATTGAATATTTGACGTTTGTAGAAACTGTTTTGAGGTTGTACCACAATGAATGGAAAAAAAGTAAAAGAATAGGATGGGCAGAGAAATTTATTGTTAATAACTGACAATTTAACACCAGATTTTTTTTTCAACCGTAGCTACATATTTTCTTATTGGACTTGATATGAAAAATAAAGGAAAAACTGATATTAAGCTTCGATAGTTTAATTGCTTAATCAGGTATTTGCATTGCATATGCATTCATTCGCATCTACTACAAATTGTTTCATAGAACACTTGTCAGTTTGGGAGCATTTGCTGAAGGAAAACAAAAACATAACTTCACCATCGCGCTGTCACTCTCCATGTAATATGCGTTCTGGAGGTAGATTCCATCAGAATTCACAGTTTAAACATTTATCAAATTAATGCAGGAAGTTACTAGAACTGACGTACTTTAAAAATAAAATCGATTAAAATAAACTCACTCGGGCTTTCCGACAACCATGCACGATTGAGTAGCTAGTTTACTTGCAACTTTCACCGGGAGCTCCGAGAATGAATCGCCAAAGGAAGACGCCACCTTCGTATGTGCAACATATATACCGAGCTATTGCAAATAGCAAATTCGAACACCTTACTCTCGAACAATTGATAAAGGTTATTAAGGCGGAAACTCTAGACGATAACGGTGGGGACGTGTTATTCGCATTGCGGTGCAAATAAATACCAGAATTATTCCTTTTTCCTCCAGGAACTGCCGCAGAAGTGGTGACAAATTGCATCAACGATAAAATTATCATTCCAGTGGTTGCAGACAATGGACGTTCTTCGCCCCGGCTTAAAGTCGTGGAAGGGCGACCGCTGAGTCTACCGAAACTAATGGAAATCCCAGTAAAAAACTTATCCCGTGCCTTCAACTCAATTTGAATTATATGCACATCCCATTACAGGTATCACAGCATGACTACTACTGTTTTGAATGCCATCTGCCAGGTGATTTGGAACAATGTCCACAATGCCCGCGAGCATTCCATCGCGAATGCTATCGAAAAGAACCCGACAAACCCAACTACGAAATTCCATCCGCGAAAGTGCAGAAGAATCCGCTGCCGGAGTTTAGTTCCGACGAGGAGGACGATACCGAACGTTCCGATTCCGAACCCGAAACAAAGTCATCGACACCTCAGATCGCCTTCAATGCGGCTGATACCACTGCCGATGGCGACAGTATGTCCAGTGCTCACTTGGATGAGAACAAAGGACATTTCGACTTGAACCTCGACATGAAATCCAAAGTAGACGTCTTGTATTTGGGTGAACTACGTCCTCCATATCGTAGCCGTCGTACTAACGTCACATCGTCATACGCAAAGAACGAAATTTTTACATTCGACGAAAACGACGATCACGAGTTTGCCCTCTGCACCTGTTGCCGCTTGAAAAAATGTGCTGCGATGAGAAATCCCCCGAATCTGGAACCGGATGAGTTGTGTTACTTATTAAATTTTACTTACACGCGAAACAGAAGCTGGGTAAGCCCTCAAAAGTGTAATTGTGACAACTGACTGCATTTTCATTGGTCGCTTTTACAGATTTCTCCAGAAATCATTACATTTCTAGATTCCGTGTCATCGGGTGCTAAAGACCTAGAAGTGCTCCGGAAAGTCCTTCTACAGATTCCGATAGCCCCGAAGGACATTAGCCACAAAATCAACAACAATTCGTACACATACCTGATGGAATTCCTAATCGATATTCTCGGCATTCAGCACAACATGGGTGTTCTCTATGGCGGTTGGTGTCCACCCATTACTCTTCCAGTGCATAGCCTTTTACATTTTCTTCTTCAGATTCCACAGAGTATGATTCAACTAAATGGCTCGTGCGTGATGTCACTCATGATTTAGCCGAAATAGGTCGTTGTCCGGATTGCTATCGTTACTCAAACCATAAAAAATCCAAAGGCTGGTTCTGTAAGCCTTGTGTTCAACGTCACGAATTGGTATTTGCTAAATTCCCGGGTTTCCCCTTTTGGCCAGCGAAAGTTATACGTGTTCTGTCGAGCGGCAAGTATGACGTTCGATTTTTCGGTGGAAGTCATTCGCGAGCCTTGGTGGATGCGAAAAACATTCGTCCGATCGACACAGATCTCAAGCAGTTGAAACTCTCCCGCGGTCGTTCCTTACGATCCGCGATGGAGGAGCTAAAGCATCATCAACTGCTTTTGCACTATCCACCGAGTCAATTTTCCTTCCGAGCAAATCGCGACCAGGTTGAAGCAATATTGTCAAATGTTTTGATGGGCAGCAATCAACGGAAGCAGAGACGGTCCGAAGTGGTGCACAATGCATTACAAGCTGATGATGACAATGGTGAACAATCGATGATTGTTACACAGAGTTCCTCTAGGAAGAGGTTTGTACGTTCCTCAACAAAGTATTTTTCTCTAGAATATCTCGATTGTAGAAGAAGGCTGGAAGATTTCAATCGGGGGAATGTGTGGCAAACTAGGTCCAAAGGCGTACTTCAACCCTCGATTGAGGTGCAGAAGGTACGAAAAGATTTGAACGCAGAATCCGTAATTCATCCCATCTCTGTCCATTCCATTTTAGCTACAAAAAGACCTTGATGATGCTCTGAACATAGTCAAAAAGAATAAACGTCGGGTTGCTGAGCTAACGAATCAAAACAGTAACCTAAAGGAAACAATCGCGAAAATGGAACGCAACTTAGACAATGTCAAGCGGAAACAATGGGTAAGGCATACGTTGCAATTAACCTGCAGCCGTTTTGAACGCATGTTTTTCGCCAAAAGTGTTATTGGTGTCTGAAGGAAGCCATTCTTCTGTGCTGCTTTAAAGCATCCTACTGTTCCGAGGACTGCCAAAAGGCACACTGGAAAGACGGACATAGTAAGAAATGCAAGAATCGTGATCTTCACTGACGATGGCGAAAGTAACGTTGCTTATCTAAGACGCAGCGGGGAACCGAAGTATATTCCATTCTTTGAAAGGAAAGCAGATAACTCGGGGGTTAAATATGGGCTGTGGAATCCTATGAGATTGCGGCGAGCGGGCCGTCTAATTTGCTATTATTTCTCATCTAATTTTATTCCATCAAGAATCTGTATATAGAAAGACTTGTGAAATCAATAAAGACACAAAAAACGGAATTGAACATCGAATGCATAGTTTTCATAGAGTTTAGTTGAGTTATTATGCCTTCTTGTGACGGTGTCTCATTCTAGATCGGAAACATCACATACACAATAATCTTTTGCACACATAAAAGAATTTATTCGATTAACAACAATAAATAGTAAATAAATACCACGGTGTACACTGAAAACATGTAAAGGTAGGTCGAAACCGCTCTATTTGATATCCCCGAAGACTTCCTGCAGCTGCTCCAGCAAATCAAATCCATTCGACCAATAAATCATTCTCGACTTCGGCACTAGCTTCTCTTTATTCTTTTCCAGTATGCGTATCATACCGTAGCCCTTCCTCACACAGCCCACATCTCGTTCCGTCAATCTCATTACCGGGCAGATGTCATTGGTCCCATCGCCAGCATAAACTGTGCTTTCGTATTTCACTAAGTCGTCCTCCAGACGCTTCGCTATGAAGTCTTGAAGGATCTTCCCCTTGCAAAGATTCTCCGCACTTAGCTTGCACTCGGTCTGGTGATGATACGGCTGTATAGTCAGCAACCCCTCGTCCGTGAAACTAGCCGGATTGGTAAAAATCTCAGTAAACACCTCGCCCAGACCGTGCGTTTGTACCCATTCCCGAATGAACTCGCTGTTTGAATCACTGACTACAATCAGGTCAAAATTCGCTTGATGTAAGGACTTCAATAGCTTCACAAAGCCAGGCACTTCGGGAATGCCTCGGATTGCTTGCAAAATTTGCTTGGGGGTGACTTTGTTCTTAGGCTTATGCAGAATGCGAAAGATCTCCTCCATGTACCGCGTCCATCCTTCGCTTTTGATGAGTCCCTGTACTTCCTGGGGGATTTCGCCTTTAATTAAATCCCGAACTACCAAGTCCGTGTTGCCGAAGACTACGGTATTATCGAAATCAAATGCTGCTAATCGCTTTGGCGGTGTCGACTTGATCATATCTCGGGAATTGATGTGATTGCGGCGTAAACTAATAATTTGAGAAAAATGCCGGAAAAAGCTCGCGCATTGGTAGAGCCGGAGACGAAATAGTTGCAAGGCCGGTGCAACAGTTTGTACAACTTCAGGATCGCACGCAGAAAAAAACTGAATGAAATTAATGTGTGATTACTTCAAAAGCATGATTTGTTTATGAAAACAAATGTAAAAAGTTTTTTTTTGAGATTAGTCGCGAGAAACCGACGGACTGTCAGTTGCAAACAAGTACGGTAGTACTGCCACACTATGCCTTTTAGTAGTCTGGTAATGAAGGTCGCAAAGAGTGTATTATGGTCGTGTAAATGTCAATTAGGGGTTGACTTTTCGAAAATAATAAAAACTGTCTGCATTGGTTGATCACGAAATTATAGCATCTACAGGAAAATGAGTGCAATATTCTGCGGAAAGTTTATTTTGGTGCTTATAAAATGTCAAACCTGCAAATGTAAGAACCCTGGCATAGCACATATGTATGTATGTAAGAGATTTTGTAAATGGGCGTCAAATGTAATACTATTAAATCCCGACTATAAGGAAAACTTCGTTTGCCTGATATCAACGTGTCTCCCAATAGGTTTTGTTGGAGCACTCAGACGCAAATACTGGTCCATTGTACTGCCAAACTGGCAGCTCATTTTATTGTAATGCTAAGAGAATCGGCACACGTCACGTCAGCCCCACACACAACCGTGCGCGAACGAAGGCGGGACAGTCGCAGAGAAAGTGTTCTGCTGTGTCATCCTCCGCGAAACATGCAGCACAGGTAGGCGTCTCACTGATGCCAAGCACACAGAGGGGCTTAGCAAAATTGTAATGGCCTGTAATGACACCCGCAAGTCTTCAACAATCAAGTCTCCTAAGCATAAGAAAAATGATGCGGATTTCTTGCAGACATCAGGGCGTACGCGCTTAGTCATCCTGCATCCTGGACATTTCCTCCATCTACTAAACTGTGCATTAAAGATCCAATCGTTGACCTAAACCGGGTTAAGGTCCTGACAAACTCTCCTCTGAACCCATTCTAGCGAGTTAATCTCATTTCCTGGGATCCCAGAGTAACCTGGAACCCATACAAGCCTTACTGAATTTAGTCTTTCGACTTTGTTCAAAAACTTGAGTTCATGCATTGATTTGGTTGGTTAAGGGGTTGGACACAACTTTGAGTATAGCTTGGCTGTCATGGCGTCGGAAGGTACACTGTTACTCCAATGCGAGTTGTACCGATTGATAAATAACTATGTATATCAAGGAATGGCAGGTTCAGCACGCCATCTAGAGCAGTGCCCGGCATGCTGGGGAAAGCATCCCTGCTCCGCTCTTCGGACTTTGCTGTAAGAAGCTACGACTGTTCCACCAAACAACCGGTGCATATGAGATTCTCGGCCTTATCTCAGATCCAGAGGACCTTTATCGGCGATAAGCCCCATGTTTTGCCAAAAGCAATTTTGCATTGCCAATAAGCTAACAGTGCTTTGGCGGTTTTTGACTTAACATGCTTTGACCAAAGAATCTTGCTATCTAGGATGACAGCCAGGTACTTAGCTTCCTTGGATATCGGGATGGGAATGCCTTTCAGCACCAGCTGAATCATGCCAGTATTTTTTCTCTTTCTCGTGAAGAGAACATCAGTCTTAAGGGGATTAACCGATAGCCCATTAATCGTGCAACAGTCACTAAACATGAGCCGACAGAGAGAACGGCAACATCATCCGCATATGCCTGGGCATAGATTCCAGAGGCATTGAAGGCTCGAGTAAAGACCCGACCACCATGCCCCAAAACAAAGGAGATAGCACGCCACCTTGCGGGCATCTCCTGTTTACGCCATATTTAACACATTTTTCGAGGCCTGCATCAGGGATCAATGCCCGTGCAATAGGTTCTTATTCAAATAAAATTAAAGGCCGATTGCGCTGCCAAACAAACACGTTGCATTGTCTTCATTGAGAAGGCGGGACAGTCAGAGGAAGTGTTCTACGTCCTTTTCACCACAAACAGTACAGATGTTCATCTTACGCGTAGTGGCGCGCAATCATATCTGTAAGACATGTGCGGCCAATTCTCCTAAGTTATAAGATCAAAGTCACACAAAGCTTTATCAACAAATGTCGGTGACAGACATAAAACGGCCTCAGGTTTTTTGAAGTCATCCTATGACCCCATTCTCTTTTCTCAGCATACCAAAATGATTTACAAAAATCAATAAATTTAGTTTTCCAACTATGTACGAGTATGTACAAAGAGATCTTGAAATTGTGACCTAAGCGAACTGGTTGTCAGTACGCAGATGCTCTTTTTTTTTTTAATTCATTTTTATTTATAGTTTCTTAGATATATCGTATCCTAGACAAAAATGCTTAAAACTAGCTTAACTATCCTAAAATTTGCAAGGAAGACCGTTTTTTAAACTTTGATATGAGAGACAGCAACGTAATAGAGATTGCGTGATCACTGCCGTATCCGTCTATTGTGTTCAGTTTTGGTCTTGTTAAACCCAAATAAGCAACGATTGCGCTTCGACAGCTTTTGGCTAATATTTTCGGTGTTTTCCTCCTTTTTGTAAAAGAATTGGCTTCAGTATTTAAACTGTTAACTGAAAACCCATTATTCGTGCACCAATCATCATAGACAGTCACTAAGCATGAATGTAAGACCTGGACCGAGACTATAGGAAAATCTAGCGTACTGAACAGAGAATGGACCGGCAAGCGTTATAGCAACCTCTAATTATGTCGAACATGATATGTACATTGGTCAAAGCCTTACCCTGAAGTATGCTGTGAGATGGTGTCTATCAGATTTCCCGGAAAGTCAGTCTGAAACAAAAGACTGAGGAAATTTAGATTTATTGGTAATTCTATACGTCTATAATCTGAGAGGATAGAATCGGATCAGACTTTTGATTATTGTACCTGGCAAGGATGAGATTTTTAAATATCACCACGCTTGTCAACAATTTTATATGGTTGCGAGCAAACTATCAGAGGCAGGACGCCTCAGAAAAAAATATATTTTATGCTCGATAGCAGACTTCTAACTTTACACGATAGCACGAAACTCCGACTTATCCGTATTCGCAGTGATTATTATTGCTATTACCTGCCATTTGGAATATAGAAGTTCAGAGCTTCGTTGATTACCCTTCGCTAAGCCTCGCTGTCATGAGTGTGTTGCATGTTTTGCTGTTCTGTTCTATTTCTTCTAGGCCCATCCTTATATTGCCTTTCCATTTGCGTTCTTTGTTCTACTGGTTTCCCAAAAACACTTTATTCGTTTGAGTGTTAGTCCACTGTCCATTCGATCTACGTATGCCCATCTTAGTCTTCGCGATTTAATTACTCACGCAATGTTTGTGGCTGAATAGAGTTCCTCGGGTTTTTAATTTTGTAGTTTTCCCTATTCTCCTTTTTAGCCCCCGGCGCAAAAAGAGGGGGTGTTATAAGTTTGACGTGTCCGTCTGTGGCATCGTAGCTACTGAACGAATGGACCGATTTTGATGATATTTTTTTTGTTTGAAAGCTACCGTGATCGAGATGGTTCTTAGCTACAATTTATGAAGATCTGTACAGGCGTTTCAAGGTTATTACCACTTTTTGTTAGCTGTGGTAGGGATCTTAGTGGGTTGGATAGTTCAGGACATGTATAGTTCCAGGAACTATGTCCTCAGTCGGAAACATTTCCAATCGTTCCTTAAACTGAACGATAACATGTCCACAGTTCCATTCAACCTAGAAATTCATCAATAGCGGCGTTCATATTAGGCTAAGCGCAAATTGAGACACGTATAGCGCGTGTGAGGTGGCGCAGCGCGACGCGTGTTTTTGTAAACTACAGGATTGAATAGAACGGCGCAAATTGGTAAACACGTGTGACGTGTCGCGACCCGCGCGAGCCGACCGTCGCGCGGCGCAGTAGTCGAGACACAGTTTCACGTGCCATTCTCTCGCGTGTGGTTCTTGGTTTTGGATACATGGCAGAAGAAAAATTAATAGAGGCAGTTAGGGCTTATAAAGAGCTATGATACCCAATGTGGCAACTACATGAAGACAAAATTTAAAAATCGTATTAAAATTGATTTAAATTTCCGGTTCATTAAGCAATACAACAAAGTATCCTCTTCAGCTTCATCTGAATCTGATTCGGAATTTAGGTTTAATAATATCAATTGTTTTGATCGCGAATCGGACATTATGCGTTCGATCTGCGAGTACCTGCGTCTCAATTTGCGGATCACCACGCTACGCGTTTGGCACGTACGCGTCATGGCACTCGTGTCATGTCACCTCACGCGCGCTATACGTGTCTCAATTTGCGCTTAGCCTTATACAACCCAGCCGAACGTCCGAACGACGCGGTCGTAGGACTATGTTGTAGAACAACGTAATCACAGACAAAACGAAAAGAAAGGTAAATGCTATCGAACATGTCTTATACTACGTAGAAGACGACCAAAAACAAAATGTGAATAAATATCGTATACATTGATGTAGCGATAAGCTCGAACAGTTTATGCACACTCACACACTGGAACTGGAATAGCAGAAGTGTGATCAAACAATAATGTCCGCAATCATACTCGTACAGGCAATCGTTCCGTGTTTCGTGAACGATTAGGTATGAAGGATCGGATATGGATCTCTCTTAGTCCGGTATTACACGTTTCAATAGTTGCCGCGGCAACACGAACTTGTTGGTAAGAGAAGTGAGAGGCATCCGGGGTAGGTCGTGTTGCCTGTACCGGCAACACTTTGACGTTTCCCTTTGTTATTTTCTCATTTTTTGCCATTTCTCCTTTTTCTCATTCGCCAGATTTCGAGTGCAACAACAACTCAAACAACTCTGGGAAATGAATCAAAAAGAAAATGCACGTTAAGTGTCACTTTGTTGCGAGCTCTGTGTTGAAACGTGTAAAGATAAAGGCAACACGGACAGAAAACACAAAAGAAAATAAGCAAAAGTTGCCAGCAACTATTGAAACGTGTAATACCGGACTTACCATACTAATTCCGACAGTTCCGACAGTTCCGATGTAGTTCCGAGGAGGTAGTTCCAGGAACTAGTTCCGACTGGGAAAGGAAACGTTCCATGTTCGTTCCGGGGTTGGAAGTATTTTACGCAACTCTAGATCTTAGACACAATGGGCCTGCACACACGGGAGTAATCCAACCGGCTTAAAATTGATTTTATGGGAGAGGGAGCTGAAGTGTGAAGTATGAAACGGAGTAAAATCTTCAACCGCGTATGTGCGTGTTCACATTGGTAGAAGCGCACCAAATTGCTTGAAAGAGAGGGAACGATTTTTAGTAAGTGGAAACGAGAAGGGTTGCTTGCACCGAAAATCCATCTTCAATTTGGATTTTCGGGTGAAGCAAACCGTTCCATTCTTAATTCATTCCATTTTTGACAGTTTTTCTTCATTTATTCGTGACTGTTGGACAGACAAGTTCATTTGGCTTGCAAAAATGACTACTTGGACGAAGGCGACTGAATGAAAATGACTACTTGGACGAAGGCGACTGAATGAAAATGACCCGATTCATGCGTTCCACTTGTCCAAAATTCAAGTGTGCTTCCACCAATGTGAACACTATTTGCCTTCTTGCGCTTGTCCTTCTTGCGCCAATGTGAACACGCACTATCGAGTGGTTGAAGAGAGAGCAAAACTAATACATACACAACTCTTTACTTTTCGAGTCGGCACGTTTTTTGTCTCGTGTTGCGTCTCAATCGTAATTCGCCCTTCAAGCAGTGAACACTGTATAAACCAAATGGAGAGGAGACGTCTTTTGCGAAATATCTCTGTCAAATGAAATGTCAGAAAGACGAAAACACTAACACAATGAAACGAGGTTCACATATACATTTTTTTCAGTTGGAGTAGTTCATTCCGTATAAGCTTAGAGCAGAGCATTACACCAGTTTTACTCCTGATAAAATTACTCCTGTGTGTGCAGGCTCAATGGGTATTTACATTACTTCGAAACACCTCTGCGACCTAACATTGGAAACACCCATGTATGCTGGTACTACTGAGAGTACTCTGATGATGATGGAACTCGAAGGTGGAGCCTATTAGTAAACCTATTAAGTATGGGCTCCAGTGCCGAGTTAAGGTTTCGTGGTGCCCCGAGAAAAAAAAATGTCTCAAAAACCAATTGCAATTTTTGTTTTTTTTTAATTTGTTAAGTTCAAATATTAAATGAGGATGCAAAATTCAACACTCTCTACCTTTATATTTCATAATCACCAAGCAATCTGCTTCGCTTATTTTGCGGTATGTATGTGTAAGTGAGATCTCGGAGTAGCGATTGTTTATGTATTGCCGCCTGCTATATGCGATCACCACTCTGAACATTAAGAGAATTATATATGTCAGTAGCAAAGTGGCAATTCACATCACGCAATGACAGTTCTTGATTCGGCAACATTAAAGATTTCGATAGTCGGTGTACACTCAATTTAATTCACGTACATATTTACAAATTGCAATCAAAAAATGAAACGCCAACAAAGAAGTGGGGCCCAAAAAAGGAGTGCGAAAATTCAGAAAATCAACAAAATATTTAATCCGCTTCCATCAACATCCAATGTGAATGCTGAACAAAAAAATCACGTACATATCTTATTCAAGTGATTGTGAAATTGATTCAACTGAAACAAGCAAAGAGCTTCTCAGCGACAATGACATTAATTCACCGGCAACACATCAAGGAAACGAAGTTGAAAAATTCGATCTTGAAGATGAAAGTGAATTAATCAGCAACAGTCAGTCTATGGAATTTTCAAGTGATGGTGGTTTGTGGCATATTTCAGCGAATATTACTACAAAACTATTGGATTGGCAAAGGTTAATGCCATTTTTTTAAATAAGAAATTATGTTTAAAAATTTGATAAGAGCCAATTGAATCATGAGTTAGATTTATTTTAGGCCCACGATATGTCGAAATATTCCAGAACATTCGAATCAAATTGCAAAAATCCAAGATCGAACCTTCAACAAATCTCATTTGAAACGCACACTTGCCAATGGAGAAATCGTTGATCGCAAATGGGTGCTCTACTCACCGTCGAAGAATTCTATATTTTGCTTCGTGTGGCGTTTATTAGGGCCCATCATTCCGAATGATGTTTTTGGATCGGTTTTACCGACATTCACAATATTCAGCGGGAATTCAGAATTCATGAAAATTCTCAAAGTCACATTCACAATTCGCATACAAAACACGATCGAAGGAAGCGAATACGATCACGATTGATGCCAGTATTTTGAATCAATCAGAAGAGGAGAGAAAATACTGGAAATCAATTTTAAAGCGAATACATAGTTGCCGTAATACAATTTCTTGGATCGAGAGAACTCGCGTTTCGTGGCGCAGACCAAACATGTAGGTCAATCAGAAAATTTCTTGGGAATCCTGGATTTAATGAGTCAATTTGACCCTCTGCTTGCATCGCACATAGCAAAATATGGGAATAAAGGAAAAGGTATATTGAGTTTAAGTAGTTATGTAAGTCAATTAAATGTAAGAACATTTTCTACAGGCCGAGCTTCTTATCTTTCGGATACAATCCGTGATGAATTTATCAATTTGATTGCATCCAAAGTATTGAACGCAATTTTATCCGAAATATCAAAAGCAATATATTTCTCAATAAGCGTAGACTCAACACCTCATGTTAGCCATTCTGATCAATTAGTATTTTGCATCAGATACGCAATGAATGGTTCACCTGTCGAAAGATTCCTCCAATTTATTCACATCAATCAACACAAGTCCGAATATCTTACGAACACTGTAATCGAGTTCAGGTCAAAACATTCAATCAATTTTTCGGATTTGTGACAACACAAATAACATGAGGAAAATACTCTGGGCTTCAGCAATGAATCCTCGATTTGAACCAGTTCGCAATTTTCATCCCGTGCGCTGCGCATTCCTTAAATTTAATTGGAACAGCGGCAGTCTCAACCAATACGCTTGCCACTTCGTTCTTCTGTTTCTTAGAGAGTATTTATTCTTTTTTTGTCAAATCAACTTCACGCTGGGATTTATTGTCCTCAGCTTTGAGATCGGATCAATTCTAACGGTCTGCGAAATTCAATGCAGTCAATGCTCTCAATGGAAATATAAAGGAAGTCAAAACAGTGTTGCTACGATTAATCAACGACGAAAGTCTCCAAACGACACCTGAAAATAAATCACTTAACTTAACTTAAAGACTTGTGTAAAATTTGGCTCGCCATTCTTTTAAAATTCGAGAATGTTAATAAAATGCTTCAAAGTCCAGACCTGAACCTCTCAGTTGCAGTGCAACTATGTATAGCAAAGCCTCATACAACACTGTGAAGAATTGCAAACTCGGTTTGACGATTTTTTCGACGATGCAAGATCAATTTATTCAGAATTAGAGGCCGAATAACACACGTTATGCCCTCGATCAGCAATTACACTAAATAATTTGGACGACAAACAAGAGTATTGCCACAGAATAAATAGTATACAGAAGTTGCATCTCATACAAAGCAAATTTTGTTCTAGGGTTCCAATATTGGCACCCTATTGAACAGAGAGTACAAGCATGAGAACATGCAAGAGAGTATATAAAAAATTGAGAAGCTGGTGCGAGCGAAAGAGAGTAGCATGTGCGTTTTCGATGGTTTTGTTTTTACGAGAGCAAAGCAGCTTACGATGTGTATGCAAGTGTGTGTGCGTGTGTATGCATTGATAGCTTCTTCTATCGTAAGCTTGCATGGTGTTGTATTGCTTCTCTTGTTTTCGATTGTGTGGATTAGATTCGAAATCACTTGGGAATTGTACTTTCATGCGAATGGTTGTGTTTTCCTGCGCTTATATATCGACTCCATTTTTACTTTGTATTTTGATATTTAACTCTATTTTTGATTTTGAATTGTTGCTTTTATAATTGTTGACAACTTTGCATACGATTTGGATTATTCTTTGGACTTATTATTATACAGGGTGTCCCACGAGCAGTGTGCCAAAAAGCTGCAGCGTGTAGGTCTAGTCAAGCCAAGAAAAAAATCGTATGGGAGGGGGGGGTCTATTTCCCCCCGTTTAGCCGGGAGGGGCAATTTTCTAAAAAATTGACTTAATTTGGAAAAAAAATTATTAAAAATCAACAGTAACATCCACAATGCCACGATATACCTTTTTGTAAAGTCAGAAACCTCTTCTTTCATACTGATTTTAAATGAAGCTGTTTTAAGGAGTAGTTTTTGAGAAATTAATTTTCAAACTCAAAATTTTGAAAAAAAATTGAAAAAAAAACATTTCGAACTATTTTTTTTCAAAATTGTATGTAATTAAGTAGGAATTTTTTTTCAAAAATTCAATGCTCTCATTAGTTTTTAGTTAAAAACAGAAAACCGGATGCAAAAATGTCTTGTAGTTTTTGAGAAATTAAAAAAAAACCCGAACCATTTTTTTCTAAGAAAAACCTTTTTTTTATTATAATAAAAAATAAATTTTCAATATAATCCCCATTTTTTAGAAGGCAAAGATTATATCTTCTTCTAATGGCTGCACATTAGTCTATGTTTGACAAATTTTCCTGCAATTTGACTCCAGCGACTTCAATCCGTTGTTCCAAAGATACTATTTCCACTTCGTAAACATAATTTTTCATGAATCCGCACACATAAAAATCTAGAGGAGTTAAATCTGGTGATCTAGGTGGCCATTTCGTGGGGCCCCTTCTTCCGATTCAACGGTCACTAAAATGATCATCCAGCCAGTGTCTAACCCGTAAGCTGTACTGTGCTGGTGCTCCATCTTGCTGGTAGATTAAATTATCTGCTATGGCCAAAGGAACGTTGTCCATCAAATCGGGCAAAAGGTCTCGTAGGAACTGCAGGTATGATTCTCCCTTAATAACGGCATTCAAAATCCGGGCCCCGATTACAGTTTGTCCAACAATACCAAGCCAAACATTACAGCTAAAGCGGTGTTGTAATTTATTTTGTTTTTTGTTGTGTGGATTGGTGCTACTCCAATGATGCAAATTGTGGAAGTTAGTAACCCCATCTCTGGTAAACTGTGCTGCATCCGTCCAGAATATCCTTGCAAAATAGTTTCGTTCAGTTTCATCTCGAAGCAGTAATGATCGACAAAACTCTGCTCTCAAAAACTTGTCGTTTGAGGTGAGTCCCTGAACTGGCCTAAAATGGTAAGGGTGTAAGTTTTCGGTATGAAGCACTCTCCATACTCTAGATTTGGGCACTCCAAGCATAATAGCCATCCTCCTTGTACTAAGGGAGGGATTGCGTCGGACCAAATTCAAAATTCGGGTAGAACCCATCGGCGGCGGGCGGACCCAGACGAAATTCGCAGGTCAGTTTTCAGGCGTTATCAATGAAAAAAAAAGAATTAATCCAGGGTTATTCCAATAGTGTATCACTTTATTGTATCCTCATAAAACTCCGAATTTTTTAAAAATAATAAAAAAGAGGTCAATGTTTCATACATTCATTTGCCTACAAGTCCAGCCGCGTTAAAACAAAAAAAAAAGGTTTTTCTTAGAAAAAAATGGTTCGGGTTTTTTTTTTAATTTCTCAAAAACTGCAAGACATTTTTGCATCCGGTTTTCTGTTTTTAACTAAAAACTAATGAGAGCATTGAATTTTTGAAAAAAAATTCCTACTTAATTACATACAATTTTGAAAAAAAAATAGTTCGAAATTTTTTTTCAAAATTTTGAGTTTGAAAATTAATTTCTCAAAAACTACTCCTTTAAACCGCTTCATTTAAAATCAATATGAAAGAAGAGGTTTCTGACTTTACAAAAAGGTATATCGTGGCATTGTGGATGTAACTGTTGATTTTTAATAATTATTTTTCCAAAATAAGTCAATTTTTTAGAAAATTGCCCCTCCCGGCTAAACGGGGGGAAATAGACCCCCCCCCTCCCATACGATTTTTTTCTTGTCTTGACTAGACCTACACGCTGTAGCTTTTTGGCACACTGCTCGTGGGACACCCTGTATATCGACTAAATTTTTACTTTGTATTTTGATATTTAACTCTATTTTTGATTTTCTATTGTTGCTTTTATAATTGTTGACAACTTTGCATACGATTTGGATTATTCTTTGGACTTATTATTATATATTGATTGTTGAGGGGTTGTCATACGATTTTGAATAGGAAAAATGGATTCTGTACCGGCTGTTGGTAAAATTTTCCAAAAGTCCGGCATTCGATGCTGCATAAAAACATGCGGTAAATCTAGGCGATATGGTGAAAAGATAAGAATGTTTAAGTTTCCTCCCTATGACTCAGCTATGGGTCAAATTTGGCGAGAAAAATGTAATATTCCAACAAAAGATTACAAAAAAAATTGTTGATTTGCGCCAATCACTTCTCAAGTTCTGACATTGGTAAAAAAAAGTTGAAATTCGGAGCTGTTCCGGTATTTAACTTAGAAGTTATTGAGGAAGATTACAAGTCGTTGGAGCTTGATTGTCCAGCTAAAAAGAGCCGAACAAGTGACTCCGTAGATGGATGTTGTAATGACTGTGAAAAATATCTGAAATCAGCTAATTTTTACAGAAAAAAATATTACGACATGGTAGCAAAATATAAAAATCTCCAAAGCTGCAAACAAATAGCAACAAAATCAAGCGTATTTCAAACCATCGACTCTTTTCAAATAAGCAAGGAGTCAAAAACATTTTGCAAACTTCTTCTTAGTCCACGACCTAAAGAATATAAGCAAGATGTAAAAGATTTGGTTCAAAACATTTATTATGTCTCAGTCAACGTACCAATTTTTGAAGAATAAATTGCATCTAAATTTGCCACATATCTCTACTGTTTATCGATGGGCCCCTGTAAATTCCCTACAACCAGGTTTTAAAAATAACGGTTTTGAGTTCATAAAAAAGAAGTGCTTAGATTTGAACCAGTACGAAAAGAATAATATGATTCTGCTGATGGATGAAATGGCGATTAGAAGGGAATTGCGATACAATTCCAAATTAGATTTAGTGGATGGATTTGAGGAAAATGGGGTTGAAAGAACGAACCAGATTGGTAAACAATTGTGCGTTTTTATGATTAAATCAATGTTTTCCAACTGGGCGCTTACATTTAATTACTTTGTTTCAAAAAATAGACTTTCTGCCGATTTACTAAAAAAGATAATATTACGAAATTTAGCAATTTTGAACAGTTTTGGCATCATAGTTAAAGTTGTAATTTGTGACCAAGGGTCCTCTAACAGGAAGTGTTTCTTGGAATTGGAGCTACTTTAGAAAAACCCTATTTTATGTATAATGGTAGTAAAACTTTCTGTGTATATGATTTTCCACATCTAATCAAATCATTAAGAAATGGTTCACTTCAATGTGACCTTACAACACCAAAGGAGTTGCTAGTTTTAAAGTAGTTAAGGAACTATGGGAAATGGAGTGCAAATCTAATACAAAAATGTGTCTTAAACTTGCAAGCCAGCACATATTTCCGAACTCTTTCGAAAAAATGAAAGTAAAACTAGCCACCCAAATTTTTAGTAGGACTGTTCAAGCAGCAATTAAAACTGTTATTGAGACATTAGGCTTTAAAAGTTGCTCAAAAGAAGTTTGTTTATCTACGGCATGCTTCATAGGAAATATTGACAAAATATATTTGACTGCCTAAATAGTGGTATCTTCAAAGAATTATTATAAGTCTGCAGTTCAACTTAACAGTCCATCACACGAATATATAAAATTCTTCCTTGAATACCTCAATGAAATCTCATTTGTTGGCAAAAAGAAAAAAGTATTTTCTTTAGATGGAATGAAATTTACCTTAAACGCTGTATTACAATTAGTAGACGAGCTATTTCAAAAAAAATCCCAAATATTTTTTTTAATGACAAGAGCATTAAACCAAGATAAGCTCGAAAATATGTTCTCGGTTCTAAGACAAAAGGGTGGAAATAATATTAACCCCTCAGTTGCTGATATAAACACTTTATTAGTACGCTTAATGTCTGCAAATATAGTGCAGTTGAGTTCTTATAGTAACTGTGAAGAGCTGAGTGATACCACATTTGAAACGCTTTCAAATATTTTGTCAAATATGGACTTAGCTGATACAAATAATGAAGAACTCAGTCGAAACGAAAACTCTGAAATATCTATTATAATATCTATTAACATAGAAATCATTGATGATTTCGTATTAAATGATGACTTTCAGAATTGTTCGGAATTTAGTATCGATTTGGCGTCTTTAAGATACTTCATAGGTTATATCGTCTACAAAATGATACCGAAAATTAACTGCGATATTTGTGTTTCTATATTGAGAAGAGAAGACGAAGTATTAACAGTTCCTAGTGAACTTTTCATATTTCATAAAAATTACAATTCTCTTAAAGATTTTGGTAACCTCGTTGCTCCTTCACAAATTTTCTTGGAAATTAGCAAGAAACATATTACAGTGTTTAGCAATATTTTTGACACACACCCACAAACTGTTGGTATAAAAAACTTGATAAAATCCAAATGCAAAAATGCCACACCGCAATGGTTTTCCACATGTTCTGATCATAAGGAAATAATATTGGACTTCATGATCTTAGTACTCTTGAGGAAGCATTGCTCGTGGGCTTCAGAGAAAAAAAATTTTACTAAAGCCCGCAAACTTAAAATCCTGTCGCACTAAAGTTTTTGGGTTATTCTTCCCTACATATATCAGATTGAAATTTGCACAAAAATCCCAAATAATGGAATAACGTCAATTGGTGTTACCCGGCCCTTTTAGTTTACATCGAAAAAGTACGCGTACGAATACCAAGCGCAACTTTCAACTGAAGAAAACTAAATATAGAAATCTAAAACTTGAAACAAAATTTTGTCAACACCACGTGCATTCACGACGTTGGATAGCAACACAATACACACACGCACATAAACATTTTAAGATTGCTCTCTCGTTGATTCTCTCTGATCGTGGCTGCTCTCTGGTTGTTACTCTCTGATCATGCTTGCTCTCTCGTTGCTTGATCTTCCCTTCAGTTGTTCCGCCCGCACCATAAAGTGGAAAATCATCGCAGGCCGAGATGCGACTTCTGTATACTATTTATTCTGTGGTATTGCGAAGACACATATTTTTCCCCCGAGACGCGGCGACGTCATCTTAAAAATATTAATAGGTCCTTTTAATGAAGTCAAAAGGCCGAGAGAAAAAAAATTATTTTTTTACTTTTTGGAGCTTTTTTTTGTCGGGGGTTACTTAACATTTTTAATTTTATTTTTATTTTATTTTATTTTTCCTGTTTCTCCACATAGATTCTCTTTGAAATCTTGATTCCAAGGACCCGAAATCTTTTTTCTATTTAACATTGCGAGCCAAAAAATCTGTTTTGAATAATTCCTTCATCACGAATATGCACGCGTTGCCCATATGCGGTCTTTTATTTATTTCGATCGAATACAGTCTGGTGCAAAATTTGAATCAATCGCAGTCGGTTAGTGGCCATAAATTCCTGCCATTATTAGACTTTCTACATTTCTTTTAACTGTTTTGTCACTATCGCCCAGCAGGCCCATATCTTCAGAGTAGGCTAGAACATTCAGTTGATGTTTAGTCCCCTCTCCTTTTCTTGAAGAGATCTCATTAGGAGTTCTGGCACCGAATTAAAAGGGAGTGGTGACAAGGGTCTGTCTGTTTTAATCCTTCTCGTATCTGGAATATTTCAGATGAGGCGTTTCGTACTTCAACCCGCCCTTTGTTATCCCTTATATATACTTGTATAAGTTTCATAAACTTTTTCAAGATTTCCAGCGGTTTCGTGGAATTCCCGTTTCTTTTCTAAAAGCTGCCGTATAGTGAGAATCTGATGACTCGTCGAGGGATTCCTCGGTATTTGTTGCATTGAGTTCGGTCACCCTTTTTAAAATACGGCAAGGACGCCCGAGTTTTTCCATCCCTCAATGGTTTTATTTTGTTTATGTAGTTGTTATGAGCCCATGTAACTTCTCTGTTAATTTTGTCCCTTTTAGCAAACTTTTTCCTTTGCTTCTGTCAATTATTATACTGAAGAAGATGGTGGACCTCCTTTCGTAAGTTAGGGGCATGAAGCCTTAGAACATTACGGTATTTTATAAAAGTTCGAATCAAAGTTTTGCCTTGGGGGCTTTGCAATAGTTTAGTTTGCTTTCCGCTGCTTACTTTAAAACTCTTTTTTATTGTTGATCATACTGCTTCTACCTGTCTTTCATCGTGGTTATTTTCTAAGCCATTTAATAGACCAACCCGGTTATTAATTTCGTTCTTCAACTTTATATGCATTTTTTATATGCATTAACTAGTCTAGTACGATGGTATGGTGTCTTTTATCTGTCAAAAAATTATCAATTTGTTACTCCATCCGGTGATATCCATGTCGCCTTGTGTTTGAATGTTGTATCATATTTTTTTAGCTGACGAAACTTATTGCCCTAAGACCTTTATCATTTGAAGAGACATGGTGACTTTCTTCTACTCTTGTTGGGACATAAGTCGCTCGGTTTCTACATGCGAGTTAAAATACCCGAGTACAATTTTTCATCAAAGGATGAGAAATTGTGAAAATTTCATTCAATATTCGTCAAAAGTGTCATCACTGATTAAAATTAAAAACATGACACTGGCGTGGGAATCAGTTCGAGACTCGTTCGTATTTGACAGCAATTTGTGTCATAACTCGTTAAGTGTTTACAGTTTTCCGCTTTATGTGCCGCACCATTTATAAACTAATTTATATATATTAATTTTATTTCCTATAAACAAAAATCAAATCACGATGAAAAGTGTATTGATGGTTGCGGAGAAACCATCGCTCGCTGCATCACTCGCTACAATCCTCAGTAATGGCAAATGTTCGTCGAAAAAAGGTATAATCTCGCCGAAAATCACCAAGTACCCACCCTTGCACATTTTTTCCTTTACACCACTTCGCTACAACAGTCAAATTAGCATCGTTATTACTCATAATTCCTTAATATTTCTATCTATTCTATAGGGTCTTATAACTCGTGCTTCACACACGAGTGGGATGGCAGCTTCCGAGGTGAACCGGTGCGGTTTAAGATGACTTCTGTATGCGGTCACGTTATGTCACTGGATTTCGTCGGAAAGTATAATTCGTGGGATAAAGTCGACCCCGTGGAATTGTTCTCCTGCCCAACTGAGAAAAAGGAAGCAAATGCGAAGCTCAAAATGCCTGCATTTCTCTCACAGGAGGCCAAAGGATGCGAGTACCTTGTGCTATGGCTGGATTGTGACAAGGAAGGCGAGAATATCTGTTTCGAAGTTATGGATGCAGTTTCCCGTTCGATTAGGAATGTATTCAGTCAGACTGTGACATATCGGGCGCATTTCTCGGCTATTACGGAGAAGGATATAAAGAACGCCATGGCGAATCTAGGTCATCCGAATGAGAATGAAGCAAAGTCGGTGGATGCCAGACAGGAATTAGATCTGCGCATTGGATGCGCCTTTACAAGGTTTCAAACAAAGTTCTTTCAGGGGAGGTACGGTGATTTGGATGCATCGCTTATTTCTTATGGTCCCTGTCAAACACCGACACTGGGATTCTGCGTCCAGCGTCATGACGATATTCAAACATTCAAGCCGGAAACCTTTTGGTATTTGCAATTGTTGGCTGGAAATCCTGAAGTGCCGCTGGAATGGGCTAGAGGGAGGGTGTTTAAAAAGGAGGTTGCAATAATGCTACTGAACAAGGTCAAGGAATCGAAGGAGGCATTGTAGGTGATTACATGATGTACATAAATCAATTTATTTATCTCCTGGTCTTACAGAGTTGAGAGCGTTTCCACCAAGGAACAATTCAAAGGACGACCACAGGCCCTAAATACCGTCGAGCTTATGAGGACAGCTAGTTCTGGCCTGGGAATCGGGCCGTATCAGGCAATGACGATCGCCGAGCGCCTGTACACGCAGGGTTATATCAGTTACCCGAGAACAGAGACAACTCAGTACCCGACTAACTTCGATTTGCAGTGAGTTACCTTGGCAGTCTATCGTAATAATAAGAAGTAAAAGTCGATTCTTTTTCAACAGCGGAGTGTTGAAAGTTCTTCAGCCATCCTCCGAATTCGGAGAAGAAGCTAAAGCGATTCTAGCCGATTTTAATCCTCCACGAAAGGGAAAGGACTGCGGCGACCATCCGCCGATAACACCTATGAAGTTGGCCACCCGAAATGACTTCGAAAAGGATACATGGCGAGTGTATGACTTTATCTGTCGATATTTCCTCGGCACGGTTTCGCGTGACTTAAAATACAAAACTACAACCGCAAAGCTGAAAGTAGGCTCTGAGACGTTCTCTTGCACGGCTAACGTCCTCATCGATCCGGGATTTACAAAAGTAATGACATGGCAGGCTTTCGGACGAAATGAATCGATACCGCCATTCGTCGAGGGCGAACTGGTCCAAATAAATGACGTAAAGTTGGCAGAATCTCAAACTGGCCCTCCTGATTATCTGACCGAATCCGAGCTGATTTCGTTGATGGAGCAGCATGGTATCGGAACTGACGCTTCGATTCCTGTCCATATAAACAATATTTGTCAGAGAAACTATGTGAAAATCGAAGGTGGCCGGCGATTGATACCCACGACTTTGGGTATCGTCCTAGTGCATGGCTATCAGAAAGTAACTAATTTCGTTTCGTTATCTTTAAATTGGTTAAACCTCTTCATTGCAGATCGATCGGGAACTGGTCCTCCCAACGATGCGCTCCGAAGTCGAGCGAATGTTGAATCTTATTGCTAAGGGATCAGCCGATTTTAATGCCGTTTTGCGTCACGCAGTCGACATATTTCGCTTGAAGTTCCTCTACTTTGTGCAGAACATTTCAAATATGGATAGTTTATTCGAGGTATCCTTCTCTCCACTGGCTGAGTCGGGAAAGGCACACTCTCGGTGCGGTAAATGTCGGCGATATATGAAATATATTCAGACTAAGCCAGCACGTTTACATTGTTCGCACTGCGACGAGACGTATTCACTGCCAATCAATGGAAATGTGAAAGCATATCGCGAGCTTCGTTGCCCGCTGGATGATTTTGAATTGCTGGCTTTCTCAAGTGGAACCAAGGGACATTCCTACCCATTGTGTCCGTACTGTTACAATAATCCGCCGTTTGCAGATATGCCAAAAAATTCGGGTTGCAATTCATGTACTCATCCAACGTGTCAGCACTCGTTATATTCACTGGGGATCTCCAGCTGCGTGGAGTGCGATCATGGAATTCTGGTGCTCGATTGCACTTCGGCGCCGAGCAGTTGGAAACTTGGCTGTAATCGGTGTGACGTTATCATCAATGTGTTCAAAGGTGCTACGAAGGTGTCGGTTGATGGTAAGGATATCTTTAATCTCATTGCGCCGCTTGCTTTATATTTCTCTTTTCGTTTTGTTTATCGCAGAGAATCGCTGTGACTGTGGCGCGCAGCTGGTCACCGCTCTTTATAAATCGGATAAAACCCGCTTTAAGGACGGATCCGAAGAAAAAACTGGTTGCGTCTTTTGTTCGCAGCAATTCTCGCATCTTGTTGAGAAACATCGTGCAATTGCTGCCCGACCGGCGAATATGCGAGGCGGTCGTGGTGGCGGACGTGGTGCTGGAAAAGGCGGCCGTGGGGCTAGCAGTAGTAATCGTGGACGACCGAAACAATCAAAAGACAAAATGGCACAATTAGCAGCTTATTTTGTTTAAATTGTTTTAGATGTTGAGCCCCGTGCTGTTGACGGCTGACGGGAAATTTGCATTTTGTTCTTACTTGTAATCTGAGAAATCGTGTACATGTTTTTATGTGCACGTAGGACGTACAGATTTATGATTTTCTATGGACAACAAAATAAAATATCAGATTCAAGTATTTAGTACTCACAAGAATGGTTCTTTGTTTCGTTGTTTTTGATCCATGCAGGGTTTTTATGACGGTAAACTGACGTTAACAGAGCCTGAGACGACGTCCTGACTTCCCGTCATAAGAAAAGAACTATTTTAGTTGTAAAATGCGATGGCGAAGAAAAAAAGCTGCTCTCCCCGACGGGGAATCGAACCCCGGTCTCCCGCGTGACAGGCGGGGATACTAACCACTATACTATCGAGGACTCTTACTGCAGCTACTTTCAGGTTTGACGTAATTTATGACAAGCGTGAGTGGGATGAAAAGTGACGGTTATAAAAGTTAAAAATGGTGCTCCGTGCTTGAAAATGTTTGCACAATATTGTTTCTTTCAGTACATTATGGACCAATAGTATTAGATGGTGGGAAGATACCGCCAGATTGAGTAAGATTCTGTCCAAAGGACACGCCTTACTATTGTTCATCAAACGAGAGAATGGAATATAGACAAACTCAGTTATGGAATTCTTAGAACTCCTGACTCACAGCCATTTACCTGTGTGAACTGACCCTTTTGGCTCTTTGCTGCCGACACGATTCATAAATGAAAAATTTTGGGAACAAATTAATGCAATCATCACCGCAGAAACGGTCTCCTGGGCTATAAGCAGTCCCCTTATAAATCGTCGGGTCTCCCTAAGCCAGTCCTAAGCAAAGCTTATAACATCGACAAATTTAATAAGATCCAAAGATCAGCAGAATTCGTAATCATGAAAGCCATGAGAACATGCCCCTCCGAAGAACTTAATATCCTACTGCATCTCCTCCCCTTGGATCTCAGCACTCAAGACAAGTGGCGTGCAATGCCAACAGACTTAAGGAAACGGGTTTCTGGTCACCCAGACCGTATGTCCACGGCAGAGCTCTGTCACTTTGGCCAACGAATTTGACCTCGCTTCATATAAACCACATCACACCTTCCTTGGCATCAATAGAGTAGTGCGCTCCTATTTTCCTTTCAGGGAAGAATGAAAAGCTTGCAAGCCAGTCGCGAAATTCCAACTTCTGATTTCCACTGATAGGTCTAAGCTGGAGCAAGGTGTAGGATCGGGAATATTCTTGAAACAACTGAGTATCTCCCCGAACACTAGAGCATTTTTCACGCTAAGGTGCTAGTGATCCGGGAAGCGTGCAAAATACTCAGCGCAGCTTGCCCCAATTACACGTCCACCGCTATTTGAAGCAACAGGCAAGCCGCTATTAAAGATCTTTCGTCTGCTACCATTTTCTCTAAACTGCAATAAATGCAAGAAAAAGAATGAATGAGCTGGCGGCTGGCTGATATCACGCTCTTTAAGGTTCCAGGACATAGCGACATAGAGAGGAATAAGAGGGCTGATGGGTTAGCCATTAGCCAACCTCGGGGCTACCTCAATATCTCCTACTGAAACAGCGGGCCTGTCACTCAACCTTCTCAAAGGCAACATAGCCAATCGTAAGTGGGCGTAAGATATCAAAAAAAACCTGGCCGTCCTATTCAAATAACAAAACAAAGGATTTCCGCTTCAACATAGCTAGAATCGTGGCGGTCAGTACGGTCCATTGACCTATAAGAACTCACGAACTCAGATAAGGCATCCGGTTTAACACGACCGGTCGTAATTGTCACAACACCCGCCCAGAGGAAACCCTGCACAATTTTCTCTGCGAATGCCCAACACTGGCAAGTCACAGGTTCTGCGCCTTTGGAAAATACTTCTGCAATGACCTCTCAGAGGTGGCCTACCCAACCACATACCAACCTAGTACCTAGTCTGAGAGTAGTCAAAATCGATGGTACAGATAAAAATGGGCACCACTATACCTTAGTTCAGGCGATAAATAACACGTTTCGTATCTAGGACGTTTCAAATGGGATTCAAACCTCGTCTTCTCACAATAGAGTCCAACACACTAACCATACTAACGGTGCTCGTACTGATTGAATTTCACGTAAAAATGGCCTTGCATATATTAGATTCCTTTTTCATTTTGCATTTTAGTAGGCCTAGTAGCCCAGGTTTGCTGCAATCAGGGTCGGCCTGGATAAATTTTTAGGAACGGATTTATATTAGCTTACAAATAAGACTTTGTCATTTAGACTTGCAGAAAAGCATTTCTTTTATATCATTTAATAATCGGTTTCAAATACAGATAACACATTATGAATATTTTCAAACCCCTGAATTCACGGCGATACGTCGCGACAGCCTAGTTCTAAGCAGGGAGAATGATTTACCCTCGCAAGACATCTTTACGCTCTGCAAACGAAAAAGGGATATAAGAAGCTTTTTAAGAAGGGAATTTACAGCACTCCAAAATATAGAAACTCTCCTCTGAACCCCTGCTAGCGAGTTCATCGGAAATCTCGGTTCCTGGGATCCCAGAGTGACCTGGGACCCATACAAGCCTAAGTGAATTTAGTCTTCCCACTTTGTTCAAAAAGGTCTTGAGTTCATGCACTGATTGGAGTTGGATAGAGGGTTGGAGGCAGCTTTGAGTGCAGCTTGGCTGTCACTGTAGACGCATATGCTTTTTTCCTTCCACCTGTGTTTCACAACATAGTGCATGGCCATTAGGATCGCGTTAATCTCCGATTGAAAAACAGACGCATATTTTCCTAACGAGAAGTGCTGTCGAATGTTTTCGCGCTCAAAGAAAACTCCAGCGCCGTATCCCTGCCTAGTCCTGGAGCGATCTGTGAAAATGCGAAGACATTCCATCCCAGAGGCATTGAGAGCATCGAGCGGAGAGTCGACCACCATGCATCATAACAGCGGAGACAAGACGCCACCTTGCGGGCAGCCCCTGTTTACTCCAGACTTGTCACATTGTTCGAGGCCTGCATCAGCGATCAATGTCTTGTGCACGAGCATTGCTTTGATCCACAAAACCAGTGCTTCATCTACGCCATGCCGTCTAGCAGCGTTACACATGCTGTCGAAAGTAGCGTTATCAATGTCGACGAAAATGCCTAGTACGTACTCTTTACTTTCGAGAACGCATTCAATTTTCCCAACTAGATTTTGAAGCCCAGTCTCACAGGATTTTCCGCGTTGATATGCATTTTGCATGTCCGCAATGTCCGGATGCATTCGATGGGCAACTTTGCGCACGTGCAACTCTACTAATCTATCCATGCTTTTCAGCAAGAAGGATGTTAGACTAATTGGTCTAAAACTTTTGGCGAGTGGGTAATTTTCTTTCTCTATTTTGGGAATAAAGACCACTTTTACCGCGCGCCAAGGAATAGGTATGTAGGCAAGTGCCATGCTAGGAGTGAAAATTCTTTTCAGAGTAGGAAGCAGCTGTCTTATACCTTTTTGCAGCATAATAGGGTATATCCCATCAGTGCCCGGTGACTTGAAGCCATCGAAAGATGGCACAGCAAATTCAATGGCCTCAGTAGTTGTCACGCGTGACGCAATATACCCGCTTCGCCGAGTTGTTTTCATCGTTTCAGTCGCAGTTTCCAATGAGGGAATGAGCAATGAGCCGATGACAGTCTGATTTCCCGGGAAATGGGTCTGAAACAGTAAACTAAGAGTTTCTGCTTTAGACTCGGTGAAAGTACCATCAGACTTCCTGACTACATTCAGCTTTGTCGAATTTCCTCGTTTGAGAACGTTAACCAACTTGCTGGTCCTGCTCAGGGATTTGATCTCTTCGCAGACGGACTTATAGGAATCATTCTTCGATTTACGAATAAGCTTCTTATATTCCTTCTGCTTCGATCGATATTTATTCCAGTTACCTTTCGAGTTCGATTTAAGCGATCAATTCAGGAGACTTCTGGCTTCCCTGCGAAGACATTGTAGCTCAGCGTTCCACCAGGGAACCGACTTCCTGCTGGCAGTTTTTTTTTGACAGGACATGCAAGTTCGAAACAGTTGATGATGGCGCTGTTAAGGTTATGAATGGCATCCTCCACCAATTGTTTTGTTTTGAATTTAGGCAGGGCTTGAGTGGAACTCTCAAGCTCCTCTCTGAATCGCACCCAGTCTGTCTTTCTCGGATTCCGCTTGGGCTGCGACGAGGAGATCCCACATTTCAATTGGAATTTGATGTATCTATGGTCTGACAGCGTAACATCTGGTAAGACGCTCTAGTTAGTGATGGCCTTCACATGCCTGTTAGACAGGGTTAGGTCAATCACTTCTTGTCGTCTTGCCGTCAAAAAGGTTGGTTGAGATGATGATAAGGTCAGATGAAAGAGTGAAGTTTAAACATGGTCTCTTCTGCAGTTGCATTTGCTGCTGCCCCAAACAGTATTTTGAGCGTTAGCATCGCAACAGATCCTTCTGGCTTCACAGTACTCTACGAGTTCAGAAACTGCCTTAGGTGGCGGGGGTAGTACCGACTCCTATGGGGAAGTAAGTAGACGCCACGACGAAGTGTTCAATTTCTCCGTGCGCTTTGTAGCTAACTTTTACAGCCACCCGATCTTGGCCACAGAATTGACCAAGTTTGGTTGCCGATAACTTCTTCCATTATTCCGCTAGAGCAATATGAACAAGGATGCCTTTTGGTTTGCGAAATGCAGCCTCAGTTTTTGATGCCAGTAATATAGGTTTTGGAGCAGTGCTACTTCCCTTTAAATTAAAATTAAAACTACAATCATTTGTTTACACTGTCGATCATAGGAAAGGTGAACGTATGTCTCATGTCGATTCCTTAAAGTACTATATGTCGATAGTGAATCGTTCGAATTCATGATAGGAGCAGCAGTTCAAAAACAGGATCCTGAGATTATTGCGATTGCTGCTGATTTAGAAAAATCTGAAAGATCGGTGGTCCGATAAGTACTTAGCCTCACCGCCAGATGGCGGCGTTATCGCAAGAGCAACTTACTATCGTGTAGTACATTCTAGTAGACGGCCACTGTCGAAATTTCAGTCGGATCGGACACGTAGTTTTGTTTTGACCGCGTGTGGAAGCGGGAGTGTCCGCGGCTTTTAGAAAAATGGAAAAAGAGCAATATCGGTCGGTGATTCGATTCTTGTTTTTGGAAGGGAAATCGCGCAGCGAAATCAAAGAGCATTTGAATGCTGTGTAAGGTGACTCTTCTCCTTCGATGGCGACCATCAAAAATTGGTTTAACGAGTTTCAATGTGGTCGCACGTCGGTTTTTGATGAGCCACGTCCAGGTGCCCCGAAAACGGCTACCATGGAGGATAACGTGACAAAAATCCACGATCTCGTATTGGTAGACCGCCGATTGAAGGTGCGCGAGATAGCTGAGACAGCAGGCATTTCAAAAGATTCAAAGGATCTCTTCGTCACGTATCTGCCGCAAATGTGTTGAGCACTTGTATAACCTTAACTGGTTTCCAAAAATGAAACTCTTTAACACTCCAAAAATAAGGAACTTTATTAAAACATGTCTGAAATCTATGTATTTTTCACCCCAATCAGGAAAATCCGAAGGAACGCTACATCCCATACCCAAAACTAATTGGCCATTTGATACTCTGTGCGTTGACCACCTTTGTCCAATGTCAAGATCTTCTCCAAAAAAACGTCATATTTTACTTTACTAAATTCACAAAGCTTCTTCTTCTTTTCCTTTTTTCCGGCGTCGTTATGGTCAAAAGTGTAAGACCATAACCTTCCCACTTAACTGCATTCCTACTGGTCCGCTTGTGGGGTCCGCCGGTTTGACCTCAGAAAGTAGCGGCAGGCTTCCCGGTTTGGGATTACTTCATCGCTGAGGCCAATCAAATGCTGGTGTTTTTGAAATTGGAACGTTGATTGATAACGCCTTTTGGACGTTCTTTGATCTCTCCTTTGAACATGGCAATACCAACTGAGTCGGTCGCGCTCTATCTTTCTTGTGATGGTTTCTTTTACGTGGAGGCTTCCTCGGATCTTTGAACTTCTAATTCTGTCACGCTTTATTACTCCCGCTGTCATGCGAAGCATCTTCATCTCAGCTGCCGTTAATTTGCTCTCATACTTTTTGTGCATTGTCCAGCATTGTGAACCGTATGTGAGCGCCGGACGTACAACTGAAGTATAGAGCCGTCCTTTCAGCTTAGGGGGCATTTTTCGATCACAGAAGATGGCGGAGTTTTCTCGCCACTTCATCCACCCTACGCTTACGCGATGGTTGATGTCGTCATCACAAGTTGCTTCTTTATTAATCATAGATCCCAGATATTTAAACTTTTCACACTTGGGAAGCATTCTTCCATTCAAGTAAATGTCTGGAATAGGCTGATGAGGGTCAGAGAATGGGCAGCACAGATACTCTGTCTTCTTTGAACTAATACGATACCCGTGTCCCTCAAAAATGTCCACCCACACATCAAGTGCTCGTTGTAGGGACGCCTGATCATCACTTATAATGGCTCCATCGTCAGCAAAGAATAGCTGGTGCACATTGGGGTCCGTCACTTTTCCTTCAAGCAAGCAATCAAGGACTGCTATAAAGAACAGTGGGCTGAGGACGCTCCCTTGGTGTACACTGACTTTGATTGCGAACTCTTCGGTGACTCCTGCGGTGCATCTTACTCTTGTCGTTGCTCTCTTGTACATGTCCATGATCACTCGCACGTAGGTTTCTGGAACTCCTTTTTGTCTTAGCGCTACCCATAAAAGATCTCTTGGTTGCCGGTCAAAGGCCTTCTCGAAATCAACCAACACCATATGCAAGTCCTTTGAAGAATCACGATGCTTTTCCATCATGATCCTTATACTTTGGATTGCATCTGTTGTTGATTTACCCGAGACAAACGTATTATTTTCCGCAGTCTGCTATCTAATACCCGTTCAACGATCTTCATGGTGTGCGACATCAGCTTGACAGAACGGTAGTTATCACAATTTCGCGTATCACCCTTTCCTTTGTGCAATGGAAGAAGATAGCTTTCCCTCCATTGATTAGGCATATTGTCGCCTCTCATAAGTTTGGAGATAAGAACCATGAGCCATCTAGACCCGATGTCTCCCATCTTTTTCCAGAACTCAGAGGGTATCCCGTCCGGCCCAACAGCTTTTCTTTTCTTGGAGTTTTTAACCGCGTACCGAACTTCTTCGACTGTGATGTCGGATATTTCGGCATGATTCGGGGCGGCTCTTGGAAAGTACACTCGGGGAAACTGTTCGTTCAGAAGTTCCTCGCAATACTGTCGCCATCTGTGGAGAATTTTTTCGTCTTCCACAAGGAGTTGGCCTTCAGCATTGTTAATAAACTTTGGGAAACGAATCTCCTGAGCATTTCTTCTTCTCTGGGCGGCTATCTTAAAGATATTTGCTCCTTTGTTCAAATTGCTTTGTCGAAGCTCCTGGGTAGCCTGGTTCCTGTCAGACGCGGAAGACGATATTTCTTCCAACTCCTGATAGAGGCCTTCCATGCTTTTCGCTTTGAATTCGGCGCATTTTTTCTTCGCGATACCTTTGCAACATCTATATACCTTTTCATGGCGAGCTTTTTCCTCTCTATTAGTAGAAGAGCACTTTGACCAAGCTTGGAAAGCCATTTTCTTTTCGTGTATCACTGCTTTGGCTTCGTCTGTCCACCACCAGGTTTCTTTTGCGTGTTGGCAGGGGCCTTTAGATGTTCCGAGCAGTGATTTGGCTTTCTCCAGGCCAGATTGTTGTAGGGAATCCCACATGTCTTGTGCTCTGCACTCCTCATTACCGACCTCATCGATAATGGAAGAGAGGTAGTTTTCCATGATGGTAATAAAAGCATCGCCTTTTCCTTTGTCCAGCTTATACCACTTGATTCTCTCAGTCACCTTCGTTTGCTGCTTTGACTTCTTTCTCGCATCCATAAAAAATTCAGTCAGGAGGAGACGGTGTTGAGGGGCGATCGCGTCTCCCAGGATCACTTTGCAATCTTTAGCTCGTGGCTTCATGAAACTGGATACCAAATGATAGTCTATTTGAGTTTCATTTCCGCCGCTGCTATAAGTGATCAGGTGCCGGCTTTGTTTGACGAACATGGTATTTAGCACTATAAGACCGTACGACTTGCACATGTTTAGGATATCTTCACCTGAAGAGTTCCTGCCCTCCGTGGTAGTCTTCATAGTCTTCGCTTGTCTTCCCGACATGTCCGTTTAAATCTCCCCCAACAAACAAAAGCTCTTCCTTTGGGATGATTTTGACAAGGTTGTGGAAATCTAGCCAGAATGCATCTTTTTCTTTTTGTTCGCATCCTACTTGAGGGGCATATGCGCTTACGATGTTCCACACCTCACCATGCATCAATAATTTGAGAGCCATCAAACGGTCACTGGACTTTGAAATGGTTAAGACGTTGCCAAGTAGCTCTGCCGCAAGGATGATGGCGATTCCGTTTTTTCCTTGTTCCAATCCATAGTAAAACATCTTGTAGGCTTTTGTTTTAACGTCCAAGAAACGTGCCCGATTACCGGTGTTTCGCCATTTCGTCTCTTGTACGCACAGGATGTCTACTCGCCTTCTAACCATAATTTCTTCAAGCTCATAGCTGCGTCCACTCATGCTTCCAACGTTCCAACTCGCGACTCTTAAATGTGGCTTACGCCGTTGCATTACTTTGCTATCCCCCGGAAATCCTATAGCTCTGACCCGAGCATTGCTGCTCGTCCCAGGATCACGACCATTAGTAGTGCCTGGCGGGGTAGTGCTTTTCCTTTTAGCATTCTTTTCCATAATGCTACGGTTTGACCGTTTTCTTTCTTCCCCTCCTTTTTTTGACACGGGCATGCTCCAGATTTTTATTTTTTTTTGTTTGATCTTACTCTTACAACACCGGTGATCTCCAGTCGTGTCAACCCACTGATTTGCATGCACACTTGTGGGGCATTTTAATGGTGATATATGTATGTGTCCCTAGGCTCACCTTGGTGTTTTCTAAATTGCCTAGATGTGATTTTTGTTTACCTTTGTTTTAGTCGCCTTTTACGACAAGCGAGAGGTATCGCTGCAGGGATATTCTTAGTTAAAAGTACATACACATAGTAAAGAAGCCATCGCGTGTTTAAAGGTGTTTTTTTTAAACTACTCCAGACTAAACCGAATAATATCCAATCGTTGTTCTTGTTTTATTTCTGGAGAATTCGCAGAGTTTTTAAAAGGGTATAATATCGTGCATGTCAAGGTTGCCACCCACTCACCTCAATCGAATGGGAAAACGCCTTAATAGATTTCTAATACCCATGTTGGCTAAGGAATGTGAAATAGATACACCAGGTGATTGGGATACGAATTTAGTTAAAATTGGATTCGCTATAAACAATACGATAAATCGAAGTATTGGTTTTGCTCCTAGTATGTTATTGTTTGTTTGAGATCCTAAAGGCAGATTTTGTGATAAGGTCTTAGAATACCTGAGTAATAGAAAGGGTGGTCAATACAGTGATTTAAAGGGAACAATAAGGGAAGAGACCAAAGAAAACATTGATAAGGGACAAAAATTAAATAAAAATTATTATAACAGTTAGCACAAGAGCTCTAAACGGTAAAATATAGGTGATTACCTTATTATTAAGAATGTTATCACAGCTGCAGGAGTCAATAAAAAAATGCTAACTAAACATGAATGATCGATATGTTGTAGGTGATATTGAAGGTTTGCAACTAACTAGGTATCCGTATAAAAGAATACAATCTCCGAGCAATATACAGTTTTTCAAGAAAGGGTTTTTACAAGCAAACATATTGCTGCATTGCCTGACAAAGCCATTTTCGAGTGCTACCTTTTGAATTTTGTAAGAACTTATTGAATGACTTCAGTCTGTTTTGTTACTAATGCAATATTCTCAATTATATTTGGTTCGATGCCATCTATCATGTCATTATGTCATCTATCAAAGTAGTTTGGTATTTTCCTTTGAAACCGATGACTGTGGGTTTGAATCCCACAACAGCTAAGTCGTCGAAATGAACTTTTATTGTTCGCTATTTCCTCTTGAACAGTATTGCACTAACAATATTCCCTGTTTCTGTTATGTTTCCGATTTGTCCCACGTATGTCCCATCTAGCTATGTGGGAACTCCATCCGTACTCGATTTTTTGTTACTAATGTCTCTGGTATTATGTCTCAACCTGTTTCATTAAATGAATTTAGCTCATACCATAACCCGGTACTTACTAAGATTAGTTGGTCAGGTTTCGAAAATGTGCAAAATATTCTCGATGTGCAAAATAACGCCGACTGTGTCAAGCATCGCAATAATATAAAGCGACAACTTCGAGGTAGTTCAATGAACCTTGATCTGGTAACTACTAACGAAGATGTTGACGCCATTGTCCAGCAATTCTTGAAATTTGTTCTTAGTTCTGCAAGTAACAGCATCCCAAAAGTAGGAAAAAAAAGGGTACTGCTTAAAACTGCCTAGTTATATCCTTGAGATGATAAGAATAAGAAACATGTATCGGAGGAACTGGCAAAGATATCGACAACCAACGATAGGCGTTCTTCCTAAACAACTTAATAAGGCGATACGATTTAAAATTCAAGAATTCCGTAATAGCGAGTGGAATATAAAGTTAAAGTCTTTAGATAAGGGCTCCAAACCTTTTTGGAATATCGTAAAAATGATCAAAATTAAACATAAAGAAATCCCCAGCCTTAAGAGTGGTACGAATGTGTATCGCACAGATAAGGAAAAAGCGAATGCCCTAGCGGCAAATTTTGCTAGGAATCACATGGTGTCCCATCACCTGGGGGATGCAAATACTAATGCGATTGTAGAAGATGCTTTAAGAACTTTATACTTTTCTAGTCACTTAACTCCGACTTATAACAGCCCAAATCTTAAAAGAACTTCCCTTTAATGCGTTGTTAAAACTCAAGCTTTTAATTAATGCTTGTTTCAGACAAAGATATGTTCCATATCACTGGAAGATAGCAGAAATTATTCTAATACCTAAGCAAGGCAAACCCCTATCAGAAATTACATCATACAGGCCGATTTCACTTTTACCTGCATTATCAAAACTTTTCGAGAAACTACTTCTCAAAAGGCTAGATAGGATCATAGAAAACAAAAGGCTTATCCCCACTCACCAGTTTGGGTTTAGAAATAAGCACTCAACCATAGACCAAGTGCATCGTATAACCAATATTATAGAAAAGGCATTAGGAGAAAGGCAAATTTGTTCCTCAGTATTCCTGGACATTACACAGGCTTTTGATAAAGTATGGCATAAAGGATTAGAATATAAACTACATAGAGACCTGCCTAGACAGTACTATGAGATTCTAAAATCTTATATAGCAGATAGATTTTTTAGAGAGTTTTTCCGAACTTAAGAAAATACAAGCTGGTGTTCCGCAAGGAAGTGTCTCAGGACCAATCCTATATCTATTGTATACAAGTGATATACCACAAGCAAATGATACAATGATAGCCACATTTGCAGATGATACTGCTCTTCTCTCAACTGATAGATGCGTAGATAAAGCAACTGACAAACTACAAAATTCAGTTAACGAAATATGTAACTGGACTCAACGATGGCGAATTAAACTTAATGAGTCAAAGTCCACCCACGTTAATTTTACAAATAAGAAAATAACAAATGTTCCTGTCCTTATCAATAACCAAATTGTTCCCTATTCCAACACAGCTAAGTATCTTGGAACGAATCTGGACGCCAAGCTGAAATGAAAGGAACATGTCAAAAAGAAAGTAGAGGAGCTTAATATTAGATATAGAAATCTATACTGGTTGTTAGGATATAGATCTGAATTGTCTATCGAGAATAAAATCTTAATATATCATATAAATCAGATATTAAAACCCGTCTGGACATATGGTATCCAATTGTGGGGTTGTACAAAGAAAACGAATACACAAAAAATACAAACATTTCAAAACAAAGTCCTTCGAGGAATAGTAAATGCCCCATGGTACATTAGGAACAGTGACCTGCATCGTGACTTGCAGATCGACCTGGTAGCAGAAGTAATCAAGAAAAGCGCAATTCATCATAACGATCGTCTGCAGGCGCACATTAATCCGGAGATAGCTGACGTCTTAAATATTCATAATAATATTCTGAGGCTTGGAAGAACCAAGCCACACGAACTTCTAATGTGAGAACTGTGAGAGCTGGTATTTAAACTATAATACCTACTCAAATCTAGCTAACGTTGAAAACAATATCATTTGTCGATCATCCTTGATCGGTTATGGTTAAGGAGATGTTTTTTGTGCGGTTAGAGTCCCACACAACTGTTGGGTTTCTAGCCCCTTCAGAGTCTTTCGAGATTTTCACCTTCTTTATGGGGGGGGGGGGGGGGAAGTTAACTCCGACAAATGAATTTATTACATTAGATGACACTCTATTTTTTCTTAAAAGCTTAGTTGCTCGGAAAACAGGTGGCATTGATAATATAAAAAATATTTATTTAACCAAATTGCCAAAAAAGGGAATTGAATTTCTTACTTTTGTCATTAACTCGTGTCTTAAAGTTCAATATTTTCCAGATACATGGAAATTAGCAAAGATAGCCTACGAAGTTCAGTAAGTAAGATATATGAACAAATCATCAAAGAAAAACTATTAAATATAATAGAAGCTAAGCAAATATTTCCAAACGAACAGTTTGGTTTTAGACGTTATCACGGAACTTCACATCAAGTTTTAAGAATATGCAATCTATTGCAAGAGGAATCGTGCAATAGGTAAATCTACCGGCATGATACTGCTTGATATTGAAAAAGCATTTGATTCAGTGTGGCATGACGGACTCATGTACAAAATGTTAAGTTTTAATTTTCCTCCATTTTTGTGTAAAATTATCAAAAGCTTTGTGTCAAACCGTAGTCTCAAAGTGTATGTTAATAATCACTGGTCTTATCCCTTTTTATGCTGGAGTACCGCAAGGTTGAGTCCTAGGTCCAATCTTATATAACCTTTATATATCTGATTTTCCCAAACTTCCGTTCTGTGATGTGGCAATGTATGCAGACGATACCGCAATATTATCGTCTCATGAGTTCGGTTTCAACATTGAATCGAACTTAAGAAATGCTGCGATACTATTAGAGGAATATTATAGGAAATGGAAAATAAAGCTTAACGCCGACAAGATTCAATTTATCTTTTTTACTCGAAAAAGAAAGACTTGTTTCCTACCGGCTAATCAGCTCAACATCTTAGGTAATTCAGTACCATGGCGAACATCTGTGAGGTATGTCGGTATATATCTTGACCAAAAATTAATTTTTAATGTGCACAATGCTCAAACCCTTAAAAAAATTAATATTGCAACTCGGATGTTATACCCCTTTATTAACCGTAAATCTATGCTTTCAAATGAAAACTGTTTTATACAAAACAATATTTCAAGCAATTATTCTGTATGGGTGCCAAGTTTAGGGTAAGTGTGCCAAGTGTTATATAAAGAAGTTACAAATCTCGCAAAATAAAATCCTAAGAATGATGCTCAAGCTGCCTTGGTTTCATTCGACTATAGATTTGCATCACAGAGCTAATGTTGAAATGATCTTCTCCAGAATACGCAAACTATCTGAAACATTTAGAATTAGATGCGATATTCCCGCGAACCCTTTATTAAATGAGTTAAACCAGTACCATAACACATGATTCCGTTACCCACGCAATTTTATCTATTGTATATATAGGTACCTGTTATATTTGTTCATCTGTTTGTACATCTGTTTATTTATTTATTAATTTATTAATTAATTAATTAATTAATTAATTAATTTATTTATTTATTTATTTATTTATTATATCTATTATTTTTATTTATATCTCTATTTATTTATTTATTTACTAATTTATTTATTTTTATATTTCTATTATTTATTTATTTATTTATTTACTAATTTATTTATTTATACTTATGATTTTTGTTATTTATTTATTTATCTATTTATTTATTTATAAATTTCATTAATTAATTATATATATTATTTATTTATTTATTAATATGCTTATTTATTTTGACTTATATTTTGCTTTATAGTTTTTCTTTTTTGGTTTTTTTTTTAATTTTTTAATTTAGTTTTTTTTTCTTTTGTATTGGGGTTTTTTTTCGTTGTTTCCCCAGAATGTTTGTCTCATATAATTTGTATATTAATGAACCTGTAAAATATTTCTCGGTAGTAAGATTTCTCTTGTAAATCATAACTCGGAACAAAATATGTAAATTGTGCGATAACTAATGTAATTTATCCCCTGCGGTATAGTTGTCTAGAAATTTCGTATATAAACACATATTAATAGTTTATTAATGAAGGTACATAAAGGTGTGCTTACAGGGTTTACGATTTATTACACACTACAATACATACGTACGTGGCTTTAAGTTATCCTTTTCACAAAGTACATATGTATATACATAAATCAAAGATCATTATATGAGAACTGAACACAGTTACGAATCTATATTCAACTCAAAGTGGTTTCTTGCTCAATTTCTATTTCCATTCCAGGTTTTCAGGCTATGTATGGTGACCATAGGCGTCGACCTCAGCTCAATCCTACGGTACGGTAGTAATAGACTGAGTATTAAACATACATCTGAATTTTCTTAAGCTGAACATAAAAAATATCGTTGGGAAAAACCTTATTGCGTGTTCTCTTACATTAAACACAACAGAAAACTTCCATCCAATCAGTGTTGAATTACTTTGATAGCACCTGACTTAATAGACCATCCCTACAATGGATTGCAAAATAAACTTTAAATTCACTTTTTACTCTTGTCCTTACGCACCTACACCCATGGATACAACCGCATATTCAAGCAATTCTACGAATACCATTCAAAGTTTTCATGCAGAAACTGAACTCAATCTCCGTATCCAGTTCCATTGCTTCACAGCTTCCACAGTGAAGTTGGACATTTGATTTAATTCCCCAGAAGACTTTGATGCTTCAGTTTGAACTGGGCAAAAAGAGAATAAAACAAAAACAAAAGGCAACATACGAAGGAATACAGAAAGAAAGGAAAACAAGTTTATTACCAATTGATTCGCTCCGAATCTTAAACTTTAGAGAAAGGGCCACCATACCGCAGTCGTATGAACATGCATATTAAAACCTTGACGTAAATACGGAGCACTGACTCAGGATGCAAGGACGACTAACTTACAACACCTTATTTCCATTCCATTGCACTTTTTTAGGACAGAGCTTCTCTGAAATGACATAAATTGATAGATGATCCTCCTAAAGGGAGAAAGGCAAACGAGTACTATGACCAGACATCCCGGCTCCGGAGTCCTTTCCCATCTCACCAAGTTGTACTTCTGTGAAGTTTTTAAGGAAATCATTAGGTATACTGGCATACTCAATTGAGTGTATGTCAATATCGGGTAGGAATCATTGCATTGAGCCGAAAAGCTCCTTCCTCACTTTGATTACCACTGATTTGATTTTGTACGAGTATGATTGTTTTATTGAATGTTCAGTGCATTCAATATTTGTCGTTCTACTGGTTTCCGCATAGGTTGTAGACCAAAGATTCACATAGCGGATACAATTTGTTTTTAATTAGGTATTAGACACTTAATGATGTGCTCCACCTTTGTATATATGCTATGGTCAAGGTTTTCGCCGGACATTGTTATGGAAGCAATTAGAAACGCATTACAATTTAAAATGTACTACTCTTATTTGGTAATAACGGACAGTGGGTCCGTTTCTACATCGGGAATTGGAAGCAGAATTGAACTCGAATACCTTCGAACCATCCGGATGACCTTAATTACACTTTTGTCCCAATGGTACTATTACACCAGGCAACGGACAAGTTTCTCCTTTCACCTCTCCCTGTGCTTCTTGGAATCATTAAATTTCAAATGAATGATGAGGAAAAGTATCGCAGTAGTACCGGTATGAGTGTGCGGACCTGAAATTGGTCTGGATAATGCCGAGTCTGCTGGGCAATGGAAAAGTTAGAGTGGAGTGGCAATTAATTCTCGGTGTCTCGATGGGGGGAAAGTTGAACTGGAAAGTAATTTCGACGGCGGGAAGGAATTGGGTTAATTGTGGGCATAGCTGGAGAATGCTGTAAGGGCGGATGAAAGGCTCGTAGCTTCTATTTGCATTTCAATGAATTGAATTTCTACGAACAGCAATGATACATAAGTTGTTTACCGCGGTGGTTAAGGAAAATCACTGATTTTTAAATCACCGGATACTGAGAATAACTAAAGATATGAACATATATTGCGGCTATTCCCTGCACTCAAAAAAATTCACTAGTAGGCGAGTGGTCTCTTATATGTCCTCTTCTTGGCGTATGGTAAAACTGGTCTTCATTCCCAAATTTGTAAAGAAAACTACTCTGGCTCCAAGCACTAGTCTTATGGATGAGAGCACTGCTCTGGAAGGTTGTCAGCGCGTCATGTGTAACATAAGCAGAAGTTGCCCACTGAAGTGCCAGTTGCTATAGTATATAGCGGTCGCATCTCTCATCAGTACTCTAAGTGCCCCCGGAGTCCAAGTGCACTGCCGGAAAGAGCAGTTCACAGCACTGCCGGTGAGATTTTGTTATTGAACATGACCAGAACTAGTGTTCCACTTTGGAATAGGCTATAGATTAAAAGTGATATTGAGCAGTTTTCGGACGAAAAGAATATGTAAATGCGTTATAAAAAGTACGGCTTGTCAGGGCCAAGTAGAAAACAATTAGGAGGCATTCCATTCAATATTTGAAGGAGACTAATTATAATTTAGACAATTCTACGAGGGTGGTTCGATAAGTACTTAGCCTACAAAAGAAAAACAAAAATTTTGGAGAAATGGCGATTTATTTTTCAATAAAGTCTCCTTTTAGCTCGATACACTTGACCCAGCGATGCTCCAACTTCTTTAACCCGTCTGAAAAATACGTTTTCTCGAGGTCTGCAAAGTAGGCCTCCGTGGCGGCGATGACCTCCTCATTCGACTGAAATTTTTGTCCGGCGAGTGACTTTTTCAAGTTTGGAAACAAAAAGAATTCGCACGGGGCCAAATCTGGAGAATACGGTGGAAGGGGCAGCAGTTTGATGCCCAATTTGGCCGTGGCGAGGGCGGTGGTGTGAGCCAGTGGGTTATCATGGTGGAAGAGCCCTTTTTTCTTCTCCAAGTTTTTTTTTTCAATTCGGCGTCGAATCGGCCCAATAATTTGGCATAGTAAAGCCCTGTGACCGATTTTCCCTTCTCCAGGTCACACCTTGTGAATCCCAGAAAACAGTGGCCATCACCTTTCCGGCCGAGGGGACAATCTTCGCCTTCTTCGGAGCACGTTCGAAGGATGAAGTCCACTATTTCGACTGTTCCTTGGTCTCTGATGTGTACCAGTGGATCCATGTTTCGTCGACTGTCACGAAACGACGCAGAAACTCCTTCGGATTGCGCTTAAGCAGCGTCAAACACTGCTGTGAAGTGCTCTCACGGTTGTGCTTGTTGTCCGGAGTGAGTAAACGCGGCACCCATCGCGCCGACAGCTTTCTCATGCCCAAAATTTCATGCAGGATATAACCCACGCGATCTTTTGAAATGCCTACTGTCTCAGCTATCTCGAGGACCTTCAATCGGCGGTCTGCCAATACGAGATCATCAAGAACCGACGTGCGACCACGTTAAAACTCGTTAAACGTATTTTTGATGGTCGCCATCGAAGGAGAAGAGTCACCGTACACAGCCATCCCAACGTTCTTTGATTTCGCTGCGCGATTTTCCTTCCAAAATCAAGAATCGAATCACCGACCGATATTGCTCTTTTTCCATTTTTTTTTAAATCCGCGGACACTCCCGCTTCTACACGCGGTCAAAACAAAACTACGAGTCCGATCCGGCTGAAATTTCGACAGTAGCATTTTACTAGATTGTACTACACGATAGTAAGTTGCTCTTGCGATACTGGCGCCATCTGGCCACCTTCGTATTCCATTCATTAATGCAATACGTTCCTTAGATTGTCAGAACGTCTCAATCGATTTTTGTCAATTAACTGTTAAACGCAACGAGTTTCAGATGTGTTGTGAGATTTTATTACACAAAGTCAGATTAATTGGACACGATTTAGGGAGGAGCTGGAGAAAACACTGTCACTCCATCTACGCACAGTACAAGGAAAATAATCTAGAACTCTGTTTACTCTCTTGTCTTAGCAAAAGTTTCGAACTGTCTTGCCCGGTCAGTTAGCCCATCTATAGGAAATCGGTCCCGTGGTGTTATTTCGAGCTCCAAAGTTTATCCAGCCAAGACTTTTCAGATCAAACAGATTATTGAAACAGATACCTATAGAAACAGAGGGATTATAAGAGTTACATATAACAGGCTGAAAATGGTCTCCGTTCCCAAGATCGGTCGGCAGCAAAGGACCTGCCAATCTAACCTTCTCACTGAAAGATTATGAAAAGAAAAAAATATCAAAAGTGAAACGGTTTTGGTGATAGGTTAGGTTAAAGAAGGGGAGTGTAATGGCTGGGCATCACTTCCACTCGGATACCAAAGGGCCCATTGTGATTCCCTTCATTTGTGGAGTATACATATAATTAACCCGTCCTATCGCATGGTGGCTGAAACCACCCTGTGCCCTTTATGAATTTTAGAAGATCCGATGTATCTGCATTTGCCACGTCCGCAATCTCTGTAAAGAATCTTTGGCCCAGCAAAGCTAAGCGCCGATTCTGGAGATCTGGGCAGTGGCAAAGCAGATGTTGGATCGTCTCAGTTTCTTCCTAATCGCCGCAGCTCCGGCAGAGATCGCTGGATCCCGAGTTCCATTTCCGCATTGCTTTAATGGGACGGTGGCCTGTGATCACTCCGACGAGCATACGGATCGAGTTTCGGTCCAGCGCCAAGAGCTTCTTTGTTTTTCCGATATTGAGCTCTGGCCACGATGATCTTGTCGTGTAGCTGTCGTTTCTTGTAAGCCAAGACGAGCTGTCTTCTTTTATGATTGTGTCATTTATGATCCGGTATAATGCGCTGATCGGCGGTTGCAATGACGTGTCCGCCTTGCTGATGTCCAATTCAGACCCTTGCGCGGCCAATTTGTCCGCTCTTTCGTTCCCTGCGATTGAGCTGTGACCTGGGACCCAGCAGAGTTTGACTTTGTGGTGGTGGACTTGTGATGGACAGTGAGTTGCGACATTTCAAGACAGCCTTTGATTTCGTTGTACAGGATTCTATTGACTTCAGTGCAGCCTGACTGTCTACGATTTTGGTGATACAAAATATCTATGTTTTATGAAAATTCTGTTAGACTATGCTACTATGAAAGGTCATCTGAAAATAATATTTAATCCCTTATGCATAAGTTGTAATTGGAAAAGGTTAATAGGCGCAAAAGTTAAAGCCTCCTTCAGCAAACTCCATAAAGTGATCCGTCCGGGATGTACGGCAACCAGGTCCACTTTGGATGCTATGTTGAATCTTTTCCCTATTGATATTGTAATATAGTGGAATAACCCGACTGGATGCCTTGAAACACAGGCTTGTTGAGGCAAGTGGTTCACCAAAATTCATCCAATGTCTGTCAAGACGTTCGTGAATTTTCTACCCCTGTTATACTTACTGCGTTATTATTGAAATACGTATATTAATCGATGATCACAAAATTCTTCCGGGTACCATTAGCGAAGGTTCTTAATTCGTGCTTCATGGTTATAAATTCATGAGCATCGACTACATGGCATTCCTTATCTTGAACATCTTGAAAGAATGTGCGTGAATTCTACTTAGTAGTAACTATATTAAAGGGGGGAGTGAAAACCAAGTTATCAATTTGAGCTAAACGCAGGACTAATCTGAGCTAAAAAAATCTTCTAATGCCTATGCTTTACAAATGGCATCGTAGTATCCCTTTACATGTTAATCTATTTGTAACTCTGGAAACTTATTATTTCAGCTTATCCATATTATCGTTGAATAAAATATTACTTCCCCCACTTTTTTTTTTTTTTTTTTTTTTTTTTTTTTAAATTCATTTTTATTTATCTTACACTATGCTTATTTCCTAGATAAAAATGATTAAATCTAACTTAAAAATAACTTAATACATATGTCTTACTGGCCCTTCGCGGGCACTCTAAGTTAAACTATATTTCTTAATTACTAATGCCTTTCAGCCTAAATCTATCTATTATATTTTAAACTTATAATTTAGCAATGGATTTTCTAGTAAAAAATTTTTGAAAAAACCTAGATTATTAATTTGACTTAAATATCTTAACCTACCCTAAGCTGCTTAATCCTAAACTTAAGTATAACCGGATTGGCTACCATTTATGGATTTTATTCCGCAAATGTCACCCCCCCGATCGCATCTTCCAGCAGCTTGGGTTTGCCATCTCACTCATTCAGCATGCCCGAGATCTCACCCAGACTATGGGTCAGTTCTCAAGCTCACTTGAATGTGATGACGCCCAGCCTCCGAAAGATCCCCTAGCTGACTCTAACCTAACTTACAACTAAGGAGTAGGGAGGACCTTACCGTCGTAACGCACCGTTCTGGGGAGCATAGGCACTTGCCAGCCACCAGAATTCAGCATGTTGCTTAGCGACGTCGGCGAGATCCCAATCCGCCATTGCGGTGCTAAAACGAATGAGTTCGTGAGCACTGTCAACATACCCGTCGCGGATGAGTCGTTTGTCCCTGGCGCTGCGGTGGCGGTGATAGATTACCGGGATACCATCTCTATTGTGCACTAACCTTTCGGAATCGATATATAAAAATGCCTCTGGGGGAATAAAGCCTGATCGGAGTGTGCTCTCGTGATATATGTAATTCGGGTAATAAGCTCCAAAAATCAAGTTATTTTCGCTAGTCATACATCTGACAATGTGCTTTCGAATCATTTTAATTAGAAAATTGTCAATTCTGTTTAGTCCTGCTCCGTTGTACAGGACCTTATTTGGGTAATACTTAATGAACTGTGACTCTGGCGTTCTGTACATTCTAAGACAGACCCTAAGGCACTGTCTTTCGAACATACGAATCTTTTCCATATAAGATGGCGCTACATTAAACCACACTGGACAACCATAAGCGATAATGGGCCTTATTAGGGCCACGTAGCATATGATTTTAACCCTACGGTCAAGTTGACTGCTGTGAAACAGGCTTCTTGTCATACCGAAGGCTCTCTTAGCTCCGGAGAGACAAGCATCTATATGTCTGTTGAAATATAGATACTGGTCTAGCCAGATACCAAGATATCTAACTGCGTTTCTCACCGCTAATTGTTGTCCATGTTGCCCGATGATTGCGAATTTCCTCCAGTTCTTTTTCGTATCCCTTGAGGCCATGTTCAACGGAGTTCTAAACAGTATCGTTTCCGACTTTTGGAAGTTGATTTTCAGCTTCCAATCATCGCAATATCTCTTAATATAATCGAAGTCACATTGCAGCATTGCATTGATAGTTTCGATTTTTGGGCTTGATCTGTACGCTACTAAATCATCTGCGTACGCTATTGAATGGTTGAGGAAACCTACAAGATCACTTGTGTAGATGTTAAATAGTATTGGAGAGTTCACCGCCCCCTGTTGTAAACCGTTTTTAATGTCAAAGAATCTGCTCGAAGTAATATTGTTACATTTAACAACAAACTTCTTTCCCATAGTCATTTCATAAATCATGTATAGCAGGTGATTTGGCATGCCTAACCTAGTGAGCTTGTAGAATAAACCTTCTAACCATACGGTATCGAAGGCTTTTTCAAAGTCGACCAGGCAAGCACCCGTACATTGGTTTTTGGCCTTATTCCACTGAATGTCGGAAACTAGTTTTGACGCGGCGTGAATGGTATCATGCCCCGCTTTAAAACCAAACTGGTTGTCCGGTATTATTTTCTTTTCCTCAACCCATTTGATCAGAGCTCTATTTACAATTCTTTCGAACACCTTGCTAACATTCGGAAGCAAACTAATTGATCGGAGATTAGTAGGGTTTGTACTATCTTTATCCCGTTTAGGGATTGGATGGACCACCGCTGTTTTCCACTGCACTGGATAGTGGTTATTATTCAGAGCATTGTTGAACAGCGTGGTGAAAATATCTACTGCCTCAAGTGGTAAGTGTCTTAAAACGACGTTTGGGATACCATCTATTCCCGTTGACTTCTTATTTTTTAGTGAATCCAGGATGCACAGGAGTTCATCCTTTTGCACAAACAAAGATTGAGAAGTTCGTTCATTGGCGACAATGCCGTTTGCATGGTTTTCATCATTGAATACTGTGAAGCTGTTATTCTCAGATCGCCAATTCTCTATTTCTGCACGAAGATGTGAGTGGTTCAAAAAGGCCGCATTCTCAAGTTCGTGATTTCGATGAACAGAGTTGTTCACCATGTACACAGACTCGAAGAAAGCGCCGATCGAATTAACTTTCTCCTGTGGATCCTCGATCACAAAAAAACCGTCTCCTGTCTCGACACTTTCTGGATTTATGCCCACATTCCGTAGCATCGTTGTATTGTCTGTCGTCTGGGGGATTCGGACATAAGGAATATCGTTATGATCTTTTCTCCTGAATATTTTATTTATTTGCGGGAACATATTCGGACTATTGGATTTTATAGAACGAATCTTATTGCCCCAGTGCAAACTTACAGCTATTCTGTAATTTTCTTTTAGTAACTGTTGGATATTTTTGATCACCGATTTTAGCATCCTTATCTCCGGGTCGTGTGGGTCTGTAAATTGTCTGTATAGCCGTTTAAGCCTAGAGAGAACTCTACTTTTTTCCCTGTGGAGCGCGTCGATTGTTGGTGTTCTATATCTATCAGTTTGGTCACTTGTCTGTTCTATCCGAGGGATAGATTTGTCCATGGTTCGTTTAATGACGGTGTCCATTTGTCGCAGGTAACGGTCAATTTCGTCGTTAGTCAAGTTTCGGTTTACCGGTGGATTAATTCCGCTCAGGCGTATCTCTCTTCTCAACGATCTTGCAAAGAGTGACCAGCGTGCCTGTTGATAGTTGTAGGTGCATATTGGTTCGTATTGTTCCAGTTGCGAAAGTTCGTTAGGTATTCGTATTACTGTAGCGAGTCCGTTATGGTCACTGTCGTAGTCGATGGTTCGTAAGCAATTTCGACTGTAGCGATTTGTGGTAGTTAGTTCAAGTCTTGCGTCTGTTAGGGCTAAGTCCAAAAAAGAGCCGGTTCTTGGAAAGGATGGCGAATCCGTCGCGTACATCTCAAGTCTGTACTCGGCCGTATTTCGACACCACCAATTGAACAACAGATTACCCCTAGTATTTGGAGTTGCGTTTCCCCATGTTATGTGTTTGGCGTTAAGGTCACCGCCAAAGAAATAATAATTTTCTTCTGACTGCAATTGAAGATGTCGAAAAAGTGTTTCAAGCTCTGTAATAAACTGACTAGGTTGAGGTGCATCAGGTGCATAAAGAGCAACTACATACATACGTCTCCTACTTTGGAGAGGAATGCATATAATACACGCTTCTAATATTCGAAACCTTCGTACGATCCCGCTATACACTACACTATGGCGCAATCCTTTTCGTATTAAGACCGCAACCCCACCCCCTTTTGAGGGGTGGGGGCGGTCTCTTCTAACTACATTGTAGTCTTTGTAGCCTAATTTGTGTTTCTGATTTAGTTTAGTTTCACTAACCAAAAGCACATCAGGGCATTCGTTTAACAACATGTTCGAGAGGCTAGCTCTTCTCTCAATTCTGACCAGTGAATTTACATTCACTGCAAGGATCTTAAAGTTTGTCTCATCCAGCGTATCCATCATGATTTATGGCGCGGCAAACAGCGTGGAATAGATGATGTCTATTCGAGTCGCTTGTTCATTCAGTTGTTTCTGAAACTGATCGATCTTACCATGGAGGGACATCAAGATCGCTTTCATATCCATATCTATTACCTGGGACTTTTCAATAACCTTTGGTACATCTTGTACCTTACTTTTGGTTACACCGGATGCCATTTGGGCATAAGACGTGTTCGGTGTCACGATGGTTGAGAACGAGCGACTCTTTTGACGTCTCTCTTCATCAGCTGTTTGTTTCCGAGCCTGGATCTTTTTCTTTAGCTCCTGAAACCTAGGGCATCCTCTGAAATTAACGGATGCCCCTGATTTTTGCAGAGCACACATACAAGCTGACTCCTATCTTCTACTCTATTATTACCCAGAGGACATTCTCCATGGTTGTGGTCCTTATCGCATTTAACACATCTATACTGCATGTTGCAGTTAGCTGCTGCATGGCCGAACCTTTGGCACCGCATACACTGAAGTACACGATCTGCCCTTTTTAATTTTTCCCAATGAATAGTATGATGGCACAGGACATGAATGTGTCGCAGTCTATCTAATTTACTATTGGGTGTTAGTTGCACCAAATAAAACGGTAAAACACGGTTTCTACCCCTAGCCGCGGCCGTGGTAAACGGCTTGACCCCCACGAACTTGAGGTCGTCGCTCTCTACTTTCTTAAGCTCGTTTATGAGCTCATCCGTCGTAATTGCGGGATCAACGCCTTTTAGAACTACGGTTTTTAATTTTTCATTTTTGGGCGTGTAGGTGAAGTATTCGGCCTTAGCTTTACCCAGTGCGGTGCGGGCCTTATGGTAGTCCTCCATATCTCCACACATAATAATATGTTTTTGGGCACTAAGCCTTTTTATATGAAAATTCTTACAGGCTAGCTTACATAATCTAATACTATCCTTAATTTCTAGATCACTTACATTTATTGGAGGAACCTTCTCTTTCACGGGTTGGGGTTGCATTTGCTTCTGCTGCTGTTGGTGCTGCTTCTGTTGATGTTGTTGTTTCTGCTGCTGATGTTGCTGCTTCTGTTGTTGTTCTTGTAGCTGTTGCTGCTGCTGCTGATTTTGTTGCTGTTTCTGCTCCTCCTTTCTTTTCTGCTGTTGTTGTTTTTTTTCGTGCAATTGTTGTTGCTGCTTCTGTTGTTCTTGTTGTTGTTGCTGCTTCTGTTGCTCTTGTTGTTGCTTTTTTTGCTGTCGTATTTTGTCGCGCTTTGCGACCAGTTCTTCAATTAGCCTATCTAATTCGGCTTCTTCTTTGGAGACGTTTTCAGCTTCCATGTTTTGTTGTTGTACCAGCTCGTAGAATTGGTTGTCTTTCCCAACATATTGTCTACTACTATCAGTTGAGTCATACGAGTCACTGTTGTCCTCACTGCATCGTCCCCCATCGTCCGTCGTGACCACCACTCCATCGGTGGAAACTTTCCTTGCTTTTAATTTCAATGTCAGCTTCGGTCTCCTCTTTCGCTTGACCATTTCATATGGAACGGCGAATTTTGCTCCTTCCGTACGATCTGATTCTTGCCCAGATGACGGCACCGCAAATTGCGGCTCTCTCTCTTTCCGCGAGTCCATTGACCCCGGACTGGTCTCTTCTTTCTTCGAGTATGCTATTTGTTTCAATTAATGAAAAAAAAAAGCAAATTTGTACTATTCCCCGTGGGGACTTGAAGTCCACACTAATCCGTCTCAGCTCCGCACGGAACCAGCGGGCCAAACCACTAATTAAACGATCACTTTTTAAGTCTCTACTTAAACTCTTTAATCACTTGTGCGTACTACTCCTAAGTCGACTGAGCACTTCGGCACTTGCTTAGCGACTGTACTTCCCCCACTCCCATAAAACAAGTGGACTTCTACCTTTCGGAATATTAGAACCAAAGTGTGCAGCGAACATCCCTACTACAGAAAACAAATCTTGTGCGATCCCTTAACAGACCAGGTGAAGGCAGCCAACTGGAAAAAACACTCGACTGTATAAACCGCACTCCAAGAAGTGCGATGAGATGGATCAGGCAAAAAAAAGGGTGAAAAACTGTGATGTCTATTACGGTAGTGCTACAAGGAAAATTAACAATGCCTTTTCGGATGCGTATTTGTTATGCAAGGAAGACTCCGACAAAAAGTCTTAAGCTTCCGGCATGTAAGCGAACACCTCTTGACAATCCGCATCAAAGGCATCCTCAGGAATATAACCTTATATGCCTATCATGCCCCTACGGAAGAAAAAGATGATCGAATCAAGGATAACTTCTTTGACAACCTGGACCGAACGTACGCCCAATGCCCCAGTTATGACATCAAAATAAAGGGTCCGCCATCTAACGTTTTTTTTTTTCAAGTAGTGCCTATTTCGTGAATGGTAACACTTAGCTCATGTCTGATTTGACAGATAATTAGTTTTATCCTTCCGCTGAACGAATATGGTTGTGTATACGCTTGAACAACGCTTCGCTAAGTGGGCCTGCGATCGACTTACAGAAGATGCCGATTTGCCAAAAAAATCATCTTTTCAGATGAAGCTCATTTTGATCTTGGCGGGTATGTAAACAAGCAAAATTGTCGCATTTGGGGCACAGAAAACCCGCACGCATACATTGAAAAGCCGGTGCACCCAAAACGAGCCACTGTTTGGTGCGGATTTTGGTCCAGAGGCATAATTGGGCCATTTTTCTTCGAAAATGAGCAAGGAGTGGCCGTTACAGTCAATGGCGATCGTTATCGGGCCATGTTGAACGAATTTTTGTTCACAAAAATTGAAGAGGAGGATATTAGTAACATTTGGTTTCAACAGGACGGCGCTACGTGCCACACAGCCGAAGCTACACTCGATGTTTTGCGCCCTGTTTTTGAAGATCGCATTATCAGCCGCAGAGCTGATGTCGTTTGGCCACCTCGGAGCTGCGATTTGACACCGTTGGACTATTATTTGTGGGGTGCCGTCAAAGATAAGTGTTACGCCGACAAGCCAGAGACAATTGACGCTTTATAGGACAATATTCGTGAAGCCATTGGTGAAATACAGCTGCACACAATCGATAATGTGCTTAAAAATTGGACCGATCGTGTAGGCTACTGCATGGCCAGCCGAGGCAGCCATTTGAATGAAATTATTTTCCATTATTAACCGGAAGGATTGTACTTTCAAATAAAAAAAGAAATTTGAGAAAATATTCAGTAGTTTTTTTTATAGCATTTTCAAAAAAAAAAAAAAGTTATTTGGCGGACCCTATAGTATTATACTAGGAGACTTTAACGCAAAATTGAGTTGACCATAGGAAAACATAGCCTACATAATACTACTTCCGACAACGAAGTCAGGTTAATTGACTTCCTAGCAGGGCGTAATCTCCTAGTAGCAAGCACACGATTCCCACATTTCAACATCCATAAAGAAACCTGGCGGTCACCAGATCAGTCCATGATCAACCAGATTGATCACGTTGCGATCGATGCCAGTCACTCCTTCAGCATCCTAGATGTACTAACCTTCCGAGGAGTCAATATCGACTCGGATGATTACCTTGTTGTAGCCAAGGTACGAATGATGCTACGGAGTCGAGCAAGAAAACAAGAGTTTGACGTCGGAAAGTTACAATCGCAGAAGACCGCTAGGATCTTCGCCGATCGAGTTTCCCTCAACCTCTCGCAAAGTCCGGTGACACCGACACAATCCGCAAAGGAACAATAGAAGCATAGCCATCATAGGGAAAAACCACTTCTGTAGACTGATCAGATGATAGATCTGATACCTTTGTCCAGAATGATCCATTCGCAACGGACGAAGATACAGGAAAATTCCGTCCATCTGACCTAGATGAAATTAAGCTTGTTATTTCGAAGCTTAAAACTACCAAAGACGCGGGCGCAGACGGCCTGACTGCTGTGCTATTTAAAGTGGCTGGAGATGAGTTGGTAGGGCTCATGCACATGCTCATCTGTAAAATATGCTCGAAGGAAAGTATACCCGACGAATTGGATCAGCATCGTTTGCCCAATTCATGAGAAAGGAGAGCCCTATAGCTGCGCCAACTATAGAGCGCATAAGGTTAAGCCTCCTTAACATCGAGTACAAGATCTTCTCTGCCGTACTGTGTAAACGCTTGAAAACCTTTGTGGATAATTTGATAGGTTCCTATCAAGGTGGTTTCAGGCCAGGTAAATCCACAATAGACCAAATTTTCACACTGCGGCAAATTTTGGAAAGGACCCAAGAATTCCGAATCGACGCACACCATCTCTTTGTTGATTTTAAAGCCGCATATGACGGTGCGTATAGGGACGAGCTATACCGAGCCATGTCTAGGTTTAACATATCTGCCAAACTCGTCCGATTGTGCAGGATGACAATGGAGAATTCTCGCTGCTCCATTAAGGTCGGTAGCGAATTAACCGAGACCTTCAATGTTAAAAAAGGATTTAGGCAAGGTGACGCACTGTCACGTAACTTCTTCAACATCATGCTTGAAAAGATCATACGAGACTCACTGGCCAACACAAGGGGTACGATCTATTTCAAGCCTACGCAATTGCTTGCGTACGCGGATGACATTGACCTAATGAAGTGTTCCAAAGCAGTGAAGCAGAAGCGGCTAAAATGGGTCTTTCGGTGAATGAGGGTAAATTCAAATATATGCACGGCATAGACGCACAACACCGACGTCTAGGTCAGAACGTCACAATTGACGGCTACAAATTTGAAGTGGTTAAGGACTTCGTCTACCTTGGCTCACTAGTGACAAGCGACAACATCAGCGCTGAGATCGAGCGCAGAATTACTCTTGCCAACCGCTGCTTCTTTGGGCTCAAGAGGCAATTTTCGAAAAACCAAGGTAGCACTATATAAATCACTGATCATCCTGGTCCTCCTTTACGGCGCAGAGGCCTGGACCTTAACGAAAACAGATGAGGATACCCTTGGTCGCTTCGAGAGGAAAATTCTGCATTCAATATATGGTTCCGTTTATATAAACGGGGAGTGGAGGAGAAGATACAACGACGAACTGTACGGGCTGTACTTACCTGAGAGCGACATTGTCCTAGTACGATGTCTCGCAAATCCAACGTCTAAGATGGCTAGAGAGAATAGACAGCACAGCTCCGGCCTGAAGAGTCTTCGAATTCAACCCTGAGGGGCGACGCAGCAGAGGGCGACCGAATCTAAGGTGGCGTGCACAGATGGTGGCGTGCACTGGAAACAACTGGCAAAATTTCTTGCCAGCTGGAGACGCTTGTTGGTTGAGGCCCAGGTTCACACCGGACTGTAGCGCCATCTAAGAAGAAGAAGAAACATCGCAGGTTAAGTTAATGACAACTATTATAGCTATCCGCTTATCTCTTTAGAGACTGTAATGTTTAATTCATAGAGGTTTTTCGTTTATGAATACATAAACGCCTCCCATAGTCCAGTCCCTTCTATAAAAGGTTTAATTTTTGAGGAACGCTATAGCCTACATTTTATGTTTGTTCACGATTGCGTCAGACTCCGGAATAGCAGAAAGGATAATGCCAGAATAATGATTGCAATGCCATTAGTGGGGTCGTGGAAGTTGATGATGATGATGGTGAAGTAATTGGTCGGAGAATGTGCCACTGATGTGCTCCATCATTTTCCCTTATAGGGATTTCGAGGTGCTATTTATTGCTGTCAGACCAATTACCCAGTTTATTGGCGGTATAGCATCTCCATAAAATCATCAGCCAATGCCATTATTCATACTCCGTCAGGCAATTTGCCTCAAACAACCGCCCAATGTCTCGCGACAACAACAGATTAAATAAGAATTCGCTTGACTTGCAAGTAAGGGCTTCCGGAACGACTCGAAATTAAATTCATCTAAATCTCAATTTCCAAGTAGGGGACAACAGGTCTCAAGCGAGGATCTAACGAAAGGGGTTCGCCCGTCAGTATCAGCGGAAGTAATGCTGGTTCATTTTCCTGTAATTTGTCCTAATTAATCTAATTCCACACCCCGCCATCCGCGAGAGCAGATACTTAGGCTGCGCTTTGTTTGAAATTGAAAACGACGACTTCCTTCTAATTATGTTTTATTAGCTTTTCCGTTGGATCAAATGTAAATTCGCTTGCTTTTGAGATTTCCTGATTTAACGAACGAACGGAGGATTCTTATCTGAACGCTCCACCCATTTATAATAATATATTTAGATAGATTGCGATACGACTACTCTCGTCGTCTCTTTGTAGAGGAAAGATAATGTTGGAGAGAAGAGAATTACCTTTTGTTCGAGGTATTTACCATCACGACGGTCAACTGGAGACATCGACTGTGGATAACGATTGACTAAAGCTAGTAAAGGGAGAATTCGGATGCTTCACGAATGCAACTGTCAACGGGAAGAAAGGATTAGGGAGCACGGTTGCTAGCTACGGGATTGCCCGTCGAGTCACTGCGGTGTCTAACGTTGTAAAAGCAGAGTTGTAAGAGAATACATTTCCATTTTTGATTGTTAACCGATTCTGAGGGTGTGACTGAGAGATGGCAAGAGCCGTCCTTGGTAGTTGTGCATATTGCTCGCGGTGGTGTTGCAATTTGGTGTTTGAAAAGTCTGACTTGCACAATATGTTGGAATGGAGCATTTCGTATCCCATATTTTCCTAAAACAATGCTTTTGTGTGATATTGAGCTGATGCCTTTTAGGCATTAAATGCTAAGGCATTCGTTTGATTCAGTTTGATCCTTTGACGTCTCTTCAGCTGAGAGGGTAGTTGGTAGTTGTTCACAGTTGCAGACTGATTGTGTATGATTAGTGGAAAAATGGTAGATAGTCACAAACATCTATGTATATTTGAGGGACGTTACATTTCCGAATAGCGTTGTGTTTCTGTGTTTTTTGTACTGAACATGGACTTGAGAAAAGCTAAATCTTGACGATATAGACTAAGGGGCATTTGTATAATGTGTATTTCAATTGGGGATGAATAATGGTCTCAACTAATAAGCCTGTCGTAATTAGCACGATCATTTACCGGATTACTTCAGCTCTATATTTCACTTGGTCTTTATCACTTTACCTTAAATGACGTCGTCTTCTGCTAGGTCGCCCCCGCAATGAACTCAAAACTCCACAGTTCTGATTTCTGATGTCCCTTCCATTGACACAAGCTGATCGTATGTATACGGATTCCTAAATAAGACAATGTCGTTGAACAGTAGGTTCAGTTAATGGTTAAGTTAAGGTTAATAAAACACAAGATGACTACAAGCAACTTTTCATCTCAGTCTGCGCTGCATAAAAATCCAAATTTTTGTATTACTTATACTTGAAAAAATTAGGGGACTCCGTTCCTCTACTACTATATTCCATAGTAGCACGCTGGGCCAAGAAGTTTAAGCTGGGCAAAACGTTCATGTCCCTTATTGAAGAAAACGTGAAAAATGTATTACGTTGGCAGATCGAAGGGTGACCATCAGGCATACAGCTGAAGTCACAGGGATCTTATATGATGGCGTTAGAAGAATTCTTTCGAACGAATTGCATATGGAAAAGGTATCTGGGTGTTGGGTACCAAAAAATCAAGATTCAATTTTTTTTTTTTATTTGATAATTTAAATAATAAATAATTCTTTTACAAAATGTTTTACAATTTCGATAAAAAAATTAATCATGGTGGTTTATGAAGACTTTCTTGAATTACACTCTACCCGAGTTTCAGCCTAAAACTACATCAAGATTCTTTCTTGGGACATTAGCGCCTTCCTCTCACCGTCCAATAGTAATCACTCAAATGACAAGATTGAAGATGGATAGTACGATTCCACGAGCGGTATTACAGCGTGTACCGGAACGTGACAGTTGACGTACATACGGTTTACCGAAAGACAAAAATCACAATACTGAAGTCACTCCAACTCCACTCTCCAACAGTTAATCAAAGAAAATTGCAGACAAATAGGTTTGCATTGCACCAACAGAATCTGTTACAGATTATTCCTCTGTTCAACAAAAAAACACGATATTTAATTTTGAGCACGTGTGCTTTATTCCACTTGTAACAAAAAAATGAGAAAAAAAGAAAGGAGCAACAAAAAGGAACGTGCCGAACAATCGTTCTGTTCTGTTCCGCGGACCTCCTGTCACTTCGGTGAAGCAAGTGATGCCAAATCTCCAACATCCTGCCCGGTCGAACCACCGGGTTCGAAAGATTCTATAAGTCGGCATAATTTTTGGACTGCCCGGGTACAGACTCCGTATGCGGTTTTCATTGTTGCATTGCGGATAAGACCATCCCTTCCTCGATGAACTTCGGTGATTCGGCCCAGCCTCCAATGGGTTGGGGGTAAGTTTTCGTGTCTCACCAAGACGATGTCGCCAACTCGCACGTTCTCGTCTCGTCGTTGCCATTTGCTTCGAGTTTGTAGTGTGTGCAAATACTCATCACTCCATCGCTGCCAGAATTTCTGGTAAACTTGTTGCAACCACTGCCAGTGCTTGAGTCGATTGGGGGGAACCTCAGTCAAGTTTGGCTCTGGAATGGCGATAATAGGAGCCCCAATAAGGAAATGACCTGGCGTCAGGGCTAAGATGTCGTCTGGGTCACATGAACAGGTACAAGTGGGCGTGAATTGAGACACGCCTCGATACGCACCGCCAAGGTCTGCAACTGACTGTACCATAAAGTTTGGGATCCTACAAGCCGCAAAAGATGACGTTTTGCCGATTTCACCGCAGCCTCCCATAGACCACCTTGGTGAGGAGCCCCAGGGGTGATAAAATGCCAGTCTGTTCCCATGTTGGCCAATGCTTGTTGGTTTGAATCACTGCTCCAAATCGCCAAGTTTTCTTTGAGTATTCGGTTTGCACCAACAAAGGCAGTGCCATTGTCGCTATATACATAGATCCCGACAGGGCCCGCGGCGGCTGACAAATCTTGTGAAGGCATCTAAAAACGCTTGGGAAGAAAGGTCGTCCACGACCTCGATATGGACAGCCTTGGTAACCATGCAAACGAAGATTGCCAAATAGGTCTTGATAGATGAACGGGATCGCTTTGTTCCAACACGCAGGGAGAACGGACCACAATAGTCAACGCCTGACACACTGAAGGGTCGAGCAACGGTGACCCTCTGCTTTGGTAAAGGTGCCATTTGTTGAGAAAGGATGGCACCACGATGGCGTCGGCAGATGGTGCAGTTGTGCACAAACGTTCGCACAGCTTGTCTAGCCGGCAAAATCCAATACCGCTGGCTAAGAGCCTGTAGCATGATCTGCGTACCTCCATGTAGTGTGATTTCGTGGGTCCTCTGAATGAGAAGCCAGCTAAGAGCCCCAGACTTCGGTAAAATAATTGGGAAACGGTATTCACAGGACACCGATGCATTTCTAATTCGGCCACCTATTCGCAAGAGATCTTTGTCATCCAAGTATGGGTTAAGCGGAAGTAGGCGACTGGAGTTCGGTAAGCTGGAAGAACTTCGAAGTTTGTGAATTTCATTTGCAAAACATTTACCCTATTCCATGCGAATTAAGGTTTCCAAGGCTTCATCCAATTCTTCAGGGCTAATTATAACCTTTCGCAAGAAATGCCGTCGTGTAGGCAACCAGCGCTTGACGTGCGCAACAGTCTGTAGAAGGCGATGAAGTGAACTGAAGCGCTCCGTTAGTGGGATGACTTTCCCATCACACCTTCGCGTTGTGAGTTCAGGAACAACTGTGGCCAATAGCACACACAAGGACTATCTCTCTTCATGACGCGTGAGGGAAATCTCCTCTTCACTGAGGAATGTGCAGGCGTTGTCGGCTGAGGTGAATGTGTCGTCGTCCCTCAACCACTCTGGACCTTGGAACCATAGATGATGTTTCAACAGGGCCTCTGCCCGAATGCCACGGCTAGCGCAATCTGCTGGATTCTGAGTCGACCGAATGTGGTACCATTGGTGGGGGGAGGTAAGCTCTTGGATTCTCTGCACCCGATTTGCAACGAAGGGTTTCAGTATTGAAGGATGCTTGCGTAGCCAGCACAACACAATGTTAGAGTCCGACCATAAAAAATAAGATGCTTTCTGTAGTCCCAATGCAACTCGGACGTTCTGGAACATGGTGGCCAACAAGTGCGCTGCGCACAACTCCAAACGAGGAATTGTAGAACCCTTTAGGGGAGCAACCTTGGTGCGAGCAGTAAGAAGTGAGATACGTGCAGGCTTATCCGGATGAGTCGTTTTCGTGTAAAGGACAGCAGCATATGCCCGTGAACTCGCATCGCAAAAGCCGTGAATTGTTGTTTCTTCACCATCTTTCATACCCAGCCATCTGGACACCCGGAAATTATTGAGTGCATAAAGTCCATTACGAAACGTCAGCCATTCTGCAGATAGATCTGTAGGAAGAGGGGCATCCCATGTGATACCCGTACCCCAAAGAGTCTGGATGAAAATCTTGCCTGTGATAACGACCGGTGCGAGAAGACCGGTTGGGTCAAACAGCTGTGCAACTTCGCTGACGACCCGTCTTTTGGTAGGATATCTGGGAGTTTGCTTGAGATTTACGCTGAAGAACAATTCGTCGTTCCCTGGATCCCACTTTAACCCAAGGACTGACGTTGTTGCATAATCTATGACGTGTTCAGCTATAGGTTGCACCTCGTCATTCATGGCTTGAATGACTTGAAGACTATTAGAGTCCCACTTCCGTAGTTTAAAATGTCCGGCCGAAAGAACCTTATCGATATTGGTAGCCAATACCACTGCTTCCTAGATAGAATTACAACTGGTCAAAAGATCATCAACGTAGAAGGAACTTAGAATCGCCTCCCGCGTTGTGGCAGCTTGATTGCAGTCAACCACTTCACCACAATTGTCAAGAGCACATTGGTGCAAGGCACGAACTGCATTGAAGGGGCTACAAGCCATCCCATAAGTGACAGTCTTCAGGTTATATACTCCGATATCCTTGTCGGGCGACTCCCGCCACAAAAAGCGCTGGAACTGCCGATGTTCAGGTGCTATCAATACTTGGCGAAACATTTTCTCAATGTCCGCTGTTAGTGCAATGTGGTAACGACGAAAACGGAAGATGATGTTCACCAAGGAATCCTGTATCGTGGGACCCACCAGTTGAATGTCATTTAACGGAAGCCCAGTACTTGTTCGAGCTGATGCATTGAACACAACACGAAACTTGGTGATCACTGCGTGGTGTGGAATATAATAGCCATTTAAATTATCGACAGACTCACCAACATATTCCATATGACTCAGAGTAGAATATTCACGCATGAATGCAACATACCGTTCCCGCAAGTCCTCATTGCCAGTCAGTCGACGTTCAAGGCAATAGAACTGTCGTAGTGCAGTTTGATAGGAGTCCCCGAGCGTGTGTACATCATTACCAAACGGTATGTAAACAACATATCTGCCCTCTTGCCCCTTAGTCCGAAAGTGTGTCGCTGCAAATATCCGTTCACATTCGTCATCGAAAACCTCACTCCCAGACACCTCTTCAAGCTTCCAAAGGTTTCACAACAGCTCCTCCAAACCAGGTTCTTCTTCAGATACCTGGGCATGCAGTGATCGAATTGGAGTTTTTGACGTCGACGCAGTCGAGGCTGGACCAAAGACAACCCATCCGAATTGGGTGCGCTGAGCGTGTGGTTCATCCCGCTGACCGTAAATGATATCACCTTTGACGACCAGTCCCCACACATCGGATCCTTTCAGAATATCTATGCCACCTGGTGTGCCAAAAGTTGAGTCGGCTAGTTGAAGACCATTCAAATGTTTCCACCGATTCACATCGACGTGCACCGCAGGGGTTAGCGATGTGATCGAAGGAACTACCACAGCTTGGATACGCAGTAAAAATGCTGAGTGAATTGACTTAAGTTCCAATAAAACGCTGCCCTTTGTACGAGTCTGAGCTAATGCACCAATTCCTTCAACCTCCAAGTCGGATTTGGTTCTGCGAAGACGTAGAGAGTGAGCTACTCGATCAGAGATAAAACTTACCTGCGACCCAGGATCGCAGAGGACACGAACTAAGCGTTGTTCATTCCCTTCTCCATTTGCATATGCGCGCGCAGTAGCAAGCAACACTATATGATCTCCTCGAGTAAGGCAAGTGATAACAGGATCGGCTAGTCATAAAGGTGGCTGAGACAGCTTTGTATCTGCTTCTGAAGTATCTCTGGATTGCGACGTCGATGGCGCAGGAACGGGAGCCGGGCCGTCAGTTCCACGGCAAAAGAGCGTATGGTGCTTCTGACCCCACTGTCGACATCCACCGGAGGGGCATTGCTTTGAATTATGTCCAGTTTTGAGGCAGTTAAAACATAAGCCAAATTTCTTTAATGCTTCGAAGCGCTGATTGGGTTTCATATTTATTAAGGATTGGCAGCGCGTAACCCTATGCAGACCTTGACCCATCTGTGGCGACCAAGCAAGATTTTATATTTTGATTACGTTGTTGTGTTCTATTCGAAAACGATTCCGGACGCTATGAAGCCCGAATTATGTCGGTGGAAAGGCTATGAGCTCTCTTTTCCAGGAATCCCAAAAGTTCATCCAAGGTTGGAATTTGATTTGAGTCCGAATACATACACCATTCTCGCCGTGTACTAGTTGGTAATTTAGACACAATGATAGGTACCGCTAATGCATCCGACTGGTCAACTGGTAGCTTCATAACCTTCAACGCACGAAGTGACTCCTGCACCGTATCAACTATTAGCAGTAGAGCCTTTGCTGTTTCTTCTACTGCCGCCTTTATATTGAGGAATCGCGAAACATGTATCTCAGACAGCAGCCTCGGATTGTCAAAGCGTTTTTTTAATGCTGTCCACACATCCTCATATCCACCCGCATAGAGACCGCCAACTAATGGTACATCCTTTGCACACACAGCTTGCCGAAGCTTACTCAACTTGTAAGCCTCAGGGAAATTAGCTTTGTGCACTAGTGTTTCAAACACATCTTTGAAAGCCAGCCAGTTACAGTAAGACCCGTCGAAGGTTGGAATTGTGACAGGATCCAGGCGTACGTCAAAGCTGGATGAATTACTTGTATGAGCCAACTTCGATGTATCGGACGATTTCAGGCACTTAGGTTCAGATGTTTCGCAATCCAGCAATCTTCGATTTAAGATGGTGCGTGCGTCGTTATATGTAGTTTCCACCTGCTCCCACAACAGGTCATGTTCGTGCAGCTCGTCGACTTGAACAGTTCCAACCAATAACTCGTGGCTGCGTACAAAGCGATCGTAATGCGCAGTAAGTGAGGTTAGTTCTTAGTTCAACTGGGCGAAATCCCATGTGTCCAGGTAGGCACCGTGCACACGTTCACTAATCCTCTTGATGGCTGTTGACGCCGACATACTCCGGTTTAATTCCGCCATAATAATGGAAAAAAAGATATATAAAATCGAATCGACAATATCCAATCCAAACCAGTGATCTTCAAGTTCGCAAAAATTGCCAAATTGTGCGCCGCAAATGCGAAATCTTCGAGCATAAGGGATCAATCCTCACAGGAGGCACCAAAATGTTACAGATTACTCCTCTGTTCAACAAAAAAACACGATATTTAATTTTGAGCACGTGTGCTTTATTCCACTTGTAACAAAAGAATGAGAAAAAAAGAAAGGAGCAACAAAAAGGAACGTACCGAACAATCGTTCTGTTCTGTTACGCGGACCTCCTATCACTTCGGGGAAGCAAGTGATGCCAAATCTCCAACAGAATCCGTGCTGTGAAAGTCAACAGCGCGAATATATCCTAGTACAGGGTGCGGCAATGAAGTGGATCGTACTTCAAAAATTCATATCTCCCCCCAAATTAAGTTAGCGCGGCCATTCCAGCATTTCCAGGTAGTTCAAGGAGACTTGTTTTTCCTAGCAGTTAGTAGTTCGGCACCATGACGGAGTGGTCGTGTGAACAGCGCGTTTACGCGATCGAGCGTTTTATTTTTCATAGTCATTCGTATATGGCCGCCGCGCACGATTTTCGGAAAGAATTTTCTATTCCTTTTAAAAAACCGATTCCAACAGAAAAAACTGTTCGTACTTGGGTGAAAAATTTCAGAGAATCTGGATAAATTTTTAAAAAACGGCTAGGAAAGGTTAGAAGTGTCCGAACTCCCGAAAATGTGGAACGTGTTCGTCAGGCGATACTGAAAAGTCCGGCGCGCTCGGCTCGTGAACGGTGAACGGGGAAAGGTACCGCGAAATGTTGTCAAACTTCGTTGGACCGGCCTTGAGAAGCAAGAGGAAGTTATCCAGAACGTGGTTTCAACAAGATGGAGCCACAGCGCACACCGCAGGCGAAACCATGGATCTTCTCCGACAGCTGTTTGGCAGCCGTTTAACTTCGCGAAGCTCGGAAATTGTTTGGCCGAGTCGGTCGTCCGATTTATCACCAGCCGACTATTTCTTATGGGGCTATTTGAATCAAAATGATATTCAGGATCTAAAGCTTCCAAGAACGTGAACGTGTATACGCGTTCCCTCAAACGAGGACCTGAAAAATAGAGACGTATTTCTTCAAGGTGATATCGATCATCAGCGACCAGGGAACTTAGATTTTACCAGGTTTAATGATAATTTCATGGTAAATAATGCCGACACTAGTTAATCAACTAAGTCTAGCACCCTGTTCATTTCTACGGAGGATCTCAGATGATCTTCGCGTCATTGAAGGGAAAAAAATCTGCAGAAGTCGACAGTATATGCAATGCTGTGTTCAGCCTCTTTGCATCAGTGGTTGTAGAGATGTATCATACTGTTCAACAATGCACTGACTAACACATATTAAGGAGATAGCTATGATGAAAATAATCCCTAAAAAGGGTAAAGATATCATCAACCCGCAAGTCTCCGGTCGATAAGTACTCCTTCCGAGTATCAGCAAGGTCTTCGGGAGGTTTGTCCATAAAGGCCTGTCTGAATTGGTTGAGGCTATTACCAAGGTCGGTTTCAGAACGGGGCATGGTACTATTCATGACGCGTCGAAACTTGTATCGGATATCCAATGAAACAAATGCAAGAACCGATGCCTGCCTGGCTGACTTGGAAAAGTTCGACATCGTATGGGCTTTGTTACCACTGTCATGTTGACAGGTTGTAAAGTTCGCTGTGAAAATTGCCAACATGACTTCTACCCAAATATTTGAAATTATTAATAGACTGTAACAAGGTGCGGTGAATTCGCTATTTCTTTTTAGTATTTACCTCAGTGATCTGATAGTTTCTCTGCACCGTTTTATAGCGTACGCGAACGATTTACAGGTTAAGTCCAAACATCGACGTCACATTTTCATTCTCTTGCAGCGTGACTTCGAAAAATGGTGGTGTCCGGAAGTTTAAGGTCATCTTGCAGAAATCAGAATCTTTATTTTTCCTTGGGCCTTCGGAATACTAGGAAAAACTAGATCAGGTTTTTGTACCAGATATCCATTTGTGAACCAAAATGTAGTCCAACACCTTGAGTTACATGTATGCAAACCAGCATCATCAGATCTAGCAACTGTACCGAAGATAACCAAGCCAAGCCATTTACATCTTTAAAAACAAGCCACAAATTTACGGCTTTACATACATACATATGTATGAAGAAACAAGCAATTAATAAGTTGCTCTAAAGTCCACTCTCATATACTTTGCTCAGAAGTTTTATGTCGATTTCAAATATTCGTTTTTCATGGAACCAAATTGTATGACGGTCCATTTGTAAAATCAACTGAGTAAATAATTTGTGTGGAAATTAAGCAATGGAGATACATAAGGAATAAAACTCGTAGGCAAAATTGGCTGGAGGCCACCAATGAGAGGAACAATAAGTAACAGTTAACTATTATATCTTAAAGAAAATTATAGAAATATAAGAAAATCATGCAAAGTCATAATTTTTAATTGGAAATTAATTGTCCAGTGTCCAGAAAATGAGTATGTGTCTGCTTCGCAAATGAAGAAACTGCTTATGTATTCAACGAGTCGATGTACTTAAAGTTACATTCTAAGCACCTTCATGTTTATTAGTTCCTACGTAGTACGTACATATATACAGAAAGTGGCGACATCAGGTAAATACAACCTGCTTAAATCACTTTGAGTGATTGTAAAAGCCTCATAAATCCAGCTGTAGCAATTAGCTTTTTATAGTTAAACCCAAAAATAACTTTTGATTTATACAGGGTGTCCCACGAGCAGTGTGCCAAAAAGCTAGAGCGTGTAGGTCTGGTCAAGACAAGAAAAAAATCGTATGGGAGGGGGGGGTCTATTCCCCCCCGTTTAGCCGGGAGGGGCAATTTTCTAAAAAATTGATTTAATTTCGAAAAAAAATTATTAAAAATCAACAGTTACATCCACAATGCCGCGATATACTTTTTTGTAAAGGCAGACATCTCTTCTTTTATTTTGTTTCTAAACGAAGCTGTTTTAAGGAATAGTTTTTGAGAAATTAATTTTCAAACTCAAAATTTTGAAAAAAAAATGAAAATAAAAAATTTCGAACTATTTTTTTTCAAAATTGTATGTAATTAAGTACTAATTTTTTGTCCAAAATTCAATTCTCTTATTAGTTTTTAGTTAAAAACAGAAAACCGGATGCAAAAATGTTTTGTAGTTTTTGAGAAATTGAAAAAAAACCCGAACCATTTTTTTCTAAGAAAAATCTTTTTTTTTGGTTTTAACGCGGCTGGACTTGTAGGCAAATAAATGTATCAAACATTGACATCTTTTTTATTATTTTTAAAAAAAAATGGAGTTTTATAAGGATTCAATAAACTGACACAGTATTGGAATAACCCTGGATTAATCCTTTTTTTTCATTGATAACGCCTGAAAACTGACCTGCCAATTTCGTCTGGGTCCGCCCGCCGCCAATGGGTTCAACCGGCTAGGACCTTAAGACAATAAAACCGCAATTTTTGGATTTGGTCTGACGTAATCCCTCCCTTAGTACAAGGAGGATGGCTATTATGCTTGGAGTGCCCAAATCTAGAGTATGGAGAGTGCTTCATACCGAAAACTTACACCCTTACCATTTTAGGACAGTTCAGGAACTCACCTCAAACGACAAGTTTTTGAGAGCAGAATTTTGTCGATCATTACTGCTTCGAAATGAAACTGAACGAAACAATTTTGGAAGGATATTCTGGACGGATGAAGCACAGTTTACCAGAGATGGGGTTACTAACTTCCACAATTTGCATCATTGGAGTAGCACCAATCCACACAACAAAAAACAAAATAAATCACAACACCGCTTTAGCTGTAATGTTTGGCTTGGTATTGTTGAACAAACTGTAATCGGGCCCCGGTTTTTGAATGCCGTTATTAATGGAGAATCATACCTGCAGTTCCTACGAGACCTTTTACCAGATTTTATGGACAACGTTCCTTTGGCCATAGCAGATAATTTAATCTACCAGCAAGATGGAGCACCATCACACTACAGCTTACGGGTTAGAAACTGGCTGGATGATCATTTTAGTGACCGTTGGATCGGAAGAAGGGGCTCCACGGAATGGCCACCTAGATCACCAGATTTAACTCCTCCAGATTTTTATGTTTGGGGATTCATGAAGAATTATGTTTACGAAGTGGAAATATTATCTTTGGAACAACTGACAGAACGGATTGAAGTCGCTGGAGTCAAATTGTTTGACTTATGTGCAGCCATTAGAAGGAGATATAATCTTTGCCTTCTAAAAAATGGGGATCATATTGAAAATTGATTATAATAAAACTCCAAATTTTTTAAAAATAATAAAAAAGATGTCAATGTTTCATACATTAATTTGCCTACAAGTCCAGCCGCGTTAAAACCAAAAAAAGGTTTTTCTTAGAAAAAAATGGTTCGGGTTTTTTTTTAATTTCTCAAAAACTACAAAACATTTTTGCATCCGGTTTTCTGTTTTTAACTAAAAACTAATAAGAGAATTGAATTTTTGACAAAAAATTAGTACTTAATTACATACAATTTTGAAAAAAAATAGTTCGAAATTTTTTTTTTTTCATTTTTTTTTTCAAAATTTTGAGTTTGAAAATTAATTTCTCAAAAACTATTCCTTAAAACAGCTTCGTTTAGAAACAAGATGAAAGAAGAGGTTTCTGGCTTTACAAAAAAGTATATCACGGCATTGTGGATGTAACTGTTGATTTTTAATAATTTTTTTTCCAAATTAAGTCAATTTTTTAGAAAATTGCCCCTCCCGGCTAAACGGGGGGGAATAGACCCCCCCCTCCCATACGATTTTTTTCTTGTCCTGACCAGACCTACACGCTCTAGCTTTTTGGCATACTGCTCGTGGGACACCCTGTATAATAAATGAACTCAATGTATCCATTTTCGCACGCTCAAAAAAATTACGTTCGTAAGATTCGCAATCGATACATGATAAAGTGAAACCCTATGCCTTCATACGCCTCAATCAAATGGCTATCTCACACAATGTGACATTACATTTTTTTCATATCAAAATAAAAAAAGACAATATGCCCAAGTCACTTTTAGGACACTCCTATCTGGATATCATGCTGCTTGATTTCCGACTGAGACTGATTAACACGAACGAAGGGTCTACCAACTGCTTACGGACCTTTGTATAAGACAGTAACCATTGCGGACCACGTGGAGATGGCAGAGTATGTCCAAACGACCCCCTGCACTTTGCCAATTACTTGAGGAGATCGCTCACTTCGAGTGGCTCCTTCCCACCATCCAATAGGAACCTGTCAAACGGTCTCAAACAAATGGATGATAAAATGAAGCAGACGATGGACAGTACGATACCACGCCAAAAAATCGAGATACCTAGAACGTGCATACATATATGTATGTACATGTATGTATACCGATAACTGACGCACTGCACAAACAGAAAATAGACTCCTGCCATGACTTAAAACCTTGTACAGTCGGTTTGTCGACAAAACTCAGAAGTCACTGCTTAAAAATATCAAAGAAAATTACAGAACATCTGTAAATTTTTTTTTTTTATAATTCGTGCAGGTTCAAGAGTTATGTACACTCTTATGATGTTTGTCACACAACCTGGACGGGGTGCAGATGGTTTGTGTCGAAGATGTTTGTTCACTACTCTCCGCGGTGGTTGTCTTGGGATTCGAGAGATTTGACTGAATTTGTCGCGTTGCTTGTAGTTTTACAGTAATTTTATTCCATGCCATTAAGATGTTATATTGGAAATGCACACATAGAGTATGAATTTTTGAAGTGTTATGCCTTCGTCAGCATTTTTTTAATCATCTCTCATTCACAACTGGTGTTGTTGCACAGTTTTTTTTTCCCGTATAGGAATTGTTCTTGGCTATGGTCAGACTTGAACTACAGACCTTCCGCTCAACAGTCGGTGATAATTACCATTGCACCACTACCACCCCTGTAAATTTGCATAGGAACAACAAAATTCGTGCTGTAAATTCCAGCAGCGAAATAAATAAAATATTTCGGAGGAACAAGCAGAATGAACAAGTCAGGCAACGAACGCCTTTTACGAACAGTTAGCATTTCTTCGTGATCGCGGACCTTCAGGAGAAAGTGGTGATAGTGGGAGCTGTCTTCCAGGAAGTACTCGTATATAATGTGAAAGACTGCATTCGCCCAAATCACGACTTGGAAAATAGAGAACTACTTCATCACTCCTACCTTAAAAATTATATCAATTATTGCCGATTAGAGAAGCCTGGTTTTCAATGACGATTTCTTAGCAAATAATGCCCTCACTAATGAAGGGGCGAACACCCTGTCCATTTCAACGGGTGATCTCCAGATGATCCTCGAGTCACTGAGGGGAAAAAAATTCACGATAATCGACGGAATATCTAATGTTGTGTTCAGACATCTCCCACCACTGGCTGCAGAGATGTACACCATCCAGTTCAACAATGCACTGACATCATAAGACATCTCTAACTTGATGCGTTAGAGTCGATAAGTCTTCTTCCAAGTATTAGGAAGGTTTTCGAGAGGATGGTTCATAGAGCGGTTTTACAGCGGGGCATAATACTATTCATGCCGCGCCGAAATTCGTGTTGGATATCCAATGAAACAAAAGCAAGAACCAATGCATGGCTGCCTATTTGATTGACTTGGAAAATCAAAGAAAGTCTTTATTAAAACCTCAGTAGGCTGGGCTGTTAATCGGTAGTTAGTTCATTGTGACAATTGCCAACATGACTTCTACCCAAACACTTGATATTAACAACCTACTGCAACAGGGTGAACTCACCGATCCCCTTTAACATTCACTTCAATGATTTGATAGCTTCTCTTCACTATTGAATAGCATATGCGGACGATTTAATCGCGTACAGATCAGGGTCATCGATCGACGTCATTGTCATTCTCTTGCAACGTGACTTTGAAAAAATTCAGCAGTATTGTGATGACTGGAAGTTGAAAATCAATTTATGTTGATATTGACATATTGCCATGTGGCAATCGCAGGCTTACATACGAGTATACTAGGGTAGGTTAGAGCAGGTTAAGGCAAGCTAGGGTGGGGCGTAAGTTTAGTGTAGTTTAGTTTTTATATTTTAGTTAAGGCTTAGGCTAGTTGTAGTAAGTTATAATTTTTTTTGTTATAAAAAATAATGTTCTGATGCATGGCCTTAAGTTTTTTCTGTTTACTTTAGAGTGTCCGTATAGGGCCAGTAAGCTAGTTTATGTTAGTTGTTACTTGAGCTAGTTTTAATTTTTTTTCTAGAGTAAATGAATCAAAAATGATTATAAAAAAAGAAAGTACAATTCGTGGAAAATTAAATGATGCATCTCTGGATACTTCTTTTTAAAAGTCTACCAATTCCTGCAAATAACACGTTCAATAAAGATGAGACCAGTCTTGGAGAACCTATTTCTTCATATGCCTTAAACTATGGCAAAAATTGTTCCAGAAATGGCTAGAAAATATCCTAGACATCATATTGAAACTACATACATACAGCCCTTATTAGAGTAAAATACAAAATTGGGTTGGAGTTCCTAAGTTTGCATAGAAGACTGCCAAAGTAGCTCATCATCGCAACTTTACTAAAAAACACGAAAGCTGCATCACGTAATACCAAAATTCAATAAACCATCCGGATGGCCATCATCATATCGCTCCGTATGTATGTTATACACAATGGAAAAGATTGCTCACTAGAGCAGAGGGAAGGGAGCTTTATCAAAGCACAAGTTTGGATTTGCGCTCTACTGTTGACGACATTGTAATCGACATTGCGTCTATAGAAGTACACTCTTGTAGATCGGCGGCGAAAGATTGCTGACAGATATCAAAACTGAATGAACATGCGGAAGGATGGAAATGTCTTTCAGGAAGAAGCAGCTAAATTTGTCTTCGCGGATCATGTATTTGTCCAGGGTCTTCCGTCATATGGAACCTAACGGCTGTACCACGAATTTCTGCGATTAGGTCAATATCAATTGTTTCACACATGATATACTCGTAGATATGGAATGCACCCAAATAGTCGGGTCAGCCTCAAACGAAGAAATTGCCTAAATCCAACACTTCTTTGAATCTGCAGACGAATAATTTCATTAGTAAAATATATCAATGGTTCTGCAGCCATAATATTCGATCAAAGGAAGCGAGACTCTGTTTTCTCATAGACTGCACAAGTCTGAGCGAAGGCTTTCAAAAGAAAAGGAATATCGAAAATTATCATCAGCTTGAGGACAATAAACAATTACTGGGAAAATATCGAACGAAGCTGCACTTAGTATTGCTGGTATTGACATTCTCACGGACGAGATGAGGAGAATGTGAAGTAGTTGACCACCAACTGAAGCTGCCACCATAAAAAGAACCAAGTAGATTTAAGGAAGAGTAAAGGATACGTCCAATGGCCCTGTAACAAACTTAGTCAAATAATAACACTAAGGGCATTTGGATTCACACCCTGATGCCATCAACCCATCAACGGATGTGGGGGCAAATAGAAGAAACTGCATCAACTTTCTAACCTCACGGTGCCTATCGCAAGCATATACAATGATTTGGACATGATAGCTCTCTTTATTGTCCAGGGTTACCAAAACAGAAGGAGAGCGTGAAGCCCTCAATCTTGAAAGCGCTTCCTGGAACAATAAGGTATTAAACGGAATTTAGCTTTACTAATATAATTAAACAATGGTAGAACCGGAGGAACACTGGAAACCACCCCAAAATGTGAAGATTATGTAAAATCCTAATTTGATAAATCGGTACACTTCCAGCCACATGTAATTACATATAGCATGAAGGTACAAGTATGCAGCGCGCGAAGTATGCGAAGACCGATCGATCCGCAAAAGAATTTATCTGCTCAAAGGCATGCCACCAAAAGTGCACCGAAACTTACTTTGAAATGAGCGACTCCATATATGACACGAATACGGGTCTCATCATCCCAATTGCCCTTTTTCTATTTAATCTAAATAGTAGATTAAAAATTAACAAAGGAAAAGTTTTTTGTGGCGCTTTTCATTGGCATAACACATAGAAGGGAAGACTATTTTCTTTTACCTTAACGGTTAAGCTCAGAGTTTTGATATAAACATTGCTTAAAAAAAACTCCATGAAAGTCCAATTTCGTGATCACGGACGTCATGCAATATCACTAGAAAGATTATTTCGGAGAAAGCGGCTTATGAAAATGCCACATAATGACTCTTACAGTATAATACGTTACTCAATCCTTCTTAAACTAAAACTTGTGAATTTAAGGCAAGAAAATCTTGAAACAGTGGTATAAAATATTTGGATACCAATAGTCAGTGGTTCTTACAACAATACTCGGACTGTCAAAGGAAACACAAAAAAAACAAAAATAGAACGGCAAGCTAACTGTAATCTTTGTTCCCTCCATCATTGTAGCCCTACTCTGCTGAAGGGTTTCCAGGAAAATTTTAAGGACCAGAGCAACATATACTCGTAGTGTAACAAAATAATCTTGTAGTGTCCCTGAGGCGCTGTTTTTCCTTCAACGTATCAGTTGCCGTCGATAGCGATCTCCCGTAATGGTTTCGTTCGGTTTGAGAACCTCATAAGAAACTACATACATCCAGTTGATACCACCAGATATAGAGTAGAACCTTTGAACTCTGGCATGGCCCAGCTTACCCCACGATCTTTTATGCTTAAGGTTACAGTTTTCTTCCCCATTCATCATACGATGCAAAAAAAACTTTCTTTTCTGTCGTTGAAGTTGAAGTTCACATGTGAAAAAAAACGTCGTTCGAGGTCTCTCGATTTCAACCCGTGCGGTACCCGACATCCTAGCTCCTGAATAATTTCTAATGCCTTCAAATGTTGCGAAACTGTTGTGGCATCAACATACTTGTAATGATTGTTGCAGTTCAGCTAGAAATTAGTCTTTCATAAGTATTACTCCCAATTCTTCGGTCTCAAACTTTTTTGATGCACCAAAACGGTTTTTGCCATCAACATCAATATTGTCAAGAAATATTATATTATTTTCGACTAAATTAATGCAATAAGATTCAACGCAATTGCTCTTTCCTTGGCACGAAGCTCGACATGTTTAACGCATGTTTTCTTTTCGTGGTATTACATGGTATACTCAAGTTCAAGTCTACAGTACTTCCTTTTAAATGGGTTACCATCTTAAATTAAATGTTAGAAAACAACTGAACTTATTTCTGTGGCCACAACCAGAAACCGCTTAAGTCCAAAACTATGATTATTGGGTATAGTACTTTGAAACAAATTTTTGAATCTGGAAAAAACTGATGCATTAAAACAACAAATCTTTTTCAAATTCCAGTTAAAGGCGTCAACCAGAATCGCATACATAATTTTTTTGTATTCTTATATTCTTATTCCCAAATTTATTGCAAAAAAAACATTTTTAACGTCGTTTTTCCAAATTATGTTTTACCCCTTATTGCTTACCTATGTCACTTAAGCTGTTATTGCAAGCTGAACCATTTTTCAAACTTTTTTTTAAATAAGATAAGCTGTTTTTGAAAATCTATTTTTTCATTTCAATCAATTTAAGCGATTTTTTATTGAAAAAATTAAGGTATTTTTAAGAACGAAAATTCACAGTTCTTCTTCTTTTCCTTTTTCCGGCGTTGTTATGGTCAGAAGTGTAGGACCATAACCTTCCCACTTAACTGCATTCCTACTGGTCCGCTTGTGGGGTCCGCCGGTTTGACCTCAGAAAGTAGCGGCAGGCTTACCGGTTTGGGATTACTTCATCGCTGAGGCCAATCAAATGCTGGTGTTTTTGCATTTGTTTGCACCAATTGTTTTTCGGCCTGCCTTGTTTTTTTTTTTTTTTGTGACACGGGCATGCTCCAGATTTTTTGTTTGATCTTACTCTTACAACACCGGTGATCTCCAGTCGTGTTAACCCACTGATTTGCATGTACACTTGTGGGGCAGTTTAATGGTGGTATATGTGTCCCTATGCTCACCTTGGTGTTTTCTAAATTGCCTAGATGTGATTTTTGTTTACCTTTGTTTTAGTCGCCTTTTACGACAAGCGAGAGGTATCGCTGCAGGGATATTCTTAACCCGTCCCTGTACGGAACAACGAAAATTCACAGTTAAAAAAGGAAAACAAAACTTAATAAAAAACAGGCAACATAAAATTATTAAATAAAAATAAAAACATTTCAAAGTAGAAACAAAGTCTTAAATCTCATCATTTTCATCTTCTTCCACTAAGTCAGGATGAATATCAGATGCATTTTCCGTTTCTAAATTATTATAAAATTCGTGAAATGCAGGTTCGATAAACGGAAACAAGCTTTTAAGATCATTTTTTTTCTTTGTACTTATAAATTTTTTTCGGTGGTGCGTTGGAGATGTCATTCAATTTAATTGAGTTTACCCCTGGTTTTGTAACATTAAGAGTTGAAAAAGGTTGATTTTTGTCAAGGGTGGTTTTGTACTGAATCCTTCCAAACATGTTTTTATTGTATCTCAACCACCGTACTTTATTCCAAACAAATTGGTTAGATTCTTCATCTCGGGTCCTCCAGAGGAATTTAGACTTAGCAATAGAACTGAAATCAAAAAGTCTCCACTCTGCATTTCTGTGACATTAAATGTTTGTTTGAACCTACGGTTCGTACAAAATTGTACCAGTCGTGGGGATGGTGAATTCGAACTTGTGTTCGTTTTTTTTTCCTTTCAATAAGAGCGTGATCAACGTCACACTCCATGTGGGTGTGACCAGGCTCGAGGAATTTATGATCAATAGTTTCGATCATGTTGTTGTTTAGCAATAAAATTAGAAACATAGTGCTTACATATGTAAACCGAGAAAAGAAAAATACAACCTGACCCCTGGTACTGGTACTGAGTAGTGCTAGGAAACGAACAATGGTAGCTCGGGCATATGAGTGGGCAGTTTGAAGTTGTTGAGTTCAACATCGGTGCGCAACAACGAAAGACATATGTCCGAGTTGACTACTTAGTTGCTTAGGATATTTATCTAAAAAGTTTATCACATCCTATCTGTTAATAACTTCAGAAGTGGGATCGCCCGTGCCTCACAGTGTGGTGTATTGTAGATTTGAGGAATAAATTAGAAATGTAAACTGTGTCTACGGCGTATAAAACGTTGGTGAGTTGCAAAAAAGAAGGGAACGAAATTATGAACTTGTCTCGCCTCATGACGTTGGTTATCTCGCTATCTCATTCTGTCTCTGTTGTCGTCGTCATGTACGATTGGGGGAAACGTGCATGATCTTGTCCGTGCAAGCAATCACCACAGGCGAAATTATATCTAAATGTGTAACTATGAATACACAGTCGAAGTAAAATAAAAAGACAATGCTTGAGCTTCAAAAAGAGAAGTCGATATATACATACGTTTGCGTCTCGTTTTCGCGTATAGGTAGTGATTTACACAATGCCGAGAATACAATGCGTATCAAGAAATCGCTGAAAGTTGTCATTCTCCTTTATTCATCGCTGGTGTACGTTTTAGTTTTTCGGAGAATATAGGTATATTGAGTTCATAAGTACCGTGAAAAAGTCAGTGAAAAGTTAAAATGCAAAACCAGAAAGCAGGAAAGAGGGCAGAAGCTAATACAAGGGCAAAAGAAGTCGAACAATTGAGACGAGAAATAGCGTTGCTGAAGGAACAGAATGAAAATCTCGGCAGAGAGGTCGCCATTAACAGACGCTCCCAAAGCAATACTACGGAGGACCCGGCCACATCAACAACGTCAAGCCATCAACCGATTCGATTGGCGCCAGAGGAAGTCAAAAGTATCATTCCCCTCTTCAATCCATCATCAGCATCCAGTCTGAGTGCATCGCAGTGGGTTGAAGTCATCGACAACGCTCGCCATCTCTACGATTGGGACGATCGCGCAACATTCCTTTATGCATCTCTACGCCTCGAAGAAGGAGCACGTAAGTGGTTCTCTACTAATCAAACATATTTAACTGGGTGGGACGAATTCAAAGCGAGATTAGTATCAGATTTCCCTAGCTTCCTGGATGAATCTGAGATTGTATCGCAATTAATGATGCGTCGAAAAGAGCCGAGTGAGAGCTATGAAAATTTTGTTTACGACGTAGTAGATATTGCAAAAAGAGCTCATTTTGGTGACGGAGCAATTATCAAATATGTTATCTCAGGGTTGCGAGATCGAGAGTTGCGGCGACACTTAATTGCAAGAAGTTGTAATAACATCAAGGAACTCCTTAGAGAAATAAAAACCTACAATATGGTCGAAACACAATATGAGATCCGCGATCAATTCGAACGCAATCACAAAATTCTCTCACGACCAATTCGAAATTCAATTACCCCTTACCAGCCCAGACAAACTTCCTCTGGAAGTTCCAACAGAGCCAGCACGTCGTACTCCCGTCAATACACAAGGTAATTTAAACGAATCAGCCCGAAACATGCGTTGCGTTCTCAAATCCGGAGACGACAGTGGACTTTTGAAAATCATTGATGTAGATAGTAAGCCCATTAAAGCATTTTTAGACCTCGGCAGCGACTGTACAACGCTCACTATTACCAATGTCGTTAAAAATGACTGGCAAATGCAGCCATGTCAAATTAAATTGAATGGGTTCGGACAAGGTTCAGCTAAGGCAGTAGGGAAAATGACTAAAAACATACGCGCAGGTGAAGTTACAATGCCAACGGAAATACTAGTAGTAGATGACTCCGCGCAAGATGTTTCCATGATCCTGGGACGAAATTTCCTCGACTCACCTAAAGTATGTCTAATCAAAAGATACGGTAGCCTTCTAATAAAAAACGCGGACGATAATACACTAACTACGAACACTTGACAGCAAAAAGTGACAACACAACCAGACAAAGTAAATTTGGCGAGTTATTCAGAAATTGGATTGAACGACATTAAACTAGGCAATTTCCCATATACGGAATCCGATAAGACAAATCTAATCAACATTTTAAACAAATACAGGGACTGTATAGCTCTCAACCTCAAAGAACTCGGCAAGACGAATCTAGTCACAATGACAATCACTCTTAAAGAAAAAAAAATAATCCGTTACAAGCCCTATCGAATAGCCTATAACGAAGTAGAACACCTCTCCTCCATAGTCAACGAACTCTTACAACACGATATCATTGAAGAGTCCAATTCCGAGTATGCTAGTCCTGCATTATTAGTGAAAAAGAAAAATGGAACATATAGAATGGTGGTTGACTACAGGCAACTCAACTCGATAACGGTCCGAGAAAATTTCCCAATGCCCAACATAGAAGAGCTAATAAACTCAATGGTCAGCGCGCGCGTTTTCATCATATTGGACTTATTAAGCGGGTATCATCAAATTCCGGTGGATAAAAATTCGAGGTACTTAACTGCCTTTGTAACTCCACGAGGTCAATACCAATACAAAAGGGTTCCCTTTGGGTTAACAAACGCGCCAGCCATATTTCTTCGTTTAATGAATTCAATCACACGAAAGTTATCTCACCGCAATGTATCCATATATATGGACGACATCGTTGTATTCGGAGAAGACATAGGGCCCATTCTGACGTCCTTTCAGGACTTGTTGGAACTGCTAAGGGAAGCCAAGCTAACACTCAACCTAAGCAAATGTAAGTTTTATTCTGACTCAATAACCTATTTAGGACATGAGATTAGTGCCGTAGGCGTAAGACCGGGAACTTGCAAAACAGAAGCAGTTAAATCATTTCCAGTTCCCTGCGAAGCTAAGCACGTCAAGCAGTTCCTTGGTTTATCTGGGTACTTTCGGCGCTTCGTCCCCAAATACTCTTCAATAGCCGCACCGCTCAATGCTCTGTTAAAGAAGGGTACAGTCTTTAACTGGACACCAGTAGAACAGTCAGCATTTGACCAACTAAGGGAGAAATTGTCAACATCACCAATTCTTACTATATACAATCCCTTGAGAAATCATCAACTTCACACCGATGCCTGCACTTCAGGTCTTGCTGGTGTTCTAATTCAAGTCGAAGAACGAGGTGAGAAGAAGGCAGTGTCATACTTTAGTCGAACCACGACAAACTTGGAGAAGAAATACCATAGCTACGAACTAGAAGCCCTGGCAGTTGTAGAAAGCCTACAACGATTCCGGTATTATTTGTTAGGTAAAAAGTTTACTATATTCACCGATTGCAACTCTCTCAAGTTAACACAAAAAAAGAGAGATCTTGTACCAAGAATAGCTAGGTGGTGGCTAAAGATACAAGACTTTGACTTCGACTTAGAGCATAGACCGGCTCCTCAAATGTTGCACGCGGATGCACTCAGCCGAAATCCAACAGGACAATCACTGGAAGTGGAGGAAGTTGGTCTATGCATAAATATAATCGGCATGCAAGAAGACGACTGGGTTGCAGCGATGCAATTGCAGGACAGTCAACTGAAGGAGATCTGCGAACTACTCACTAACTCCGATGCTAAGAATCCTAAAAGAAAAGACATCGAAAAGAATTATGCATTTAAGTTTGGACGCATCTTCAAAAAGACTCCTAATGGTCTTCGATTTGTAGTTCCGCAGGGAGTACGTTGGCGAGTAATTAAGACTTCACACGATGATATCGGACATTGCGGCCTCGAAAGAACTCTAGAAGAAATATGTAAATTTTATTGGTTCCCTAGAATGCGTCATACAGTTATGAAGTATTTGAATAGTTGCATTCCGTGCCTGTATAACAAAAAATCAAAGGACGAGACGAGGTATCACATTCACCCCATTAAGAAACATCCGACTCCATTCCATACCATTCACATGGATCATTTAGGACCGTTACCCAAGAGCACGAAAGGGAACATTTACATATTGGGAATAATCGACGCCTTCACAAAATTCCTAGTCATACGCGCAGTAAAAAATACATCCTCTAACGCTGTCATACGAACGCTAGATGAACTAACGCAATATTTTGGGATCCCCACACAAATAGTTAGCGATCGCGGAACCGCATTTACGTCCAAGGCATTCAAAAACTTCTGCGAAGACAACGGAATTCGCCACATTCTAAATGCTGTAAGAACGCCACGAGCAAACGGACAAATAGAAAGGTATTTCCGAACGGTAAGGACAGCAATCTCGACCATGACTTTAAGAAAAGACGGTAGGGATTGGCAAGATCATTTACCAGCTGTTCAATGGGGGTTGAATTCCTTAAAACACCGAATCACTAACCGTACACCTCAGGAGCTGATGTTCGATTTCAAACCCAGAAATAGCTTAGCAAACCATCTCAATATCGCGTTACAAGAAGATGACTCCAGCGACGACGAAGAAAATATTCCCCTCTGTAAGATCCGCGAAATGTCCTTACATAGAACGCAGCAATTGCAAAAAGAACAAGCCGAAAAATTCAATAAAGCCCACAAAAGTCCACAATCGTATGCTGTTGGAGATCTGGTCCTTATACAAGCAGAGCATCCTGCCACTGGACAGTCGCGAAAACTACTACCCAGATATAAGGGGCCTTATGAAGTAAAAACAGTCCTCCCAAACGATCGATATATCATAAGAGACACTGCAGCAACCAGTGTCACCTCGAGACGATACGATGCCGTTCACTCCGCCCACCACATGAAACATTGGGGGAAGCTTCAAGATTTCAGCCTGTCCAGTTTTGAAGAGATTTCAGAAGAAGAATCGCCCTAAAAAAAAAAAAATAAATAAAAAAAAAAAAAAAAAATAAAAAAAATAAAAATTGCTGAATTCAATGTAAATTTTATTTTTCTTACCAAGTTACGTTCTGGAAAATTTTCATACATATTTTAATAAATTTTAATATTTTAATAACCTTGAAGTTGATGTTATTTCAAAACCTCCTCCATGACATGTAATGTAAATGCTGATGTCTAAATAATGTAGATTTTGGATTCCCTCGTCTCCTTTGACATATAATACTTAACGATTCAAATAAACAAAAACAAAAAAAAAAATGCAATGACTACTTTTTTTCCAAAAAAGGGGATGTGAGCTCTAATTCAGCAAACGGACAGCTATGATTCGTTAGGTGAGTTTTGATGACACATCAGCGTGATGTTAGCAACGGTAGGTTCTTTGCTATTGAGAATACCTTCGATAAGAAGATGAAATGATTCCTTCCGCGGTGAAGATGAAGGGATTTCTTCTGTGGTGAAGAAGACTTCATTAGAATAACGTGAGAATACCGTCAACATAAAATAGTCAAGGGGTCGGAGTATTGGCAATAGATATGCATAATGCTGCACACACAAGGATGAATTATACACTGGGGACAGTGTAATGTCGGATGGCCGAATGTAAACCGAGAAAAGAAAAATACAACCTGACCCCTGGTACTGGTACTGAGTAGTGCTAGGAAACGAACAATGGTAGCTCGGGCATATGAGTGGGCAGTTTGAAGTTGTTGAGTTCAACATCGGTGCGCAACAACGAAAGACATATGTCCGAGTTGACTACTTAGTTGCTTAGGATATTTATCTAAAAAGTTTATCACATCCTATCTGTTAATACATATGAGTTCTTATTTTGTCCGCTGCAAGAGTCACTGTAAAAAACCAAATAACTTACTTGATTGTGAGCGATAACATTTTGTATATGCTTCATTAAACATGATGCAATTTCATTGCCCCTCGTGCCACATGAAGCAATACGGGGTATTTGTGGAAAAGTTATGTACGGTTAGATTGTATTTCCATAGTTGCCGTTTGTAAAACCTTACGGAATTTCGGAGATAGGGTGTCGGTAAGCACTGCTGAAGGTCAAATGCAATCCATCATTTCAGAATTTTCTTTGGCCAGCATTTTATCTTCCCTTTTAGAGTCGTATGCTAATTCCGTGATGTAATGATGATGGTCCAATTCACCTTGAAGGGTTACAAGCTCTTCAGCATCTTCACGTTCTGCAATCTCCAATTTTGCTTTCAAAGTGTCACATCTATTAGAAGTGCCGATGCTGGGCTTTTTGAATTTAACGTTCATACCTATTGAAATCAAAGACGCAAAATAATTTATTTTTTCACTCGCTGCCATAAAAAAAAAACTTTAAATGCATAAAAATTGTCGTTTATGCAGTGTTTTTTCGAAAAAAACACACCACGCTTTGAACGTTACGATTCATTTAAGGAATCAATATTTATGTAAATATCTTTTACGAAATTCGTTCAAATTATTTTATTTATAAAATAAAGAATTAAATGGATCCTTTAAAAGAAAAAATTAAACCACTTTTATAATAAAATTAATTTTTAGTAGATATAATATATCTGAGGATAACAATTTAAAACAGGTCTAAAGCCTAGAGTGTCATCTCTTTTTAAATACAGGATTATAAAATATGTTTAATTTCTTCATAAGCAAACGTACCTTTAAAAATACTTGAAAATTTGCTCATGCTCACGGAGACCGTTGGGTGTCTTTCGCCGAACTTGTACATAGTAGCCAATTTCAAATCCGCATGAAAATACTTACAAGACGTGTCACGCCTTGTATAATGACTTTCGTATGCAGGAAAGCTGTTTATAAGGGTCTTAATGAGTTGACCCACTTCTTCAGATATTTTGTTACTTCCTCCACCGGAACCACGATTATCTTTAAAAGGTATGTTTGGTTGCTCCAATTTTTTTTTTACAACTGATTTCAAAAAGCTTTCAGTTTCATTGAAGCATTGCTTGAAACATTTTTGGCAAACACGAACTTTCTCTGAATTTATGTTTATAAAATATTTAATGTGATGCTGTCGGTTTCGGGGACTAGTTTCGCTTTTCTTTAACTTTTGTGACTTTTTGTCTTCAATTTCTATCAAACCTCCGATGGAAATAACTCTTTGAATGAATGTTCCCAACGACCAATAAGATTTGAAAATTTCCTTTTGATTTTCAAAATTTATTTTTACTTTGCAATTTTGTCGACAGCTACTAAGAGAGGCGTACACTTTCTTGCAGCAACTACTCCAGATTTGCGTGTGTACGATTCTCCCCTGTTTCACTTTTTTGCAATTGTCTTGCTTGAATCTAATTTTGGTTGGTTATCAACCGTATTTGATGATGGAGAGGAGACCAGATTTGCTTCAAGTTGCTTGCCCATATTCAAAAGTTCTTCATCCGAACAATCTTCAGATACATCCGAGTCAGAGTCATCCGAGCTAAAAAAATTGTTTTCTAGTTCTGTGGTTCTATTGGCACCAAATTCTTGAAAGAGTAAATCCAGGTTTTCACAAACAAATCCATTTGCTGATGATTTTGTTTCATTTATAACGGGTTCCGAAAATAACTGCGAATTAGATCCTAAGTGGACAGAGAAGAAAAATTAAAAATTTCACACTTTTCAAAAAAAACATTATAGATAATAAAGGTCTGCATGAAAACATTCATTTGCTCTCTCTTAATGAGTACTGTACTTCAGTATACTCTATTCATTACAATAATGCAAAAAAGACTATTCTAAAAATGAGTACCCTAATGGAAAAACAAAAACGGTACAGTTTTGATCACCTGATACCAATATGAGTACTCTGTTTGCTTCGATTCCACTGTTCGGGTATATGAATAATACAAATCAAGTTCATTGCTAACTGTTAGTATTCCACTGAGTACACCGAGTGCATGAAGTGGGTGCAATGATTGCCATCAAGCAGTCGTTCAAACAACAAGTGTTAATGAATTATAAGAAGGCTAATTATTTTTATCGTGAAATGGAAATCAATAACGTAAGTGACATTCATGGACATATTAATATAAGAACATTTGTAGTAAGTACAAAATTATAAATTTAGGATTCAACAAATGATTCCGACGTTCCAATGGTAAGCATTGCTGGTTTATTAAGTAATTCAGCCATAAAAGCAAAACTTGTAAGTGGAGAATTTAAAATAAGCAATAAAAGGGGGAGGAGTAAAGTTTGGGAAATGTTTGGAACAGTGAAATATGAAAATGAAGAGGAAATTCAAAATATAGTTGCATGTATGAATTGTTTCTGTGTATATAAATATAATAGTAAGAGTATTTCAAATTTAGTTAAACATAAGTGGTATATATTAAAACATAATAAAAGTGGAGAAAACGAAAAAATTAATGTGGATATTGAAGATAAAAAACAAAGTGTACGGGTACTAACGCAATATACAATAGAAAATTGCCGTCCTTTTCAAATTGTTAAAGACTCTGGTCTAAAAAAATTTGCTGAGTTTCTAGTGTCAATAGGTGTCAAATATGGACAAAACGTGGATATTGAAAACATGTTACCTCATCCGACAACAATTTCACGGAATATTAAAATTTTATATAATAAATATTTTGAAATTGTTAAATTAGATATAAAAAGCATTACAAATATTGGTTATGGTTTAACATCAGACATTTGGACGGACAATTATCTAAAAACAACGTACCTTTCGTTAACCTTACACTATATCAAGTACGGAAAATTTATAAGTAGACTTTTGGGGCTTAAATCAATGAAGGGTGAATCTTGTACAGGTATTTGTTTCTAATTTTTTGGAAAATTAGCTTTAGTGTTAGAATGAATATTATTTAACTTTTCAGGTCAGAACATCAAGGCTAAAGTCGTTAACCTTTTATCAGAATTTGGATGTGAACTTTGTGAAAAAGCCACAATGGTAACAGACAGGGGTGCAAATATGGTTACGGCCTTTCGCAACGAAAACCATATTTTTTGCATCAATCATCTTCTACATAATGTCGTTGAAAAAGCAATCAAGGAAAATGTACAAATATATGAACTGTGTAATATGTGCACCAGACTAGTTAAATTTTTCAAAAAATCTGGCATCAACTCGACCTTAAAAATTTCACTAAAGAGTTGTATTTGCACACGGTGGAACACTATATATTACTTACTCAATTCCGTAGAAAAAAACTGGGCTGAAATAACGAAAATATTGCAAGAAAAAAATGAATTAATAAGGATCACCAACATTAATTTAAATTATATAAATGAAATAACGAAAATTTTAAAATCTTTCGCGGAAACATCCAAAAAATTAGAAGGAGAGAACTATCCAACGCTTCATTTAACAATTGTTCATATTCATAGATTAAAGAAACAGTGTGTTGTCAATATTGGAGATTTAGAAATAATTCAAAATTTTAAAGTTAAACTAAATCATTATTTAGATTCTATTGTGCTGCACAATTTAACACTTAATCATAAAATTGCACTATTTTTATTTCCACCGGCAAATAAATTAATTCAGTTTACGGAAGACGAAAAAAATGAAGTTAAGTTTAAATGTAAAAAAAATATGCAAGAATATATAAACGACGTTCCTGATCTACAAGAACAAGCCTCGGAATATGACATGTTAAATGAAGAGTTGCACAGTCTTCTATCTGGCGATAAAGATTTGTTTAAAGATTTTATTCAACCGACGGAAGTTTTGGATTCTATCGATAGAATAAACAAAGAAATAGACATTTATGAAAACACAAATGTTGCTTTTCATGAAGATTTTAATATTTTACAATGGTGGCACTTACATCAAGTTCAATTCCCACTACTATTTAAAGTAAGTTGTAAAATATTAAGTGCAACGGCGAGTAGTTCTGCTTCTGAAAGAACTTTTTCAGCAGCTAGACAGCTTATTTCAGAGAAAAGGAGTTTAATTGGTTTCGACCCAGTTTTGATAAACCAAGTTATGTTTCTTCATTCAAACATAAATAAAACAGAGATTTATAAGGATCTAGAAAAAAACGTACTTTGAAGAAAAAAATAGTAATAATAAAATGTTGAAATTTTAACATTTTTTCCAGTAATTTTAATTTATTTTAACCATCCCATACTTACCTTTCTCCAAGTTACACCCCCACGAGCAAATCGCTCTCTGACCATTGTCTAATGTCTATCGTCTTTAATGGCATGTTACGTGAAGCTGTTGTCATTGAATCTCATTCAAATGTGTACATACATGTGTATGTACGCATAAGTGAAATACCAAAATACTCGGTGCAGTGTACTCTAATTTTTTGAGTACTTGTTTTAGAATACTCATTTCTTACGAGTACACTACATGAATAGCTTTGTTGTCAATGGGTGAAATTTTCACATCGTATTTAAATATGAGTTGGTTTATTCATTTTATTTTTCAAGATATGAATGTGGTGAGTAAGATACCTAAAATATATTGAATGCATTGGAAGTAGTTTCAAGTCATTCATTGCAGATGTTTAATAGATAAACAACCTAATCACTTTTTTCACAATTAAAATTGATTTTTGGTAACGGTGGCGGCTCACTTATTTTTTCATTCTCTTTGGCAAATACACCTTCCCTTGCCAGATTTAGAATTTGTAATGCTCGAGAACTCATATTTTCTATTAACTTGTTATTTTAATGCAACACTTATTCAAATAAAAAAATCTCTTAAAGCACGTCTTCACTTCCCGGCACGCTTAATTCAACTGATGTTTCACGCTTGCTTTCGAAATAACAAACTAACTCAACGTAAGAAATGGATTCCTGGGATTGACCGTTTAAAATAACCGCACACATTCGCACCTACATACATACATAGTTTCTGTGTCGATCCAACTGAAATTCGCTATAACCGCTTGTGTTTGTTTGGATTCTGGGAACGAAATGTAATAATTTTCAATATACGAGAAATAGCCGAATAATTTTCGAACAGTTTTTTAATTTGCAATAATCGCTTATGTCCTTTTAAGCGATTTTCAGTAATGTATGTGTGTTGGATTTCAGAAGAACTTTTGAATTTTGTCGTCGCTTAAGTCAACTTTAGTCGTTTTTGGTAATGAAATTATAAGGTTTAAAAATTCTTTGATGAGATAAACGGTTATTGCAAACGCTTAATGTAATGATATGCACTTAAGCGATTTTTTTTTTGATCCGAATGCAATTACATGAATGTGACCCAGCATGGGGTTCTTTAATTCTTGGAACAAACCACTCTATCTTTTTTCAATTATCAACAACTCAATAATGCATTCATTGGTTATTCGGCTCATAAATCACCCTCGCACACTCGTATATGGTTAATTGAGAAAAGCTTAGGCTTTGGGCCACCACGGGCTATACATGAGTAATTAGCAATCAACTATTGTGCAGAAAGTCATTACGAGAAATCCACTAGTTTGTAGTTAGTCTAACCAGCAAGCAGCTGGAAATGTTTCCGGTCAGAAAATATAACACTATCTTCCAACTCCTTTGTCTGGCTCCGACCTCCTCAAATCCACGTATTTACTGTTTCCTTATCATATATTCCGTGTTCACTGTATTTGTAATTGTTACGAACTATTCACTCAATCTTGATTTACACACCATTGCATACGGTTTTCGCATATCGAATTTAGGGATGACATTAGTTTTCTCAATTATAACTATTGCACATATTGCAACAGTCCTGGAATCTCTAGTCCGACGCAGCGAAGTGACACAATTCTTCATTAAGCTTGAAGAGTTGGACGACATTTTCCGAATTCGCTTGAAATACATTATACCATCCCAAACAATTGAGCGAAAGCTTATTCGCAGGTATTCAATTCTAGCAGGCATCATCTTCTTATGCCTCATCATAAATACCTATCTAATTATGACTCGTGTGTATTACGGATACTTTTTCAAAGTCGTTTTTTCGTTGATCGTCATTCGGTTACGAATGTTTCAAGTATGTGCCTATGTCGACCTGATAACTTACCGATTTGAAAGGTTGATTCCCTTTCTACGACAGGCAGTCGAGTGCAGATTCGCGCACACAATCCTTGATGTGGATTGCCATGTATTCGACAATCCCAGGAGGATATTGGTGATTAAGTCAATTTATGGAAAATTATACGATCTAGTGGAGCTATTTAACGATATATTCGGATGGTCGATTTTTGCTGTCATCATATATTGCTCTATGGAAATTATTCTCAATGCCTATTGGATTTTTCTATGCATGGAGGGATATTTACCGATAAGCCTAGTCTACGAATTCTTACCACCACAGGTGGCATTGATTATACTCTTGGTGCACCTTTGTAGAACCTGTAACAACTGCATCAGAGAGGTAAGGCCTAGAATGAGAGCTCCTTGAGATTAGATTTTGTATTCAATTACAGAACAGAATGTTGCGGCACCTGGTCCAGAGATTGCTTGGGACCGCAACAACCGATCATAGTAATTACCTAGTGAGTGATTTTCTTCTTCAAATCGATCATCAGCCAATTGTATTCCATGCGAAGAGAATATTTTTTATCGATTTGACGCTGTTAAGAGGGGTGAGCTATAGCAAGACATTTTTCTTTGTAGTCGTATTATTTAAAAATATAATTTTATTCAGATTTTTATAACCATTATGGGATATCTACTTATCATGATACAATTTCGGTTGATGCAAGAAGACAACTAAATGCCGCAAGTGTAAAAGTACACATACATATATTATGTTTATATTGGTTCAGTAGAAAGTATATTTTTTCGAAGCCACCTTCAAATTAAAATTGATATTTTTAAGTGCAAGTGATCGTTTCTATGGCCAGTGATATTAATCATACCCTTGATGCATCCAACAGCTGAAAACTAACTGAACTGAAAATATTTCCGGTGCACTGTTCCTTATCATTCTATCACTGATGGGTTAGCAAATACCCAGGAAGTGCCCGGTTCAGTATTTTACGCCCGTGGTTCTAGATGTACCTTCCGATTGCTGTATGTAACCCAATTATCACTGGTTACGACGTTTTGCCGAAATGGCTCGAGTTCAATGCGTTTGAAAGACCTAATCCAGACGTTAATTATAAAGGGTCCGCCATCTAACGTTTTTTTTTCAAGTAGTGCTTATTTCGTGAATGGTAACACTTAGCTCATGTCTGATTTGACAGATAATTAGTTTTATCCTTCCGCTGAACGAATATGGTTGTGTATACGCTTGAACAACGCTGGGAAATATTGCGACATTACTTTGAAAATCATGGTAAGATTTTGCCAAAAAAATCATCTTTTCAGATGAAGCTCATTTTGATCTTGGCGGGTATGTAAACAAGCAAAATTGTCGCATTTGGGGCACAGAAAACCCGCACGCATACATTGAAAAGCCGGTGCACCCAAAACGAGCCACTGTTTGGTGCGGATTTTGGTCCAGAGGCATAATTGGGCCATTTTTCTTCGAAAATGAGCAAGGAGTGGCCGTTACAGTCAATGGCGATCGTTATCGGGCCATGTTAAACGAATTTTTGTTCACAAAAATTGAAGAGGAGGATATTGGCAACATTTGGTTTCAACAGGACAGCGCTACGAGCCACACAGCCGAAGCTACACTCGATGTTTTGCGCCCTGTTTTTGAAAATCACAGTATCAGCCGCAGAGCTGATGTCGTTTGGCCACCTCGGAGCTGCGATTTGACACCGTTGGACTATTATTTGTGGGGTGCCGTCAAAGATAAGTGTTATGCCGACAAGCCTGAGACAATTGACGCTTTAAAGGACAATATTCGTGAAGCCATTGGTGAAATACAGCTGCACACAATCGATAATGTGCTTAAAAATTGGACCGATCGTGTAGGCTACTGCATGGCCAGCCGAGGCAGCCATTTGAATGAAATTATTTTCCATTATTAACCGGAAGGATTGTACTTTCAAATAAAAAAAGAAATTTGAGAAAATATTCAGTAGTTTTTTTTATAGCATTTTCAAAAAAAAAAAATTATTTGGCGGACCCTTTATACTTACACCAATTGTCTTTTTGTTTTGGGGCTAATAGTTTTCAGTTAGTTTTTGGGCTAATAATATGTGAAGACAGCGCCGTGGTGGCGTGTGTAATGTTTAGGCCGGTGACGCACGGTGACCGATTTCGGATCCTGATAACACCAACGCCATCGAATTTTCATTTCACTCCTTCGCGGGGAGTGATAGAACTGGTAAAATCTCTCATAGTACATCTGCCTTGAAAAAGCTTCTTCAAGGTTGCAACTGAGTCTGACTTATCGGCATATATGTACGACTGATTTGAAGTATCACCATAAAAAAATGTCTACAACTCGTCAAATGGAACGATCAAGCTGTTCAGTTCACCACAACGAGAGGTTTTGGTCACCGAACTCATTCCCCAATTGGACCTTCGAAAAGCGTGCTGGATGCTATGTAGCGCCGACGTGCTGGAACCACATGTCGACCAACTCGGGCATTTTGGGGGGAAAAACAGTTCGAAATCATCCAACGATTGCGGACACCACTGACCGAAATGTTGTTCTCACGGTCGTCTTTGAAAAAATACGAGCCAATAAATTCACCGGACCATAAATCGTACCAAACAGTGTATTTTTCGGGAGAACTGCTAGCTCTTGTATTGCCTGAGGTTGCCCATTGGACTAAATACGGCAGTTTTGTTTATAAAGAAACCCATTTAAACAGAAATGAGCTTCGTCGGATCTCTTGTACGATCTGTATTTTATAAGGTTTTAGATCAAAATCCATGTAGTCGAGTAACACAATCTCATATGTTTTGAACGGCGACGAGTGGGCAAATCACGGTCTTCATTAACACTGGCGATTATAGCAGCAATATTTACCTTGTGGCTTGACGTCCCATACCGTGGACTGGTGCGAAATTTGGTCACTATGGCTTCAACTAGAAAAAAGTTTTTCATGGTTTCAATAACAAAATTAAATAATTTGTTAGCGTTATTAAACTATAAATTGCGAGTTAATAATAAAATGGCAATCTTTATTTGTATTGAAAGTTTTTCGTTTGTCATATCTTCCTTCAAAGATATTTGTATTACTTTTCATAAATTGTATATTGGTTGAAAATAAATTAATTTTTTTTTTCAGAAGTCAGATATTTAATATATCAAAACATTTTTAAACAAAAACAGGAATTTTTTTAATACCTCGTAAACAGCTTGTTTTATTCAATTTCAAAATTTCAACATCTATCCGCCCTTATTGAAAAGTCCTTTCTAATAATCGTACTCGTCCTATTTGCCCCTACAACTGTATGAGCGGAGAGCACCGTGGCTTTATTTGTCGGTCTCCTTTATAAGATACAACCTAGGAGCATATAGACTGTACATGGGATCACAATTTACCAATGCCTGCAGACCAGAGGAAAAAAAAAGGTTGCAGGCATGTCGGTTTTAACTTTAAAGAGTTTGATCGATCAAACAATCGAGCTTCTGATTGGAAGCCGGAGCTTTCTCCCGCCAAAATTATTGATGCGGACGGACAACGCCTTTTCTATCTCTGTATGACTCCGAGGCGTATAGTAGAGCACGTGTTCATTGGATTATCTGGCACCGATCATCTGTCCTGGTTCAGACTGTTGTAGATTTATATCGAAGTCAAAGGAATTTAATCAGGGTCAATACGAAATAGGGATAATGGATATATGAAAAAAAAGATAAATATTCAATCGTTATTAAGAGTTGTACTTATCTTTGTCCGGTGTATCCATCAGCTCACAAGTAAGACAGGAGCAATTCACTCAGCAGCAGCCATCCACCCACGGTTGTGTCTCCACGAAAGTGGAGAAAAAGGAAAATGCAAAAATGCAGAAAAGCGTTACTGTACCGAACATGGGTCGATGTCTGGTGTTGAGTGTATTGTCTTTGCAATGCAACGGCAAAAGCCGATCGTGGGACAAACGATTATGTATTACAATCAATCACGATCATACATGTTCGCTCGAATATTATCGGAAGTTCATGCAAGCATGTATGATCGTTCTAGAACAACGAATTACGAGTAAGATATCGGCTGGTGCTTGTGCAGTGAATCACAAGTTTACAATAAAATGGTTAAAATTATAATTGTGCAATTTTAAACAAAATAACAATGCATCTTAAACACAGACCGTTGTGGTCGAAATAGAGGAGTTCTCCTGGAGAGACAAAGCTGTCAAGGCGCACCCTCTGGTGATACAAATTATTCACACATGGTGAGCCGCAGACACTATCGCATCTTGCATAAAAATGCCTTGCAGAAAAGCCTGCTAATTTCCTCTGTAGTATCTGTAATGAATACGACTTCTATCCTTTTGGTTTAAGATGAATAAATTTACGTAAGCTAAATAGTTTTCCGTTTTAAATGATCGAATCTTGTAAAACAGGTGATTGGTGTGTTATAAAATTAGAAATTTTGATTAGTTAAGGTCAGAAGCACTTATGAACCATTTTTATAAGCGTTAAAGTCACATTTATAAAAAAGAAAAACGAATCTAAGGACCGGGCCGCTTCCAAATCATATTTCTCAATTGGTGTGGATGTAAACATTGTTTTTTTTTTCGAAATTGCAAAATAAAATTTCGATTATTTCGAAATAATTTAAATTTGGTTTTCCAAGCTTAGAAACTGCATTAAGATCACCATAAGTCCAACTATCGATACGAAAATCTGAAAGAAAATATATCAGTTTATTGAACTTTATCAATAGTCTTACCATTACTCGTCTCAGAAACATTAAGTCAAAGGAAAAGAATCTTTTGGCATGTATTGCGACCGGTTGATTATCGATTTGTAAAAGGAATTCGTCCAGCAAATAATTGAATCGTTGATCCATGGAAGTTACTACCATTTTCTGCACATACTTCCTTAAGATCACTCTCTATAACAAAAAGATAATATCTAAACTAATCCTGTCTCCTCTTCTCGATTTCTGACATACCTGATCGATAAGTCCTTGACATGTGTGGCAATAAAACGATAGTAGTATTATCAACGGAATTTTAAGCCCAAGACTTTGATATCGTATTATCGTTGGAATATATCCATCGAATGATAACAGTGCCCAATAAATCTGGCAAACAATATCGAAGCATACGTAGAGTATAATCGCCAGAGAAGACCATCCGAAAATATCATTGAAACATTCTATTAAGTCGCAGATTTTCCCATACACCAACTTGGATATTAGAATCCTCTGGGAGCTGTCGATTGTGCTATAATCCACATCGAGAATTCGACCCCAACGGTTCAGTCTACATTCTACTATTTGCCCGAGGATATGATTCAGATTCTCAAAGCGGTAGATGATAAGATCCAGAAACATACTAGCTTGAATGAATCTCGTACGCACAGCCATTATCGACACGGTGGTATAAAGGGCGTACCCGTAAGTCTCGTTGGTAAAAACAATCACTATCAATACGGCTAAATGGATAAACACTGATAAAAATAGGCTCGAGTATTTTATGAGAAGTTGTCTTCGATTAGGTTGGATGAAGGTTCGATGCTTCAACTGGAGTCGAAATATATCATCAATCTCTTGAAGTCGTATGACGAATTCGTTTTGCAAATCGCGCTTAAATAGCGAATCCACGATAACAATAATATGCGCCACATTGAGTAAAATAAATACTATTGTGATCAGCCAGTTTGACAGATCGTGTCCTTCGCCGTACGAGTACGTGTAAGTTGTGTAAAGGAGGGTTAGTAAAATTGCTGCGGCAGATATCCAAGAGTACAATATTAGAAGAAATTGCCTGCGTGGATTAGAAGAAATCGGCGCCAAGCAGAGGAGCTTGCAGATTAAATTGAACTTACTATTCGGATACATTCTAAATGACTGATGTATGATACAAGATTTGTATAATAGGTAGGGCGGGTTTCCGGACCTGAAGAAGAGATTATTAATTATAATGGCTGGTACGTGTCACACTTCGTGGACAAATGTGTAGCTCACACGAATGCGAGTGGGGGCAATATATTCAATCGTGTTAAGTGAGGAAATTAAATTAAATTGCTAGCTCAATATAAATGCCAAAGTGGGACGCAGTTGAACTAAACATTTATTTGCTTTTGCAATATTCTGAGGGTTCTAAAGCGAATTAATCCCATACATGTTATTGATCGTCCATGTTAGTCAGCCGCAAAATTAATAAACCTGCGTTGAATGTGTTGAATAGAGGGACCAGACTTTACTAGCATATTCAATAAGGGAGCTAACGAAGGTAAGGTATAAGGATTTCCTAACGCGCAAATTCGAAAAACGGTTCACAAAGTTGAAAGCAAGTTGTCGATATGAAGGGGAAAGTTGAGTTCTCGAATTTAGATAACATCTAAGCCCACCCGAAAATTGATAAGGTGAACAACTTTATGATAAAACTCATAGGCCCTGGGGGTGGAAAGAAGCTCTTACGGCAGTAGGTGACAGCTTGACATTTGCTAATACTGGGATAGTTTTTTTTGGCACAAAATAGTGAACTTGGGTAATTGGTAATGCCGATTGACTCCACTCCTCCGATGACCTTGAAAGATGTGATTATGCTGATTATTTTGATATATACAGGGTGTCCCACGAGCAGTGTGCCAAAAAGCTATAGCGTGTCTGGTCAAGACAAGAAAAAAATCGTATGGGAGGGGGGTCTATTCCCCCCGTTTAGCCGGGAGGGGCAATTTTCCAAAAAATTGACTTAATTTGGAAAAAAAATTATTAAAAATCAACAGTTACATCCACAATGCCGTGATATACTTTTTTGTAAAGCCAGAAACCTCTTCTTTCACCCTGTTTTCAAACGAAGTTGCTCTAAGGAATAGGTTTTGAGAAATTAATTTTCAAACTCAAAATTTTGAAAAAAAAATTAAAAAAAAATTTTCGAACTATGTTTTTTTAAAATTGTATGTAACTAAGTACTAATTTTTTTTTCAAAAATTCAATTCTCTTATTAGTTTTTAGTTAAAAACAGAAAACCGTATGCAAAAATGTCTTGTAGTTTTTGAGAAATTAAAAAAAAAACCCGAACCATTTTTTTCTACGAAAAACCTTTTTTTGGTTTTAACGCGGTTGGACTTGTAGGCAAATTAATGTATGAAACATTGACCTCTTTTTTATTATTTTTAAAAAATTCGGAGTTTTATTATAATAAATTTTCAATATGATCCCCATTTTTTAGAAGGCAAAGATTATATCTCCTTCTAATGGCTGCACATAAGTCTATGCTTGACAAATTTTCCTGCAATTAGACTCCAGCGACTTCAATCCGTTCTTGCAGTTGTTCCAAAGATACTATTTCCACTTCGTAAACATAATTCTTCATGAATCCCCCACACATAAAAATCTAGAGGACTTAAATCTGGTGATCTAGGTGGCCATTCCGTCGGGCCCCTTCTTCCGATCCAACGGTCACTAAAATGATCATCTAGCCAGTTTCTAACCGGTAAGCTGTAGTGTGCTGGTGCTCCATCTTGCTGGTAGATTAAATTATCTGCTATGGCCAAAGAAACCTTGTCCATCAAATCGGGCAAAAGGTCTGATAGGAACTGCAGGTATGATTCTCCATTAATAACGGCATTCAAAAACCGGGGCCCGATTACAGTTTGTCCAACAATACCAAGCCAAACATTTCAGCTAAAGCGGTATTGTGATTTATTTTGTTTTTTGTTGTGTGGATTGGTGCTACTCTCATGATGCAAATTGTGGAAGTTAGTAACCCCATCTCTGGTAAACTGTGCTTCATCCGTCTAGAATATCCTTGCAAAATAGTTTCGTTCAGTTTCATCTCGAAGCAGTAATGATCGACAAAATTCTTCTCTCAAAAACTCGTCGTTTGAGGTGAGTTCCTGAACTGGCCTAAAATGATACGAGTGTACGTTTTGGGTATGAAGCACTCTCCATACTCTAGATTTGGGCACTCCAAGCATAATAGCACAGAATAAATAGTATACAGAAGTCGCATCTCGGCCTGCGATGATTTTTCACTTTATGGTGCGGGCGGAACAACTGAAGGGAAGATCAAGCAACGAGAGAGCAAGCATGATCAGAGAGTAACAACCAGAGAGCAGCCACGATCAGAGAGAATCAACGAGAGAGCAATCTTAAAATGTTTATATATATATACAAATATATTATACAAATATATTTTTGTATTGTGTTGCTATCCAACGTCGTGAATGCACGTGGTGTTGACAAAATTTTGTTTCAAGTTTTAGATTTCTATATTTAGTTTTCTTCAGTTGAAAGTTGCGCTTGGTATTCGTACGCGTACTTTTTCGATGTAAACTAAAAGGGCCGGGTAACACCAATTGACGTTATTCCATTATTTGGGATTTTTGTGCAAATTTCAATCTGATATATGTAGGGAAGAATAACCCAAAAATTTTAGTGCGACAGGATTTTAAGTTTGCGGGCTTTAGTAAATTTTTTTTTCTCTGAAGCCTATGTACGAGCAATGCTTCCTCAAGAGTACTAAGATCATGAAGTCCAATATTATTTCCTTATGATCAGAACATGTGGAAAACCATTGCGGTGTGGCATTTTTGCATTTGGATTTTATCAAGTTTTTTATACCAACAGTTTGTGGTTGTGTGTCAAAAATATTGCTAAACACTGTAATATGTTTCTTGCTAATTTCCAAGAAAATTTGTGAAGGAGCAACGAGGTTACCAAAATCTTTAAGAGAATTGTAATTTTTATGAAATATGAAAAGTTCACTAGGAACTGTTAATACTTCGTCTTCTTTTCTCAATATAGAAACACAAATATCGCAGTTAATTTTCGGTATCATTTTGTAGACGATATAACCTATGAAGTATCTTAAAGACGCCAAATCGATACTAAATTCCGAACAATTCTGAAAGTCATCATTTAATACGAAATCATCAATGATTTCTATGTTAATAGATATTATAATAGATATTTCAGAGTTTTCGTTTCGACTGAGTTCTTCATTATTTGTATCAGCTAAGTCCATATTTGACAAAATATTTGAAAGCGTTTCAAATGTGGTATCACTCAGCTCTTCACAGTTACTATAAGAACTCAACTGCACTATATTTGCAGACATTAAGCGTACTAATAAAGTGTTTATATCAGCAACTGAGGGGTTAATATTATTTCCACCCTTTTGTCTTAGAACCGAGAACATATTTTCGAGCTTATCTTGGTTTAATGCTCTTGTCATTAAAAAAAATATTTGGGATTTTTTTTGAAATAGCTCGTCTACTAATTGTAATACAGCGTTTAAGGTAAATTTCATTCCATCTAAAGAAAATACTTTTTTCTTTTTGTCAACAAATGAGATTTCATTGAGGTATTCAAGGAAGAATTTTATATATTCGTGTGATGGACTGTTAAGTTGAACTGCAGACTTATAATAATTCTTTGAAGATACCACTATTTAGGCAGTCAAATATATTTTGTCAATATTTCCTATGAAGCATGCCGTAGATAAACAAACTTCTTTTGAGCAACTTTTAAAGCCTAATGTCTCAATAACAGTTTTAATTGCTGCTTGAACAGTCCTACTAAAAATTTGGGTGGCTAGTTTTACTTTCATTTTTTCGAAAGAGTTCGGAAATATGTGCTGGCTTGCAAGTTTAAGACACATTTTTGTATTAGATTTGCACTCCATTTCCCATAGTTCCTTAACTACTTTAAAACTAGCAACTCCATTTGGTGTTGTAAGGTCACATTGAAGCCAACCATTTCTTAATGATTTGATTAGATGTGGAAAATCATATACACAGACAGTTTTACTACCATTATACATAAAATAGGGTTTTTCTAAAGTAGCTCCCAATTCCAAGAAACACTTCCTGTTAGAGGACCCTTGGTCACAAATTACAACTTTAACTATGATGCCAAAACTGTTCAAAATTGCTAAATTTCGTAATATTATCTTTTTTAGTAAATCGGCAGAAAGTCTATTTTTTGAAACAAAGTAATTAAATGTAAGCGCCCAGTTGGAAAACATTGATTTAATCATAAAAACGCACAATTGTTTACCAATCTGGTTCGTTCTTTCAACCCCATTTTCCTCAAATCCATCCACTAAATCTAATTTGGAATTGTATCGCAATTCCCTTCTAATCGCCATTTCATCCATCAGCAGAATCATATTATTCTTTTCGTACTGGTTCAAATCTAAGCACTTCTTTTTTATGAACTCAAAACCGTTATTTTTAAAACCTGGTTGTAGGGAATTTACAGGGGCCCATCGATAAACAGTAGAGATATGTGGCAAATTTAGATGCAATTTATTCTTCAAAAATTGGTACGTTGACTGTGAGACATAATAAATGTTTTGAACCAAATCTTTTACATCTTGCTTATATTCTTTAGGTCGTGGACTAAGAAGAAGTTTGCAAAATGTTTTTGACTTCCTTGCTTATTTGAAAAGAGTCGATGGTTTGAAATACGCTTGATTTTGTTGCTATTTGTTTGCGGCTTTGGAGATTTTTATATTTTGCTACCATGTCGTAATATTTTTTTCTGTAAAAATTAGCTGATTTCAGATATTTTTCACAGTCATTACAACATCCATCTACGGAGTCACTTGTTCGGCTCTTTTTAGCTGGACAATCAAGCTCCAACGACTTGTAATCTTCCTCAATAACTTCTAAGTTAAATACCGGAACAGCTCCGAATTTCAATTTTTTTTTATAAATGTCAGAACTTGAGAAGTGATTGGCGCAAATCAACAATTTTTTTGTGTAATCTTTTGTTGGAATATTATATTTTTCTCGCCAAATTTGACCCATAGCTGAGTCATAGGGAGGAAACTTAAACATTCTTATCTTTTCACCATATCGCCTAGATTTACCGCATGTTTTTATGCAGCATAGAATGCCGGACTTTTGGAAAATTTTACCAACAGCCGGTAAAGAATCCATTTTTCCTATTCAAAATCGTATGACAACCCCTCAACAATCAATATATAATAATAAGTCTAAAGAATAATCCAAATCGTATGCAAAGTTGTCAACAATTATAAAAGCAACAAAAAAACGACGCCAACGCCAGACACTCTCTATGGGGCAGTTCGGAAATCAACGAAAGGGATGAGTCTCTGTTTGATTTCTTAATAACCTCCAAGCTCAATATATGTAATGTAGGTAGCTCCCCAACCTTTGTATTTCCGAGTTCGGAAGCACATCCCGGTTGGGAGGAAGTACTTGATATAACCCTAATCTCCAATTCCACCAATTATAGGGTCGACAGCTGGAGAGTATCCAATCTAAAATCGTTCGCAGACCACAAATGGATACTCTTCAATGTGAATTTCAGTGCCGACCCCTCCATCCCCTTCAGAAATCCTAAACGTACTGACTGGAAAAAATTCAGCAGGATCATTAACTCCAAACTCAATAACCTACCCCATCCAGACATGGAATCGGTAGAACAACTGGACACGAAAGTTAGGACCTTTGAAAAGGCCATGGTCACGGCCTTCAAAGTTTCGTGCCCAGCAAAAAAACCTTCCCACCGTGGTGGAATGAGGATCTCTCCGTTTTAAGGAAAATGACAAGAGACCTCTTCAGACACAAATACTGGAAACCCTACAAAGACTGCCTTAAACTCTACAAAAAGGCCATTAGCAAAGCCAAAGCTCAGGCGTGGTCAGAGTACTGCCAGTCTATCGAAACACTAAAGGATGCTGACAGGCTGAGCAAAATCCTATCCAAACAGCACCAGAATCCATCCTACATTAGACGTAACGACGGTGTTTGGGCAGATTCCACAGAAGAGTCCCTGGAACTTCTCCTGAACGCCCACTTCCCCGGATGTAAAGACTACGGGACTACTACGTAGATCCCTCATCATACGCAGCACACACCACGGGACGATGCTAATTTGATCATCAACCCCGATAATATATCTTGGGCCATCAGCAGCTTCCCCCCATACAAGTCACCGGGACTTGACGGGATGCTACAAAAGAATTTGGGCAAGGTTATACCCTGGCTAACGGTGATTTATCGAAGTTCGCTGAAACTCAACTACATCCCCCTAGCCTGGAGAAGAGTTCGATGTATCTTCATCCCGAAGGCTGGCAAGCGCGGTCATGAATCCGCAAAGGATTTCAGACCTATCAGCCTCACATCCTTCGTCCTGAAGACCCTCGAACGCATCTTAGACAGGTACATCCGCGACTCCCTAGGAAACACAAAGTTTTCGAAGTCCCAGCACGCCTACATTAAAGGCAAGTCCACTGAGATCGCCCTGCATGAAGTCGTGCAGACAATCGAAAAATCCATCCACCATAAACAATTTACCTTAGCTACCTTCATAGATATAGAAGGTACTTTCAACAACGTTCACACTGAATCGATCCAAGAAGCCCTCACCACGGCAGGGGTAGAGGAACTTGTTAGCAGATGGATCATATCCATGCTCAGAACAAGGATCATTCAGGCCTAGATGGGCAACACCACTATAGTTAAGACCGTAGATAGAGGCACACCCCAAGGTGGGGTAATATCGCCTCTACTATGGCTCTTGGTTATCGATAACATTTTGAAAGAATTCGAGATACCTAGGAATTATCCTAGACCCCAAGTTCAGTTGGAAGATGAACATTGAACATCGGGTACGGAAAGCATGTGTCGCTTTCTATGCCTGTAGCAGAACCTTCGGCAAAAGCTGGGGACTCTGACCCAAAATGGTGCTGTGGATGTACGGAAGCTTGCAAATTACTCACGCGCTATCCTATTACCAAGAGAGATGTCAATATATATATTGATAGCCAATCAGCTATCAAAGCCCTCGACTCTCACTCCATAAAATCCAAATTAGTTGCACAGTGTAAGGATGAAATCAGCTGTGCAGGAGACTATTTCAACATTACTCTCATTTGGGTTCCTGGCCACAGCAAAATAGAGGGAAACGAAAAGGCTGACGCTCTAGCAAGGCGCGGCTCTTCCCTCGACTGTTCTTTGGCGGAGGCAGTACTCCCCCCCATTAGACTGGTCAAGGCAAACCTTCTACAACACTTTCTCTCGAGGGCGAACTCCAGATGGTGCAGTCTTAGCAACTGCGTCATATCAAGGAAAACATGGCCCTCCTATAACAGGAAAAGAACCCTCGACCTAACTAACGACAAGATGAAATCCTGCAAACTTTTCAAAACAAAGTATTACGGGCAATTGTTAATGCGCCGTGGTATCTGCGAAATGACGATATCCATAGAGATCTCGAAATCGTAACATTCAACAACACAATTAGAGATTTTGCTTGTAGACATTAACGATGACTAGAGGAACACGTTAACAGCGCTGTACTTCCAATATTAAAACAAGGTAATTTATTACGCCGTCTACAAAGAACCAAACCGTTCGATTTAGCGCGATAATAAATATCAAATTACTCGTGTGAACTGGCGAGCTCTGCAGGAACCATTACTGGAAAGTGACCTGCCACATTTTAATTTATGTATTGTAATATATCATTTCTTTTTCTGACTTGGATAAAAAACTGCTGGATGAATGCAAGAACTCAGTTGTAGTCACATTAAAATACTTTTAAAGGGAGGTGTTTTTAGTGAGTAAGAATTTTACACTACTATGAGCTTGAGCTGTCGATACCACAGTGTCTTTTGAAGATTTTCACCTAGCCTCGTAAAAAACAAACGAAATTTTTCAATGTAATCTCCTTTCAGGTCAATACACTTTTCCCAAAATTTTTTTTCCACTTCTTTAACCCCTCCAAAGAATATGCATTCTCAAACTCATTAAAATAAGCTGCTGTCTCGGTAACAACCTTCTGGTTTGAGCTGATTTTTGTCCCCCGAGCCATGTTTTCATGTTGCGAAACAAAAATCAATCGCAGGATGCCAGGTCAAGAGAGTGCGGTGGGTGTGGCTGGCAGCAATTCATAGCGTAATTCATTAATTTCGCAGCAAAAATTCTTGATGAATGTGCTGGTGCGTTATCGTGGTGAAACAACACTCTTTTCTTAGCCAAATAGGGGGGCATTTCCTTCAATTTCTTGTCGAATCGATCTAATAATTCACCCGTGATTGTTCTTCCATTTTCCAAAAAGTCCATGAGGATTATTCTTTTTGAGTCCCAAAAAATTGCAACCCTGATTTTTCTGGTCGATGGCACTGTCTTTGCCTTCTTCGGAGCAGATTTACCACCAAAAATCCATTCTTTGAACTGTTTGGTCTCTGGCTTATAATAATGCATCCAGGTTTCATCTACGGTAACGACCCGGCGCAAAAACTCCCGAGAATCTCGAGGTTCGAACACTGCTTCGACATTGTCAGTCTTATCCGCTTGTTGGCCATTCGTGCAGGGACGGGTTAAGAATATCCCTGCAGCGATACCTCTCGCTTGTCGTAAAAGGCGACTAAAACAAAGGTAAACAAAAATCACATCTAGGCAATTTAGAGAACACCAAGGTGAGCCTAGGGACACATACATATACCAGCATTAAACTGCCCCACAAGTGTACATGCAAATCAGTGGGTTGACACGACTGGAGATCACCGGTGTTGTAAGAGTAAGATCAAACAAAAAAATCTGGAGCATGCCCGTGTCACAAAAAAAAAGGCAGGCCGAAAAACAATTTGTGCAAACAAATGCAAAAACACCAGCATTTGATTGGCCTCAGCGATGAAGTAATCCCAAACCGGGAAGCCTGCCGTTACTTTCTGAGGCCAAACCGGCGGACCCCACAAGCGGACCAGTAGGAATGCAGTTAAGTGGGAAGGTTATGGTCCTACACTTCTGACCATAACAACGCCGGAAAAAGGAAAAGAAGAAGATCCGCTTGTTGGCCATTGTCAGCAATCGCGGCATCCATCGGGCCGACAGCTTTCTTACGTGCAATTTGTCATGTAAGATATTGTTCCATACGACACGCCTATGGCCTCTGCTACTTCACGCACTTTTGTTCGTTTATGAGTAAAAGTGATGTCATGGACTTTTTCAACGATTTCTTCAGTAACCACGTCTGCCGGGTGGCCTGGGCGCTCCTCATCTAAAATAAATGTACGACCACGTTTAAGTTCGTTAAACCAATATCTAACAGTTGTCAGTGATGGTGAAAGGTCTCCATAGATAGCATCCAAATTCGTTTTTATTTCTTCACATTTTTTTTCCATCCAAAAATAAAAAGCGAATCAGGGATTGATATTCTTTTTTTTTTTCATTTTATCGGAAAAACCGGAAGGATGTGATAATACTGGCCGCCAAAAAAAAAAAAACTAACCTATGAATCAGTCTAATATGTTGTATGATGGCGCTTGACACATAATCGTACAAGAGAGCAATGCCAAGACACAGGTACTTATTGGTCGAGCCTCGTATTTCGATCTTAATGTCATTTTTGGCAATCATTATGGTACCCGGGTATTTGAATTCGTTCGCTTTCTGAAATCGTTTATCGAGTACAGCCAGGTTCGAGGTTTCGATCGATCCAAGTTCATCAGTAACCATATACCATATCAGTTTTCCTTTCATTTACTTCCAAGCCCACTTCCTTTCCTGCCATTACGAGACTTTCCACATTTGTTTTAAATCATTACCTCTCAGCAGGTCTGGATCGTTCTCTGCTTTTCTTAAATGAATCTCATTACGAATTCTAGCAACAAATTAAAAAGAAGTCGTTAAAAAGTATCTCGAATATTTCCGATAAAACATTTCCTATTTTTACTTGTCCTTTGTTTCCCTTTAGGCATACTAGTAACAGTTTCACTAAATTTTTCGGAATTCGCAGCCTCACATATGCCTTTTTAAAATCTACCAATAGTTGGTGTACCGTTTTGTGGAATTCCCATTTCTTTTCTAAAAGCTGCCATATGGTAAGAATCTGGTCACTCGTCTCTACTAGTCTTCTTTTAAGAACTAGGAGGCAGAGATATTCCTCGGTAATTGTTCCTCTTTTTAAAAACGGGAAGGATGGCCGAGTTTTCCCACTCCTCAGGGATGGTTTCATTTTTCTATATACATATGTAGCTATGATGAGCCCATGTGACTTCTCTGTTAATTTTTCTGCTGCAGATTTTATTAATTCCGTTGGTATTAGGTCGATTCCTGCGGCCTTTTTTTATTTTTCTTATTAAGCCGATGATGGTTCTTTTACTTCCTCAATGGTTGGAGGTTCTACCTGAACATTTTTTACGTAGCTAACACCACTTTCCCTTTTTGCTGGCTTTTTATGTACAGTTTATTGAAATATCTCTTCCATTGAGATACAACTCTTTCGTTGTTCGAAACGAGCTCGCCATTATCGTTGCAGTTAAATCTTGATCTAGCCTGGAAATCTTTTCGTACCCCCCTTTTTTCCCCTGCCATTGTTGTTTTTGATGGCGAAGTAGTTGGCAAACTTTTTTTCGCAGACTTTGATACGATGTCTTCGCTATTTTCCAGGGCTTGGAGTCTTAGAACATTACGGGTTTTTGCCTTTTCCTCGTCTTCTTCGTCGAACCAAGGTTTTTTTCTTTGAGGGCAGTGCTGAGTTTGTTTTCCGCTGCCTCTCTTTATTCTAGACCAAACTGCTTCTGCCGATCTGGTTTCGTCGTTAGTTTCTATATATCTATTAGGGCGAATCGGTTAATAATTTTGTATTGGTATTGATGCTGCATACGAGGATCCTTTAACCTTTCAACGTTGAATTTTTGTATACATTGCAGTTGCCTGACGCGGCGGTGCTTATATTAAAAATATTAATAGGTTCTTTGAATGAAAGCCGAGAGAAAAACTACATTTTTTTACTTTTTAAAGTCTTTTAGTTTTTAAAGTTACTTAAAAATTTTAATTTTATTTTTATTTTATTCCTTTTGAATCACCCTAATTGACCCTAATTGCGACAGGTAACTACTTAAATTACATTTTTATTAAGTATTATGCAACAACACATAGGGCTTCTTGCATGCACAAAGTGGCGGAAGATTTATCATCCAATTTTGTTTTTGAATAACTTTTTTACTAAATAAAAAAAAATCACTTTGAGCAATGGAAATCTTTATTTGGACCTTTACAATTTTTTCTGTTATGTTTAAAAGAAGATATCCGTCCAGTGGCTACCGCCAGGTAGGTAGGTAGCAGGCACGAGGCGTGACTTTTTCGCCAGCGGAAGCACTCAGCATAAAACCAAACATTTTAGATCACATTTTTTTAATTCCACTTTAGTATTACACACATAAAATACATAAAATTAATAAATAAAATAGATATAAAATAATATATTGTACATAAATAAACAATATTTTAAGTAAATTCTAATAAAAAAAAAAAAGGTTTTCAAGCCTTGTAAAACAAATTTATCCTTCTTTCTTTCAAAGCAAAATGATCTATGATTTGATCAAAAAATGTGCTTTTGGCTTGCATGTCTTTTAATAAACGTTTTTCAATTGAGATCAGGGCTAAACTTGATAACCTTTCTTGTCCGCATTTATTTCTGAGGAAAGTTTTTATTCTCTTAAGACATGAAAATGATCTCTCTACAGATGCAGTTGTTACGGGGAAAGTTAGCATTAGTTTACAAAGCTTAAAATACTCAGTGAAACTTTCATCCAAACCAATTGTAATTAAAAATCTTAATGTTCCTTGAAGATCTTTTTTTGACTTAAAATTCTCATCATTGAAAATAACTTTTAGTTCTGTTTTTAACGCTGGAATGTCAAAAAACCCTGGATATGAACTCTGTAGGTTATCGAGCAAGTTATCAGGAAAATGAGTCTTGAAGTATTCATATAATGATGTGTCCGAAAGTTTTAAGAACTCAAAACATGACAAGGAACTAAAACGAATATCGATTTCTGCGATGACTTGCTGGACAATTGTTTCCAAAAGAGCTTTATAATGTTCCTTTGTTAACAAGTTAATTTCAGAACGTTTATTGCTGTTAAAATGTGAGAAATTTTCGTTTTCATTTATTTTTTTCCAAAAAGATTCAAATTTTTTTGATTTAACTAGATTAGAAATACTATTTTTGAAACTACTTATTTTATTTAGACAGAATTGAACATCGCTGGATTTAGACTGAAGCATATTAAACAGAATGTCACTTTGTGGAAAAAACTCGTTAAAAAAATAGAGCAGAATAATAAATTTCTTATCATTAATACAATAAAGCAGGCCCTTCGATAGAACTAAAGCTTCATTGCCCCAATCTTCTTCATTTTCTATGATGCTTTCAAAAAAGGTTAAAAGGTGGCCTTTCAGGTCAAAGATAGTTTGCACAACTCGCCCATTATATTCCCAACGAGTTGGAGCAGCGCTTGGAATTTTTCTTTTTACAACTGAATTAAATGCTGCAACTCTTTTAGATGAATGAGAAAAAAAACTAACGAAACTATTCAGACTTTTGAAGAAACCAGCACATGGTTTAACTTTAGAGACTGATTGAGTTAAAACTAAATTTAGCTTATGAGCAAAACAGTGTATGTAATGTGCAACTGGAATAATTTCTTTTATTTTTGTTTGCAAACCATTTGAATTTCCCGACATAACAGCCGCACCATCGTAGCTTTGACATACCAATTTGTTAAATACATTTTCCTTTTTTAAAAAGGGTACAATAAAATCAAACAAATTCTGAGCTGATCTTCTAAACGAAACATCTACAAAACACATAAACCTTTCGACAACAGCTCCATCCTTTTTAACCAAGCGGAACATCACTGACAGCTGTGATTTGTTTGATACATCGGTGGTTTCATCTAGGAGCAGACCCACGTAGACCGAGTTCTTAATTTCAGTCCGTATTTCTTCGAGTAAAATCGCAGCAACCGAAGCGATAAGTTCATTTTGGATATCACTTGATAAACCAGAAAAAACCGTTGAATTATCCAAATGATTTTTTAAAATTGGATTGTATGAAGCAAGTAAATAAACAGTTTCTACGAAATTTCCTCTGTTCAATGAATTTTGCGTTTCATCATCGCCTCTGAAAGGTAACTCCAAACATGCAAGATGGCAAGTCACATCAATTAAACTTTTTAAAATGTCTCTGTTTCTTTTAACATCTTCATTATATTTTCGAATGGAAAGTGAACGAGATGAATCAATTAAGTTTTCTATCCGAACAGAACCAAACATTTTTATAGACACCATTGCACTTAAATGAGAACCGCACTCCTTTGCATGCCTCTTGCCGGCTTTTGAAAAATTGTTCATATCATTAAATCCAGCACTATTCCAAACACTTTTTTCATTTACAAATAATAGACAAGGCCAACAGTACAACTTATTTGTTTTAAGACATCCCGTTAACCACGAAAAACTTTCATAGGATTGTATTGAAAAATGTCTAGTGCACCGCTTTGTAATGGTGTTTATATTTACACATGGTTTCGGTCTTCCAACATCTATTATACTTTTTTTTTCTTCGAACGATCTAGCCGAAAATGGTTTATTGAAAATACTTTCTATAATACAGTTACAGGCACTCATATTTAATCACAAAAAAAATAATAGAAAACGGTAGGCTCGCCTACGGTCACGAAAATAATTAAAAAACTACCACCTTTCAAACCAATTTGCTCTCTTTTGTTTTCTCCTGCTGATGAATGGCACCTACATAAATTTGCACACACATACAATAGTAAAAAAAAAAAAAACTTTTCTACCCCTTTTTTCCATGAAATCGAATTCAGTAACAGTTTGAGACATTCGTTTGAGCAATTCGATAGATACCTACATATGTACATCTTTGTTTTCTCTCTATCTCCTGTTTTATTTCATGGCATTTTCGTAATGCATTCACTCAACTCATTCTTCACACGTTGGTCAAACGGCAAGAAACTTAGAAAAATTTGGTTCACTTTGGATTGAGATTTAAGTTAAGAAAGCGAAATATTGGAATGCCTAGCTGTTGTGCATTCTAGGTATTTTTCGAGAAGCATTTTTGTTTGAGCGTTATACGAATATAAGTGAGTGATGCTGTGCATTTTCAGTTGGGTTGGAGTAGAATGGTGTTTAGAAATTGGGAAAGAAGGCAATTTAAAGGAATGCATAGGTGTGACGCATTTTAGTCATTTTTTTTTAAAGCATTATACATAAATAATGGAATGATGTTGAGCATTCTCAGTTGGTTAGCAGTGGGACAGTTTGAGTTGTATGTAATTAACAGAGAAATCATGATTTTCCTTAGTAATTTTGGTAAAATATGATAATGTTCTCAAAACGATGTTGGGATTTAATTTACAAAGTAGATTAAACAAGAATGGACTTGTAGATTATTATATAAATAATATAATAAACAAATAATGTGAATTTAATTCTTTGCAAGGTACGATTTTTTGAAATGATTCAACGGAAGCACTCATTCCACTCAATATATGGACGCTTCGTCCCTGGTAGGTAGGTAGGAATGGCCGCCTGATATCAAGATGCAGGCCCAATTAGCGCTTATGCGCCGGTTTGATGCCACCACTCAGTGACCTAGTGTGCTATTATTATTATATTGTAGAATCCTATTTCCCTGAATTCTGGTGAGAATGGGTGAGAGTTTCATTTTCCAGTGGGTTCTTGCAACTTCGGCAGTAGGTGTTGAATGGGATGCCTAATTTAGCATCGTGGGTACCGATAGGCCAGTGGCCAGTACAGATGGCTACAATTCTGGCAATCTCTTGTCGTTAGTTAGGTCGAGGGTTCTTTTCCTGTTATAGGAGGGCCATGTTTTCCTTGATATGACGCAGTTGCTAAGACTGCACCATCTGGAGTTCGCCCTCGAGAGAAAGTGTTGTAGAAGGTTTGCCTTGACCAGTCTAATGGGGGGGAGTACTGCCTCCGCCAAAGAACAGTCGAGGGAAGAGCCGCGCCTTGCTAGAGCGTCAGCCTTTTCGTTTCCCTCTATTTTGCTGTGGCCAGGAATCCAAATGAGAGTAATGTTGAAATAGTCTCCTGCACAGCTGATTTCATCCTTACACTGTGCAACTAATTTGGATTTTATGGAGTGAGAGTCGAGGGCTTTGATAGCTGATTGGCTATCAATATATATATTGACATCTCTCTTGGTAATAGGATAGCGCGTGAGTAATTTGCAAGCTTCCTTAATCGCTAGTACTTCCGCTTGGAACACGCTTTCCGAGTCTGGAAGTCGCAGCGATTTGGAGATATTCAGTTCCGCTGAGAAGATACCCGAGCCAACCCCACGCTCCATTTTCGAACCGTCGGTGAAAAAAGCTACCTGATGGTTCTCAGAGTGCAGTCCCTGTTTCCATGCCATCCTGGATGGGAAGTGGACATGGGCGGCTTTACTTGGGTTGTGTGTGGGTGTCGTGAAATCGGTTGCAGTCGTGGCCAGGTCACTAGGTAATAGGTGACCTTGCTATGACCGTAGGGTTTATATGACCAGAACCCAGATTCTCTGAGTCTAATGGCGCTACAGGCTGCATTATATCTGGTGAAGAAGTCCAGAGGGAGGAGGTTTAGGAGTACGTTAAGTGCCTCGGTCGGAGTAGACCGAAGGGCACCGGTTACCCCGATACTGGCCGATCTCTGTACTCGGCTTAGTTTTTTGATGTTGTATGCCTTACTTAGGGCAGGCCACCATACGAGCGCTCCGTAGGTGAGGATGGGGCGGATGACAGCCGTGTACATCCGCAGCACCATTTTGGGTCGGAGTCCCCAGCTTTTGCCGAAGGTTCTGCTACAGGCATAGAAAGCCTTACATGCTTTCCGTACCCGATGTTCAATGTTCATCTTCCAACTGAGCTTGGGGTCTAGGATAATTCCTAGGTATCTAGCCTCGGAAGACAAGGAGAGTGACTGGTTGTTGAGTCGAGGGAGATTAAAGGCCGGTATCTTATATTTTGTGGTAAACAGCATCAGTTCTGTTTTACTCGGATTGACGTTTAGGCCGCATCCTGATGCCCAGGCGCTTAGCTTAGTCAGAACTCTCTCTGAGATTTCGCTAATTACCGAGGGAAACATTCCCGATACTAGGATGACCACGTCGTCAGCATAAGCAACCGCCTTTATTCCGATTCTCTCGAATTCTTTCAAAATGTTATCGATAACCAAGAGCCATAGTAGAGGCGATATTACCCCACCTTGGGGTGTGCCTCTATCTACGGTCTTAACTATAGTGGTGTTGCCCATCTGGGCCTGAATGATCCTTGTTCTGAGCATGGATATGATCCATCTGCTAACAAGTTCCTCTACCCCTGCGGTGGTGAGGGCTTCTTGGATCGATTCAGTGTGAACGTCGTTGAAAGCACCTTCTATATCTATGAAGGTAGCTAAGGTAAATTGTTTATGGTGGACGGATTTTTCGATTGTCTGCACGACTTCATGCAGGGCGATCTCAGTGGACTTGCCTTTAATGTAGGCGTGTTGGGACTTCGAAAACTTTGTGTTTCCTAGGGAGTCGCGGATGTGCCTGTCTAAGATGCGTTCGAGGGTCTTCAGGACGAAGGATGTGAGACTGAAATCCTTTGCGGATTCATGACCGCGCTTGCCAGCCTTCGGGATGAAGATACATCGAACTCTTCTCCAGGCTAGGGGGATGTAGTTGAGTTTCAGCGAACTTCGATAAATCACCGTTAGCCAGGGTATAACCTTGCCCAAATTCTTTTGTAGCATCCCGTCAAGTCCCGGTGACTTGTATGGGGGAAGCTGCTGATGGCCCAAGATATATTATCGGGGTTGATGATCAAATTAGCATCGTCCCGTGGTGTGTGCTGCGTATGATGAGGGACCTGCGTAGTAGTCCCGTAGTCTTTACATCCGGGGAAGTGGGTGTTCAAGAGAAGTTCCAGGGATTCTTCTGTGGAATCTGCCCAAACACCGTCGTTACGTCTAATGTAGGATGGATTCTGGTGCTGTTTGGATAGGATTTTGCTCAGCCTGGCAGCATCCTTTAGTGTTTCGATAGACTGGCAGTACTCTCACCACGCCTGAGCTTTGGCTTTGCTAATGGCCTTTTTGTAGAGTTTAAGGCAGTCTTTGTAGGGTTTCCAGTATTTGTGTCTGTGGCAGATGTTGAAGAGGTCTCTTGTCATTTTCCTTAAAACGTAGAGATCCTCATTCCACCACGGTGGGAAGGTTTTTTTGCTGGGCACGAAACTTTGAAGGCCGTGACCATGGCCTTTTCAAAGGTCCTAACTTTCGTGTCCAGTTGTTCTACCGATTCCATGTCTGGATGGGGTAGGTTATTGAGTTTGGAGTTAATGATCCTGCTGAATTTTTTCCAGTCAGTACGTTTAGGATTTCTGAAGGGGATGGAGGGGTCGGCACTGAAATTCACATTGAAGAGTATCCATTTGTGGTCTGCGAACGACTTTAGATTGGATACTCTCCAGTTGTCGACCCTATAATTGGTGGAATTGGAGATTAGGGTTATATCAAGTACTTCCTCCCAACCGGGATGTGCTTCCGAACTCGGAAATACAAAGGTTGGGGAGCTACCTACATTACATATATTGAGCTTGGAGGTTATTAAGAAATCAAACAGAGACTCACCCCTTTCGTTGATTTTCGAACTGCCCCATAGAGAGTGTCTGGCGTTGGCGTCGCATCCGAGAAGAAGGGTATCCTTACCCTTTTGAAGTTGCCTGACCAGTAGTTGCACTTCAACCGGTGGAGATGGCATATCGTGCGACATGTAGCTTGATGCTATAATGAGGTTCGGCTGGCCAGAACCTTCCAGATTAACGACTGTTAAATCTTCGGAGCTAAGGTGGGGACATAAAAAGGCTTTAATATGTTTCTTAGCTAATATACAGGTTCTGGGCTTACCGGTTTGTTTTTTGTAAAAAATGTTGCAGTTGGTGTCGTTGAGCCCTCGGATAATAGAACCATTTACCCAGGGCTCCTGCAATATGCCAATGTCAATGTTTTCCGCCCGCAGGAAATCTAGCAGATTCTCCGACGCTCATTTCGAGTGCTGGAGATTAAACTGTATGACATTAAGCATATTGTAGTTACTGTTGTTGCTTTTGTTACCGCCAGAGTTGATACACATTTGTACATGTTTTATCGCATTTTTCATGACTTTCCGCAAGAATTCCGGTGATAAAGGTTCGTATTTCTGTGGAATATTCTCCTTAAGGGCTGCGAACGCGAAGGTCCGAGGTTTGTTGGCATAAGTCCCCGACTTCAAGTAGCCCCAAGGAAAGAATTCTGGGATGGTTAAATCTGGCGATCTTACTGGCTATGCCAAATCGCTAAAAAGGGAGATTACGCGACCAGGAAACACAATATCCATTGTGGCTCGTGCTGTGTATGTGGTTGCACCGTCTTGTTGAAATCAAATATTCACCAAGCCCCGCTCATCCAATTCTGGCAGAAAGAAGTCGTTTATCATGGGCCTGGAACATTCGCCAGTATCAGTGATCATATTGTCGATGGCGTCCTAAAAAGAAGACGGTCCAATCACTTCCCCCAGGTGTACGCCGCACCACACAGTGGCTTTGAGTGGATGTAATGGCTCTTCGTGTACCACACGCGAATTTTCAATGCCCCAGATATGAAGATTTTGCTTATTGACGAAACCGCTTAAGTGTAAATGCGGCTCGTCGCTCATTATGATTTTCGACACAAAATCGTCCTCGTCATTGTTGATTAAGGATGGCTTGACAGTAATTCACACGTGACTGACGGTCAGCAGGCACTAACTGGTGCATTGTTTATACTTTGTACGAGAACATGTGTACGTTTTTCATTAAAATTCGCTGTAGGGTCCGTCTGGTTATGCCCAATTGCGTAGCCCGTCGTCTGGTTGATGTTCCTTCGTTCTTAGCGACATCGGTAGCCACAGCCGCGTTATTATCGGCCGAACGACCAGTCCGGTGGCGGTCACGTCTTGCATGGTCTCCTATGGTTCCAGTTTGTTCAAGTCGAGTAGCAAAACGGAATGTTTGCGTAGTTGACGCTACACGAATAGGAAATCGACGTCGAAATTCACGAAATTATACCCAACGATTATTGGTCAAAAAATCGACACAATTATTCCACGCTCTTGTAAAGTTTAGCGCCCCATTGCTTATCTGTTAGTATACTGCAGCTGTCTAGTTCACTAATGTCAAATATGATTGAGGTGCGACGCCATTTGCAAAAACTATAATACCTTTCGATAGGGTGACTAATTTTGTGCCACTTAAAAGAGCTGATAGCCTTAAAACGACTGAACAGATCATCATAAATTGTAGCTAAGAACCATCTCGATCACGTTAGCTTTCAAACAGATTCATCAAAATCGGTCCATTCGTTCAGGAGCTACGATGCCACAGACAGACACACAGTCACACAGACAAACATACAAACAGACACGTCAAACTTATAACAACCCTCTTTTTGTGTCGGGAGTTAAAAATAAAATGGACAGTATTACTCCAGCGGTTGTTATAACCTAAGAAAAAAATCAGTTTCAAAAATTGTTGGAAAGAAGCAATTTAATGGCTAATGAGTAAAAAGAAAACTACCTAGTACGGGTGTTAGATCATAAAAGTCCTTTTCGGAGCCCCAAAAACATCACCTTCGATACAAATCGAGACAATTTTAAAATCAATAAAACCTGATACGATGTTTTTAGTAACACTGTTGATAAGTCCATACATTTTTTAGGAAGTACCAACATGTCAATATCTCATGACAATCTGATTTTTAGCTTGTTACAGTGATTTTGCTGAAGTTATGTATTTCAGTAATTTTCAGATTTATGGAACAAAAAATTATGAAAGCATCATCGATGATGTTGAACGGTCTGCTGAAAACTTTAAAAAAATCCGAGTAATGGTTTTAGTTTTTTTTTTAATTTAAGATTAATTTTTATTAAACACTTCTAATAACAAACATGCGTAAAACTGCCTTATTATCCTTCCTTTGTAGTCGAATTATTTTATACACCACTGTATATGGTTATAAACAATATATTATTATTTTATTTGTATTAGTAGATAACACAACCTTTGGTTCGGTCATCTGATGAGGTGATTGTACTGAAAAGTCTCCAATAACGTTTGTAGTCATATTCGGAGTTATTAGTCGATGTTCGATATAAGTATATATAGGAGTTGAGAAAATAAATGTGATATATAGTCAGTACACTGGAGATCTGGGTTTCATTTCGGTTCGCCCACAGAATTTTCAGAAGTGGGATCGCGTACATCTTAGTTTACCGATTTTTTTTTAGTCAATACCGCGAAAATTTGTGAAAATCGTTCGAGTATTCCGCGTGTGTAGTATCTAGCCACATGATGTATGAGGAGTGGGCTAATTTCATCGAATCAGCGACAGTGGTCAAGCTGAAAGAAGTCCTCCGAATTTTGAAGTTGCAGACTACTGGCACTAAGGCGGAGCTGAAAGTTCGAGCCCACGAAGCAGCGCGGGAAATGGCAAATGAAGATCTTCGGAAGCTGATGCACGATGCCTCGACGAAGAACAAGGAGAATGGGATGGAAGATTCGATCGCACCAGATCGTGATGTGACTGACGAGGGAAGCGGCTCTGAAAATGACGAAGAAGAACGTCTTGATGAGGAACTCGCCAAGTTAAGACGAATTGCACAAAAGAAGAGGGAAATAGCTCAATTAAAGCAGCAACTACTCGAGCTTCAAGTGGAAGATGGTCCCGTCTCCAATTCAGGATCCTTCGCTGGTTGCAGTTTCAAGGACGTCGAAGATGCTATCTCTCCCTTTAACGGCGATGACAACTTTCCCGTAGAAAGATGGATAGAGCAGTTCGAGGAATGCTCTGAAATTCTACATCTGGATGACCGAGCCAAATACATATACTGCAAGAGGCTTCTGACAGGTACAGCAAAATTGTATGTTAGAACAATTAGTCCCAGAACCTGGATTGAGTTAAAGAATGCAATAACAAGTGAATTTCGGAAAATTGTGACAAAATCGGATGTGTATAGCGTACTTTGTGGTCGAAAGAAACGCAAAGATGAAACTATGCAACAGTACGTGTTGCATATGCAAGAAATAGCATCACGAATCGAAGTGGACGAAAGTGATTTAATTCAATTCATAATCCGAGGTATACCTGACTCGGAACTAAATAAAACAATCCTGTATAGTGCAGACAGTTTGACAGAATTGAAAGTTGCTTTGCGCAAATATCAAAAGCAAAAACAAAATGTTTTATATGCAAGTGCAGAGAAATCGGCGAAAGTGAAAAGTGCTTCTTCAAGTCACCAAGAACGCTCCAGCGTCACACCTAATTCTGAAGCAACAACAACTAAGTGTGACCGTCGAAATACATCTCGTGGAAGAAATTCGAAGAAAGATGTAACCTGCTTCAAATGTGGTAAGCCTGGCCATATATCAACAGCATGCACAAATCAAAACCCAGTGATGGCATTGGATGAGAACTTTAAAGAGTCAACTAAATCAACACAGCTGCAAGATTTCGAAAGTGGATCTCTTCCATCATCATCATCATCATCATCATCATCATCTAATATCAGCGGTACCAACTATGCAAAGGGTCAAGGCAACGACTTCGAAAGGCTTTTGCAATTTCAGTGGACAACGGAATTTGTAAGGAATTCAACGTCACTTCTTACTCTCTTAGATTCCGGAAGCCCTATCAGTTTCATGCAAGAAAAGTTTTTACCATCAGTCCTCCTGTCAACATTAGTTCCAACACCAAAATCGTACTACGGAGTTAATGGCAGTCGTCTCGAAATACTGGGAAGTATAAATACTTGTATTTTTTTTGAAAACAAATTTATAAATTTGGAATTACTTATTGTAAAAAATTTCTCAATGTATTATCCGGTTATTTTAGGACGAGATTTCTTCGGAAAATCAGGTTTGGCGCTTAAAATCAACAAGGATTTCAACAAGAATCAACATTCTCACAAGACATCTATCAGTCATCAAAATGAGACCAAGAGTTGCAGTGTTCCTGATACTGAAGATATTGATTTCCTTCAACAGATTATGAATATTGATACGGATACTATAAAGGGTGAGTTTAGAATCAATATAAATCCAGCGTTAAGTATTTCTGTTAGGGAAAGGGTTCATGATATAGTTAAGCCCGCTTACTTTGTAAATAAACATCTTTTAAAACCATGTACTGATTTTGAGATGCAAATAGTTCTCTCAAAAGATACCCCTTTTCGTTGTACACCGCGAAGGCTTCCATATACTCATAAGTTAGAACTTCAAAAGATCTTAAATGATCTTGTCAAAAACGAAATTATTCGAGAATCTAATTCTCCTTACGCATCTCCAATCGTACTTGTACAGAAAAAGAATAAGGAGTTAAGACTTTGCGTTGACTATCGCGAACTCAACAAGATCACTGTACGTGATAATTACCCACTGCCATTAATCGAAGACCACCTCGATCGTCTTAAGGATAAAAATTATTTTACGTCGTTGGACTTGAAAAATGGATTTTATCACGTCCAATTGGCTAGTGATTCTACCAAATACACTTCGTTTATTACTCCCCTGGGGCAATACGAGTTCACTAGAATGCCCTTTGGCCTCAAAAATGCCCCATCTGTCTTCGAGAGATATATGAAGCATGTATTTAAGAATTTAGTCTCGGAAGGTAAAATTATTACATATCTAGACGATATACTTATTGCAACAAGGGACGTTGATGAACACCTAGATATTCTAAAGGAAATTATAGAAATAGTCGTTAAAAATAATCTTAGTCTACGCTTTGATAAATGTACCTTTCTTCAGAATGAAGTTATTTATTTGGGTTACAAGGTCAGCCAAAGTGGCATACGGCCGAACGACAACAATTTAAATGCGATTAAGGATTTTCCCACCCCAACATGTGTGAAGAACGTACATAGCTTTTTAGGTTTGTGTTCCTACTTTCGCAAATTTATAAAGAATTTTGCTACCATTGCCAAACCTTTGTACGATCTTCTTAAAAGAGATACTCCTTTCGTCTTCGGTCTGAAAGAAATTGAAACATTTGAATTGTTGAAGGACAAGTTAGTAGCTTCCCCACTTTTAGCTATTTATAGTCCTAATTGCTTGACGGAGCTACACTGCGACGCAAGTAGTGTTGGTTTCGGCGCAATTTTAATGCAAAAACAAACAGATGGAAAATTTCATCCTGTTTTCTATTTCTCGAAGCGAGCTACGGAAGCAGAAAGTAAATACCATAGCTATGAGCTAGAAACTCTATCAATCATTTATGCCCTTAGAAGATTTAAAATCTATTTGATTGGTTTGACGTTTAAAATCATCACTGATTGTCAAGCTCTGACCCTTACATTGAAAAGAAAATCCCTAAATCCGCGTATTTCACGTTGGGCGTTGTAACTACAGAGTTTTGACTACGTAGTAGAACACAGGAAAGGAGAGCGCATGTCTCATGTCGATGCCTTGAGTCGATCGTTTAACGTTCTACATGTTGACAATGAGTCATTCGAGTTTGTGTTGGCAGCAGCACAGAAGCAAGACCCTAAAATTGTTTCTATTTCCTCTGAACTAGAAAAGGGTGAAAGCTCACAATTTGAAATGGTTGATGGCTTGATATATCGTAAATGGAAGGACAAAGTTTGTTTCTATGTTCCCTGCAATATGGAAAATCAAGTCATTCGTACCCACCACGAAGCATTGTGCCATTTGGGCGTCGATAAGTGCTATGAACACCTATCGAGAATCTATTGGTTTCCCAATATGAAGAGCAAAATTAAAGATCATATCGCACATTGTTTAAAATGTAAAGGGTCCGCCATCTAACGTTTTTTTTTTCAAGTAGTGCTTATTTCGTGAATGGTAACACTTAGCTCATGTCTGATTTAACATATAATTAGTTTTATCCTTCCGCTGAACGAATATGGTTGTGTATACGCTTGAACAACGCTTCGCTAAGTGGGCCTGCGATCGACTTACAGAAGATGCCGATTTTGCCAAAAAAATCATCTTTTCAGATGAAGCTCATTTTGATCTTGGCGGGTATGTAAACAAGCAAAATTGTCGCATTTGGGGCACAGAAAACCCGCACGCATACATTGAAAAGCCGGTGCACCCAAAACGAGCCACTGTTTGGTGCGGATTTTGGTCCAGAGGCATAATTGGGCCATTTTTCTTCGAAAATGAGCAAGGAGTGGCCGTTACAGTCAATGGCGATCGTTATCGGGCCATGTTGAACGAATTTTTGTTCACAGAAATTGAAGACGAGGATATTGGCAACATTTGGTTTCAACAGGAAGGCGCTACGTGCCACACAGCCGAAGCTACACTCGATGTTTTGCGCCCTGTTTTTGAAGATCGCATTATCAGCCGCAGAGCTGATGTCGTTTGGCCACCTCGGAGCTGCGATTTGACACCGTTGGACTATTATTTGTGGGGTGCCGACAAGCCAGAGACAATTGACGCTTTAAAGGACAATATTCGTGAAGCCATTGGTGAAATACAGCTGCACACAATCGATAATGTGCTTAAAAATTGGACCGATCGTGTAGGCTACTGCATGGCCAGCCGAGGCAGCCATTTGAATGAAATTATTTTCCATTATTAACCGGAAGTATTGTACTTTCAAATAAAAAAAGAAATTTGAGAAAATATTCAGTAGTTTTTTTTATAGCATTTTCAAAAAAAAAAAAAGTTATTTGGCGGACCCTATATATATTTCTCACCACCATCTGGAAGAGTTGAAGGAACATTGCATTCAATACCTAAAGGCGATATACCCTTCGACTCTTTGCATATAGATCATCTTGGTCCAATGCCTAGTTCCCAAACAAGAAAGAAACATATCTTTCTGGTTGTGGACGGTTTCACAAAATTTATCAAATTGTACCCAGTCAGATCCACTCAAAGTAAAGAGGCTATAACTTGCTTAAAGTCATATTTCGCGAATTACTCTAGACCGAATAGAATCATATCTGACCGTGGAACATGTTTCACCTCGAAGGAGTTTGCAGATTTTCTGCACGAAAATGGTATTAAGCATGTCAAGATTGCTACGAATTCACCACAGTCAAATGGGCAAGCCGAACGCGTGAATCGTGTACTCATACCTATGTTGGCTAAAAAATGCGAAGACACCACGACTGGTCGTTGGGATAAGCATTTGGCCAAAGTTGAATTTGCTTTTAATAATACCATAAATAGGAGCACGGGTTTTACACCAAGTATTCTTCTGTTTGGTATAAGCCAAAAAGCTGAATTATCCGATCGTGTTAGAGAATACCTTGTTAATGCTCTGGAAAATAAACGGGCTAATCTCACGAATATAAGAAAACAGGCAGGTGAAAACACTAAAAGGGCTCAGAAGCAAAATAAAGTTTATTTCGATGGTCGTCACAAAACGCCCAGGACGTACCAAAAGGGCGAATATGTTATGATTAGAAATGTCTGTACCACACCAGGGGTAAACAAAAAACTATTAGCAAAATATAGAGGACCATATGAGGTCAAACAAGTATTACCCCACGATAGGTATCTTATCACAGATATTGAAGGTTTGCAGTTGACCCGACTGCCATACAAAGGAATAACATCACCCAGCAACATGAGGCCCTACAATGTGGAACAACAACAACTTGCAGTCGATGGAGATGTAGCTGAGAGATGTCCAGGGGAAGTTGATTCATAAAAGAACAAAAAACAAAAAAACTATTTTTTTTCATTGATTAACTTGTTACCAGACTTGATATTGTACCCAAACCTATTTTTCCATGAAATTCGTTTTTACTTATTCACATGAATGTAAATGTATTTTATTAAATTTTGAAATTAAATTTGTGAAAGTATTGAAGTATGGTTTGCCCTTTTATCTCACAATGTAATTAAATTTATATAATGTACGATTAACAAATTATGAAATGAATTGTTAAACTATACGGAGACAGATTGTAATCGGGTCGTTTACTACGTCAGGATGGCCGAACTGTAGTCGAATTATTTTATACACCACTGTATATGGTTATAAACAATATATTATTATTTTATTTGTATTAGTAGATAACACAACCTTTGGTTCGGTCATCTGATGAGGTGATTGTACTGAAAAGTCTCCAATAACGTTTGTAGTCATATTCGGAGTTATTAGTCGATGTTCGATATAAGTATATATAGGAGTTGAGAAAATAAATGTGATATATAGTCAGTACACTGGAGATCTGGGTTTCATTTCGGTTCGCCCACACCTTCTAAATTTTTTACGGGCCCTAGGCGGAAACTCTAAATAAACAGTACGACTTAAACCTTTGTCTTTGGCCTACTACTCGTATATATAAAGTTACGATTAGCATTATTATAACTAAATTAAGCTAAGAAAAATTTGTTTTATTTGAAAACTTAAAAAACTTACAAAGCCATGTCATGATACAATACAATATTCCTCGTCAGAGTGTGTACAATGATTATGGAAATTTCTCGCTGCTCTAATAAGACGGTAATGAATTGATACTTTTGAAGTTAAAAAGGAAGTAGAGAGTAGAGAAACATTGCCATTCTAAAAAAACGCAGATGATTTGGTCGAAAAAGCGAGACTTTAATGGAAAGTCTAAAAGCAAGCGACTAAAGTAGGTCTGAGGGTAAATAGGGGCAAAACTTTCATCAAGAAAAAGGACAACATTGACGTCTTGGTTAAAACACCAACATTTAAAGGATTTCAGCCACTTTAGTGCACTAGTGACAAGTGACACATGGGAAATATGTAGAGTCCCCTGTCGAAAAACCATAAGCCCGATTCTCCTATACGGCACAGAGCCTTGAATACTTATGAAAGTGGATAAAGAGCACCTTGTCCTATTCGAGGGAAAATTCAAGCTCACAAGGACGATGCAGCAGAAGGCGACTGTACCTAAGATGGCGTACTAATAGAAAACGGAACGCAGCTGGCTCAAGATAGTCCCAGCTAGAGAGGCCTGGACCGCCATCTAAATTAATTCGAAGTCAAGAACACATTTCCCCAGGTGAATCGACGTTACGAACTCCTTATGCAAACACAAACACTTGGTTTCGATAACCCCGAATGAGTGTACAAACCCTGACCCCGGTAATTACCCACTGATACCTCAATCAATCTAGTTAACCAGCTAATCTAAGATACCTCCATTATAACAAACAAATCTGTAATACTCGTACATATTTGCTACACTTCCTCAGCTTGAAGGCAAAAGTTGGGTTGTGTGAACAGTTTTGTTAATTGACTGAGGAACGAGTTCTGCAAACGTACCTTTCAGAGACCCTTTTGTTTTTATCTTTGGGTGAATTAACTTTTTTGTCGCAAGCTGCTCTTAAATGTACATGCGTCGCTGGTGTACTGCCCGGCATTCACCGGTACCGAATGACTGGACGAATATTTTATCCACATACTATTTGCGAATTCCTTTTTTCTGTTACTTCGTAATAAGAATAACCGAATAACTGTCCTGCTCCAGGACGATGAATTTTAATGAGTTCTGTCGTAATTATGCTTTTCCAATCAATCAGGGATTAATTATATCCTCGGGTTGAACGAAATTCAATTCAGTATTTTACTTCAATTATCTCTCTTCAATCGCTCGAAAATCCTTTCTTGTCTCCCAGCAGGAATATAATAATTCCAAGTGTGCCATCATCCGTCACATTCACTATCCTCGTATTCAATCGAGGAAAATCAAACACCTGCTCGCCACCCACTTTCACTTCAACGCCATCAATGAATCGCACTCATTGTCAGTCGGAATTGACATTGAACTGTTCCTCTTCACGTAATATACTATACGTTCGCATGATTTCCATAAATCCACGGATCCTTAATCTAATTTGAACAGATGTCTTTGACATGCGGGGCGATCTACGTTCCCATCTACGCCTTAACCCACGACTATTGATTATGTGCCAGTTCTCATCGGATTCGCTCCACATCCACTTCTACTCACGCATATGCGCTCCTATGCAGGAACATCGACAGATAGTCACATTGGGTACGCATGTAAAATTCAATTTGTCAACATGTCCTTGTCATTAATTGAAAATTAGGTGCAAGTCGAAGATACCCCTCAAGATTTATCAAGAAGCAAGCGAAGAGCTTCCTAGCTAATGCATTATGTGAATTAAATGTCAACTCAGCCGGCACACATGTACGAGTACATACCGAGATCTGATATATCTTTGTTGTGGGCATATTGCCGCATAATAGCATTCCTGTCTGCAGGCTGACACTAGAATGTGTGACTTAGTATGATGGTAATTGACCACTCTTATCCCATACCGCCATGGGGTACTATAAAAGATGAGTTTGCGTACAATGTGTAAATAGTGGAGGTTATTGTAGGGGTTGCACGGGTCATGTCCTTCGTACGTGGCTTTCGTGTAGTGGAATCACAGCAGCAAAAAGCGAGTTAACTTCTTCAACTTTCTGTGTTCTTACGCTTGTTGACGTCCAAGTATGAGGATAGCTTATTTGTTGTCTACACGACTTTGTTGCACGGATAGTACAACAGAAGAACTGAACAAGAGTAGTAACTGTAGCAACAGGACGTGGGGTAACAAAACAGAAAGAACTAAACTAGGTAGCCACCCGACGTGGTTCAGAACTAACAAAACCAAGCAAGCAAACCCTCATCGCTCTTAAGCTACTGCACTTAGTGTGGGAACCGGCGGATGTCGTTCTCAATGGTCCTACTCACGGGCCCATCCCTCAAGTTGGATTTTAAAGTTTTATTCAACTTTTGATATAACGAAGCAAAGAAACGATGACAACGTTGCCCCTAACAATAATTCGACGAGCAATGATGACTACAATGATGAATTTGTTAAGAATGATGAGGGCAGGTGCTGGAGCGGGGGCTATGTTGGGAGTTGAGAGAACGACTTGGATAGCAACAAAAAAAAAAAAAAATTGCAACATTTTAGGACTGTTGTTTTATTTGCTATTCAATTCCCCAAAGAAGCCAACGACAAAAACAACAGAGCAACAGCATAAGCATGTTGAAAAACAATAATAAAACGCAATGCTGTGGTGGAGCACAAAAGATATTGTCACAGGTGTATCCGTATTACGGATTGTGTGCTGCTGCCAAACTTTCTTAGTGTACACTTGTGCATCTGTATGCTATGTAGCTCCTAATGATGTTCTTGAAATCGTCTTGGATGAAACGACTCTTGTTTTAGTTCCACATGGCCATTGTCTACGTCCTGTATCGTGTGCACAAACGAAGAAGAAAGGAACTTTATTGGGCTGCCGATGCATTAATCCGATTCTCTACTTTTACTATAGAAAAGGTGCATAGCAGTTTCATCGGAACTAGGTGGAACTAGAATGTTTGGTTGTAAACCTTGACCGGATAGATGAAGAAGTTTAGCAACAAAATTGTGATATAAGCAGAGCACTTGAAAACTATCGTTTAAACTCTTCTGTTTGCAAAATTAATGGCTCGTAAAGTTTCCGCTGGAAGAGTTTTGATGAACTTCATTTTGGTTTCCGTGAGCTGTATCTAAATTGGTCGTAAAGATTGTGGTATAAAACATTATAAGCACCTGAAATGTGGCTTACAAAAAGTGTAAAAGAAAACTAAAAAGAAGCTCTCGACTGGTTGACTTTGGTCTTGAGACTTCTTGACAATTCGAAGGCATTTATATGTCAATACTCTGTCTATGTAAATACTATAATATATGAGAAAAAATGTATAAAAAAATTGTAAGTACTTTCAAAATTAATAAAATATTTTTCAGTAGTTAAAAAAAAACATTTTAACTTATTTAATACTTTAACGTACAGAACGCGCGTCGAGAAATTTAAAAAGACTACACAAACGATGAGTTCATCAAGACTTTTTGTTCGGAAAACCGCTCCTTTCAAAGGGAAAGTTATCAAAAACAGTTCTGTAAGGACAACAACCTGGTAGCAAAAACGTCAACGTTTTTTTAAGGAATTTTCTAAATTAAAGTGCGCCAAATTCACATGGACGAACTGGACTTTTTATCTCATTACAGTAAATGATTTGGCCATGGAATCTATACATACTTCATAATGCACTCAACTATGATGCAAGGCGCTGCCCTTGGTTGATGCTCAATCTTCTACAGTACCAAGGCCCACCTTACAGGCGATAATGGTTGGCTATTTAGATGCCGTTGAGGAAGAAGTGCGGATATTCCAAGCATAGTGCATAGTTTTTATTAATTTCAAATATTAAATAAACAAATTATTGTACATTTTTTTACAATTATATGTGTGCTTTAACGGATAATATTTTAACATTTAAGAAATAAATAGTCATCCTTCTATACTTGATAGCTGACCAATTGGTTGAAACAGTTTCTTTATATGCACTGCCAATTTGTTGAAAAGTCGTGGTGCTGTTGTAATGTAAAAATTAAGCAACAAGTTTTTCTAGAGGACGACATATTGGATATTGTCGTATTATTTGTTCATAATTTGCGTATATATTCGAACATTTCCTTCGCGTCTGCACAACTTGTCGCGGTGCGAAGGCTCAGTAATTGTCAATGACTCTTGAGAATTCACTTTCCAGGGGCTCACTTTCCAGGGGCTATATTCACGTAACCGTGAATGGCTCTCCTTCAGGGACTACAGATTGGTACCACTACCGACGATGAATCCTTGGCTTCATCACAGGTAAGCAAGACCATGCAAGTAGACTCTGAAAGTGAGGCCCAGCTGCTGGAGAAAAGGTCGCCCCTAAGGCCACAGGCAAACCTGTAGAAACGAGCAAGGTAAAAACACCGGCCCAAAAAGCAAAGAGTAGCTATAAGAGGTCGGTGCAGTATATATGGAAAATGAACGCAAGAGAACCCTCAACGCTCTCCGAGCGCGAAAAACTCCTGATCAAGAAGCACAAGAAAGAGGTAGCCAAATTCGAGAAGAAATCGGCCCCCACCTCCATTCACGCTTCGAAAAAGGACACTGGGCGAGATAAGAAGCCATCGAACACGGCCCTTATCAAACCCAACGTCTCAAAATTGACTCGACAACTGCCAACACAACCGGCCACTGTCGAAAAGAACGCACAGCAACCGGGCGCCTCCAAGGGACACACTGCCTCAGGATCGAAACAGAACGTCAAGAGGGGGCGCTCCGGAGAAAAAAACTCTTAGGGAAGCGAAAAAGGCGAAAACATCAGTCAGCTTTAATCTTCCCCTGAGTCTACAAATCCTGTCCTTTGCAGCGTGCTCGCAGGAAGACCAGCGCAGTCTGGTGGACCACAGAGCTAAAGCAACTCAGGACCAGGACCCGAACTCTATTCAATAGAGCAAAGATCTCAAACAGAACCGAAGACTGGGATAAGTACAGGTCCAGCTTCAACGAATACAAGAGCAAAGCAAGAGCAGCAAAATCTAAATCCTGGCGGGAGTTCTGCGAATCAATAGAGGATCTCAACGAAGCCGCAAGGCTCAGGAAGATGAATCTGCGTTCCGGGATTCATCCTTAAACCAGATGGTTCTTGGACAGAATCCAGTCGGGAATCTTTAGAACTGCTGACTGAAACCCACTTCCCAGGCTGTCAAAACCCTGAAACCACAGTCTCCTTTGAGACGACGGTTCTTACGGTTCACACAACCGAAGAAGTGATAAACAAGATTATCCCAGCGGATAAAGTATCATGGGCAATAAATTCGTTCAAACCCTTTAAATTTCCGGGCTCGGACGATATCTTACAGCGATGCTTCAAAAAACACAGATCCACACTGTACCCCATCTCGTAAGCATTTTTTCCAATTGCCTGCGCACGGGGTACATCCCAACACAGTGGAGAGAAATTAAGGTAATTTTCCTACCTAAGGCAGGTAAACCATCTCATACTGCCGCAAAGGACTATAGGCCAATTAGTCTCTCGTCGTTTCTTTTAAAAACCTTGGAGAGACTCCTTGACCTATACATCAGAGGACTCTTAAATTCACGCAACTTATGCAACACTCAACACGCCTACCTCAAAGGCAGATCAGTGGAAAGTGCTCTGCATAGTGTTGTCCGTGAAATTGAGGGCTCGCTATACTTAAAAGAGTTTACAATGGCAGCCTTCCTCGACATAGAGGGGGCCTTCAACAATGTAAACACAGAGGTCATAACAACAACTCTTGAGGACATAAAAGTAGACAAATCCATTGTAATCTGGATTGAGAATATGTTGAAGAACAGAATCATCAATGCAGATATTGGACACAGTTCTATAAGGAACGTGACAACTAGAGGCACACCACAAGGAGGAGTTCTCTCCCCCCTATTGTGGCTTACAGTCAACAAGATCCTCAAATTCTTTATGGAAAAAGACACAAAGATCATAGAGTACGCGGATGACCTGGTTATCTTGATAAAAGGTAAATTTCTACCAACTATCAGTGAATCTGCGCTGAGTGAACTTTCCTCGTGGGCAAGACAGAACGGTCTGAGAATAAACCACCAGAAAACCGATCTGGTCTTGTTCACCAGGAAAAGGAAAATTCCGATATTTGCTCCCCCAAAGTTAGAGGGCACTCCACTCAAACTCAAAGCGGAAGCCAAATATCTAGGCATCATTCTTGACTCAAAACTCTCCTGGAAAAGGAACCTGGAGGAAAGGATGAAAAAAGGATTGAACGCTTTTTATGCATGCAAAAAGACCTTCGGAAAAAGATGGGGCTTGCAACCGTACATCATTCATTGGATGTACACAGCAATCATCAGACCCATTTTAACTTATGGGGCCCTAGTCTGGTGGACTGCTAGCAGCACAAAAAGCTATATGAACATGCTCAACAAAGTACAAAGGTCAGCCGCTGTTTGTACAACGGGAGCCATGAGAAGCACGCCGCAAGCAGGGTTGGACATGATTCTTCATCTCCTCCCCCTGGATCTATTCATAAAAGGCTACGCCGCAAAGAGCGCTCTCAGACTAAGAGAGTCCTCTCTGTGGAAGGAAGCCAACTATGGACATGCGGCCATACTTAAGATAATAGACGACCTGGGAAGAAAATATGGTTTTAGTAGCCTCGCAGCTACGACGGACTATATTCCCCCCCAAAATGACTTCTCTCTCAGTATACCTTTCCTTTTCCCCGACATAGAAGAGTGGCTATCAAACGCCGTAATCAACGACCATGAGATCACCCTCTTCACCGACGGATCGAAAATGGACACAGGCACTGGGGCCAGGTGCTACTCTGATACCCTCCATAAACAGGAATCATTCAGACTCCCTGATCTGTGCAGCGTGTTTCAAGCAGAAATCCTGGCAATAGAGAAAGCAGCCAAACACCTACAGGTAGCCGATATCCCACCATCTGATATCACCATCTTCGTAGACAGCCAGGCTGCACTGAAGTCAATAGAATCCTGTATAATGACATCAAAGGCTGTCAAGAAATGTCACGACTCACTGAAGTCCATCAGACACCATAAAGTTAAACTCTGCCGGGTCCCGAGCCACAGCTCAATCGCAGGGAACGAAAGAGCAGACGAACTGGCCAGGCAAGGTTCTTCAATGGACATCAGCGAAGCGGAAACGTCATTGCAACCACCGATCAGCGCATTATACCGGATCATAAACGACATAATCATCAAAGAGGCCAACTCGTCTTGGCTTACAAGAAACGACAGCTACACGACAAGATCATCGTGGCCAGAGCTCAATGTCGAAAAAACAAAGAAGCTCCTGGCGCTGGACCGTAACTCGATCCGTATGCTCGTCGGAGTGATCACAGGACACTGTCCCATGCAATGCTCCGGAAATGGGACTCGGGATCCAGCGATCTCTGCCGGAGCTGCGGCGATGAGGAAGAAACTGAGACGATCCAACATCTGCTTTGCCACTGTCCAGCTCTCCAGAATCGACGTCTAGTGTCGCTAGGCCAAAGATTTTTTACAGAGATTGCGGACGTGGCTAATGCAGACATATCGGATCTTCCGCCACCACGTGATAGGACAGGTTAATTTTATGTGTACCCACACAAACGAAGGGAATCACAATGGGCCTCTTGGCCTCCGAGTGGAAGTGATGTCTAACCATCACACTTCCCTTCTCAAACCTAACCTAACCTAACCTATTCGAACATCTAAATGTGATATTACGAGTATATCCGCTTCGCTGAAAAAATTGTTTCCAACAAATTATACTATAAATATATGTGATGTGTACAATACTTGAGTCGGATTGTTATTGGCGCGGGTAGATTTTGCCGCCCTGTGGCGACCATGTTGTTTTGGTTAGATATGTCAAATCTATTGTTTATTATTCGCTCTGACGCTAATTATTCAGCATGGCAAATTACACGACTGAACAGCACGTCCAAATGATAAAAATGTATTATCAAAAGGAGTGTTCGTTAGTGCCAACGTTGCGCGCGTTGTGCCCATTTTACGTACATGGGACGACACCAATCCACACGAGGTTCACTGGGTGACAGTGCATCTTCAAAAAGTTACCGTCTTTTTGTGGGTTTTGGCGCCGACGGTCTTCTTGGTCCGTATTTTTTTCGAAAACGGTTTTGGTGAGGATATTACCGTCAATGACGAGCGCTACAGAACGATGATAACCAATTTCTTATGGCCCAAATTTAACCAAATTGAATCTAGACGACATGTGGTTCCAGCAGGACGGCGTTACGTGCCACACAGCGAACACTACGACTGACATTCAGCATGAACAGATAACCTTTCCGGAGGTGACATGAATTTACAACCAAGGTCATGCGATTTGACTCCGCTAGACTTTTTCTTGTTGGGTTTCCTGAAGTCGCTGGTCTATGCGAATAAATCACAACGTAACGCTTAAATTCAACCGGATCAATGCGGAAGAGTAATTGAAAATTGGATCACTCGTATCGTAAAAAAAGAATTTTGTTAATACCTCACACACAGCTTGTCTTATTCCATTTCAACATTCACCCGCCTTTACTGAAACACCCTTTATATCATTGCCGTTGTTTTTTCACTTGATTTTGATTTTTGTCTGTCAGGCTTTAATCTATCAAAGACGTGTAGAATGGTATACCAGTTGGGCTGCTATTCACAGTAAAGCGATGAAGAATGCTTCCTTCGTTCGGACTAGATGTTGATTTTTTGTTTTGGCTTTCCTGTGTTCTATGTTTCGGGCATGATTCGTGACATGTGTTAAAGTCAGATGTGCTAAATTGGTATTGCAATATTACAATCGTTGTAACTGAAGTAATAATTTCACGCTATCCAACATCAAGCCAACTGCAAATACACGTAGAGTGCGTACAGAGGAAAATATTGCTGCTGTGTTCGACTGTATTAATGAAGACCATGATTTGCCCACTTGTCACCCTCCGCAGAAATTGGAACTACGTAACTCTACTGTGTGAACGATTTTACGCTACGACCTGTCACAGAATTGAATTTTTGGTGAGTGGGCCTTAAACAAGCTGGAGGAAAATCTGTTTTTTTATCGGGAAATTGTCTGCATCTACCAAGTTTATTTCTGGTTGAATGGGTATGTTAATAAAAAAATTATTTGGTCCGATGAGCAACCTCAAACGATACAAGACCTGCCATTGCACCCAGAAAAAAATCACTGATTTGTGCGGTTTATGGTCCAGCGAAATCATTGGCCCATATTTTTTCCAAGTTGACCGTGAGAGAGATTGACCCTTACCGTCAATGGGTTCCAGTATCGTTCAATGATTTCGAACCCTTTTTTTTGCCCAAAATGCAGGAGCTAAACCTGGTTGGCGGCAAAAAATATGTCCAAACTTTTTCGAACTGAGCTAGGTTTACATTTGGATAAACCTTGACAAGGCACTTACAACAGTAATGATAGCAACACTGCACGCAGGTTTTTCCAGAACTACCTATTGTTTGCAGATATAACAGGAGTAGATGAAGAACCCTTAAAAGACTTTATGTTATTCTGCAAACGCTTTCATCCGGAATGTCTGTCAGTGCCCAAAAATCTATCGAATATGGCTTTAATACTGCTGAAATTTATGTAGAAAAATATAACTGGTACTTTATCCATCTTTGGTAGATATTAATGCATGGTAAATCCATCATTCAACATTTCATGGCATTGCTTATAGGTCAGATATCAGAAGATGCCCAGGAGGTGCGTAATAAAGACTACCAAATTGAGATTGGCGTATTCCAGAGAGTGTTCAAGACTAGCAACAAACGATCGCCTATTATTGACATTAGATCCCCTTATTTCAAGTTTACGAAAGCAAGAAAGATCTGTATCCAAAGAGCTTTGTGAAGAAGCCATATAGCTTTTGGAAAACAAATAATTCCATTTTTTTTTGTAACTTACAAACGCAGATTTTTTAAGTCAGATATTTGATTTTATTATGATCATCGACATTATGGTAAGCAATTTTATGTCCACCAATTGTAGTATTTTTAATTTCGAATAATTTTATAATATTAATTAAAAAAATATTCACACTAAGAAATTGTATTACTTCATACGCAATACATTCAAGATGATGTGTGCAAAATTTGATTTAATTATTTCGAGAGATAAAAAAGTTACAGATTTTTGAGACGCAAAACCTTACTTGGGCCCATAGTGCGGCGCTACATGTCACACAACACGCCGGTCGATCAGCCAATTCGGAATGAGTTTAAATAAACTATCTCTCGTTTTGTACCGGTGAATTTGTCGGCTTGGTCAAGCGATTTGATGCCCTTAGACTATTTTTTACGAGGATACGTCAAACCATTCATCTATTGGCAATTAAAACCACTTAAAAAATCGAATATTTTATGTTTGGTTTGAAGATTTACCTGAACCCAAATTGCGAACCTACGTAGTAAGGTCCAAAAGTCCCCGGCCTGAACTATAAAATGAAGAACAAATCCCAAACCATTATTTATCAATATAAACACCCTTTATTTCAATACACTTTTCACAGCGCTTTATTAACATTTCTATACCTTAAATAAATATAATAGTATGAAATGTTGCTCTCAAAATGTGACAAAACCGCTGACTTTACCTCTTCATGAGTGTTAAACTTTATGAAACTCAATCTAAAAAAGGGTCGTATAGGATAGCCGGTGACTGTTGATGAGGTTCTTATTCGCCTTTTTTGTTTGGAGTGGCGCAGGGTAAGAGAGAATAAAAATCACGAGAGAAAAAGGGTAAAGGTTAGAATGAAAATGATCTCTTTTTAATTTAAACAAAGGGGGAAAAAATTGTAAGAATCCAAAAAAAATAAAAAATAAATTAAAAAAAGGTAAAAAAACAATAAAAAGGAAAGAAAAACAGTTGATTCAGTTTATTCAGGACTGCGGTTTGGTCATGAATTATTGTTAGTTATACTTATGATTGATAGATAGTCATGATTGAAGTTCAATCAGAGTGTTTGTCGCGTTCAATACACCCCTACCATCATCTGCTCCTGTGGAAAGGCTTTTAAGTTTTGACGACGATGATGATGAACGGCGAATTAGCCTAAAGCGAATAGATTAAATTGAATAAATAAACGTTTTTAAAGTAAGATATAATAATTGTAAAAGCTATCGTACACTATATTTTAAGTGACATCTAAGGTTTCATTTGGAAAAAAACCAAAGCTGTTTCAGTATTAATTTTTGTTTGTTTATGTAGCAATTAACGTTTAGTTCACATTTTACTTTCAATGCAGAGAATATTTTCATTTCAAAAGAACTGCATTTTTACTGCATCGCATATCTCTATTTCGTTTTTGGCAGTCAATATGGTAGCCAGATCCAAGTCAGTGATCATATACTATTTTGGTATTTTGGTTTTCTTACTCCCTTTCCTGCCATAATTAGACTTTCCACATTTTCTTCAACTGTTTTCTCACTATCAACAGATCCAGACTGCCAGCGTAAGCGAGAACGGCTCTGATTCCATTAAGAGTTATTCCCCTCTCATTTTCGTGAAGAGATCCCATTACGAGTTCCAGTACTAAATTAAAAAGCAGTGGTGCCAAGGCATCTCCTTGATATCTTCAATACTCAGATAAGACATTTCCTATGAGTTATGCCAACTTTTCGGGATTCCTAGTCTCACTTGGACGTGATACATTTTCGACTGGCTTATGCCATATGTCTTTTTAAAACCTGAGAATAGTTGCTGCACCATTTCGTGGAATTCCCATTTCATTTCTAAAAGTTGCCGTATAGTGAAAATCGATTGCCCCTGAAGCCACACTAGCAGTCTATTACTATTTCCTTAGCTTCTTCTTCTTCTTCTTCTTCTTTTCCTTTTCCCGGCGTTGTTATGGTCAGAAGTGTAGGACCATAACCTTCCCACTTAACTGCATTCCTACTGGTCCGCTTGTGGGGTCCGCCGGTTTGACCTCAGAAAGTAGCGGCAGGCTTCCCGGTTTGGGATTACTTCATCGCTGAGGCCAATCAAATGCTGGTGTTTTTGCATTTGTTTGCACCAATTGTTTTCCGGCCTGCCTGTTTTTTTTTTTTTTTTTCTTTGTGACACGGGCATGCTCCAGATTTTTTGTTTGATCTTACTCTTACAACACCGGTGATCTCCAGTCGTGTCAGCCCACTGATTTGCATGTACACTTGTGGGGCAGTTTAATGGTGGTATATGTGTCCCTAGGCTCACCTTGGTGTTTTCTAAATTGCCTAGATGTGATTTTTGTTTACCTTTGTTTTAGTCGCCTTTTACGACAAGCGAGAGGTATCGCTGCAGGGATATTCTTAACCCGTCCCTGCACGGAAATTACTATTTCCTTAGCTTGTGATGTTAATCTCTTTAAGAGAATATTTGATAGCACCTTGTAACAACTTAGTAGCAGAAAAATTTCTCGGTAATTGTTGCATTGTTTTCGGTCACCCCTTTAAATAGGGGAATGATGATCGAGTTTTTTAATTCCTCGGCAAAGGTTTTATTGTTACATATAGTTATGATGAGCCCATGTGACTTCTCTGTTAATTTTTCTCCTGGGTATTTTGATTCCGATGATATTAGATCGATTCCTGCGGTCTTGTTATTCTAAAGCCTATGGATTGTTTCTTTTACTTCCTCAATGGTTGGCATATCTACATGAACCTCTGCTCTATGGATAGCACCGTTTTCCATTGCTGCTGGATCTCCATGTTCATTTAGCTGTTTATCGAAAACTCTCTTCCATTGGGCTGCAACTCTTTCACCTACTCCTTTACAATACTTTTTATTGCTGACCAAACTGCCCTTATCGGTATGGTTTCGTCGTTAGATTCCATGCCATCTAGTAGGGCGAACCAGTTAATAATTTCGTCTGGTATTAATGCTGCATCCGAGGATCAACATTGAATTTTTGTATACATTGTTATGTTCCGCTTCGGTAAATTTGGATTCTGCTTTTAAATTTGGCGATGATTAGAATGTGGTCTGAATTGCAATCCGCTTCACGATATGTTTTAATTTTAGTACATAAAAAGCGTGGTTTACCTCTATATCCTTCTATTTGTTGGAGACTGTGCGTTCAACAGTACAAGGTTATAGCGAGTCATAGGATGTTGTCCAACGACAATCCGTCGTTGTAAATACTACGTCCATTATGTTCTGCACAGTTTTGTTGATGTTGAAGAATCCTGTTCCAAGATTATGAGTATCCGTACAAACGAAAGTATACGCGTCCTCAACGGTTATTGCGTTTGAAATTCGAACTTCTTGTACTGCTACGATGTCCAATTTTTACTTACTAAATTCATTTAGTGACATTTGGAAAGCACCCTGTCTGTACAAGCTGCGTATATTCCGCGTCCTTAACTTTTGTGCATTTCTTTTCATGGATGCTCTCGCTTGGATAGTTCTCACCCGGAGATCCAGTCGGTAGTTTACCTCCGGAATATTTAACATCAAGGTGGGTCAGGGTTTTTTGACATTGTTTGGAGTGTAGTGCTGTCTTTTTTTTCATGATGCAGAGAAATCGCTCCGTACTCCGGGCCGCGGGTATATTCTTACCCCAGTCCCGCACGGGGGAATAAAAATGGGTAATTCAATTAAAGATTTCATTATAAAAAATTAGTGTAAAAAATACAATTAAATAAGCGTTGCTACAATTTGAATTTTCAACGAACGTTCCGGCCGATCTGACGAGGAGTTGTAAGACTCTATTTGGAAAATGTTGGCTTAATAAGTGATGCGGTGAATACGTAGGCGAAAATTTAAGCTAAATCTTATTCAAACCTGGGTAAGGCAATTCAACAATAGCTTATGAGCATTATATTATGTAAGCTGAAATAGAATAGAAGGCCAATAAGTTCACATATTTTTGGAATGTTTGTCAGACGTTCTGATCTAGAGTTATAAAAACGATGGCGTACTCGAACCTGCCCTTTTTGGCGCTTAACCCTGATCTCTAAATGAATCGGGAGTGGCCAGCCCTGAATAGCTTAATATTCTTGCAAATAATTGACATATCTTGTAATTTTGTTAGTTTTTGAAACTGATGTATAATCTTGCACGAATGCTTTCAATATGCTGTACCTCTGCTGTAGCTTTCTTTTCATTTTCATTGAGTATTATCCCAACATATCTTATTTATGTTACATTATTCCAGAAGCTATAATATTGCTGTTCATTTCCGGTTCATTTAGCCTCTAGCTCGGCCGGTGAAGTGCTTCGCCTGCACATCTGCTCATTTTATCCAGTGTCCTACCTCAATATTCCTCGTTTGATTATGTTAATCGTTTGTCTGTAGCCAATTTGAATATTCAACTATTTCTTGGTGTTTGTATGTCCTCTAACACAGAAGAATATCGCTTAGTAGTATGTATCTGCGAGATTTGTTGAAAAGCTTTTCATGACGAAAACTAATAATAAACTTATGGGATCAAAATAAAAAAACCTTCTAGTTACATGGTCTTATGCCATAATAACATCAAATACGCTAACATACCCTGTTAGAAAATATTTGTCTAATTGCAAAATTGAAAAAAGAAACGTGATTCTGGTTCATTCTGATATTTTAAATTGTTCATAAAGGATATGTTAAAAAGGAAAAATACCGAACATATGTATCTTTGACACATAGACGCTCTCTCTAAATGGCTACAGAGTAAGACTTAGCGGATCTTATAGAAAACATACCGTCAATTAAACTCTCTTACCAACCTTATTAAATTCATTATAAATTGTAAACTTTGTAAATAAAATTATGGCTCGAATCACATTGGTTTAGAGTCGATATTATTATCCGTTCTCGAGATACATGAAGCGTCGAAAAATGCACGAATGAGTGAAGAATTTAAGTTCTAAAGTGGAATATCCTTCAATAACTTCCAAATGAGAAGTTGCACCACACAATACTAACACTATGGTTCTGTGTATAGTATGCTGACGTCCGACGCCGATAACACGGGGTCGTCCCCGACAACAATGAAGTAATTGAAATTGTATTTCGCAGTTAAGAATAATTTATTTTTTGAAATTCATCGGATCTTTAGCTTGATTGCCCATACCCCGACTATGGCTAAATGGTGTAGTACACATGGATTTCTCCAACATTTTGCGTGAGTGAAAAGAAGTAAATAAAATTGCATATCCCGAACAATTTCATTTATTACATCAAATAACAAAAATCCGGTTTATATTATAATTGATTCAAGGTTATAAGAAAAAAAATTTTTATACGACAGTAAGTAGAATTAAGATAAGCCGAAATACATAGTCTCTAATGTGAGTTTGTGGTGATAATATATACTCAGCGAAAACCAATTAGAGGCAACTTATTTTCCTTTGAAATATTAAAAAAAAAGTCGATTAAAAGATATCTAATATTATTTAAAAACTTATTGAATGCAAATAAAATAATTTATTTAAGCAAAGAAAATAATTGACTAAAACAAATAAACATATCTCTTTACTTAAATAAACAAAACTTAACTTATACAGTCAGGGTAAAGTAAAAACAAAAGAAATTTCAGTATTTCATTAAATTAACAATGAGTCCAACCTCTTGACTTGATTATAAGTTCGTAAATCCGACTTGGCATCGAATTAACCACGTTTTTGAATCCCTTAGCTGGAATTAGAGTCCATTCCGTTGTAACGGCCTTACGTAAGTCCTCCACCGAAGCAAATTTGCGCCCGCAAGTATAAACACAACGAGACAGATTTTCCCACATGTTTTCGATCGGATTTAAATCCCGTGAACGTGCTCGCCTCTCTAAAAGTTGTATTTCTTTGTCTGAAAACCACTCAGGACTGGCTCGCGACACATGAATGGCAGCATTATCTTGCTGAAAAATTGTATTTGAATCCGGCTGATGGTTCTACCAATTTTTTTTCCAACAGAGTAATAGAATATGATGATTTCATGCGGCCGGAAATGTTGCATATTGGATTCTTGCAATGGTAGTGCTAATTAACAACATTGAATTAACATTGTATAAGAAACACCCTGTATTTCTTGTAATTTATATTGTATTATCTCTTTCACATGAACTGTATTCTTTCCCTTTCTATTAATTCATTTAACCACGTTTTATCACTCATCACTCTCACTTCAAATAAAGCATTTAAACCAATAGGTTATGGGCCCAGAAGCTTCCAAGTAATTAAAGGACACGTTTGTAGTATACATTTATATAGTATATATAGCAGAAATGACTGCTTTTAGTGGAAAAATTCCATTATTTAATGGAGATAATTATTTAACTTGGAAGCCGCAGATCGAGGCAATTTTGCATAAAAATCGGCTGCTCAAAATAGTACAAGGGCTGGAACAGAAACCAACGGATCCCAACAAACTGGAAGAGTGGATTAATAGAGATATGGACGCTAGGTGTGAATTAATCATAGCCATGGAACCCGCTCAAGTATCATTGGTGAGATCATTGAAAATTTCAAAAGATCTGTGGGATTTCTTGGAAAACACGTAGGACAGAAAAGGAACTAGACAGAAAGTCGAAGAATTCCGTAAGTTGGTCAATTTAAAAATGCATGAAAGTCAAAGCATGGAACAGTATCTAATATTATTTAATTCAATTATAACTCGCCTACGTGAAATGGACGCCAAGTTGGATGAAGATCTTCTCGCTGTGTTGCTGTTAGATGGTTTACCTGAGAGCTACAAGGAAATTCAAGCCGCATTTGACGCATCAAAAGATTTTCCCAGCATAGATGTACTTCGGGCAAGACTCCTGGAAGTTGCAGATAAAAGAAGGGCAACAGATATAGTGTATAAGGATGACGCCTTGAAAGTAAAACACTTCAAGAAAAATACTTCATATCAACGACCAGGTATGAGAAATAATTTTCAATTTAATTGCCACCGATGTGGACGAAAAGGCCATATGAAACGAGAGTGTCGCGTTACATTAAAAAAAGAAAAGCTTAATATTGCAAAAAATGTTGAATTTGAGCATGAAGAAGGATTTGTTGTAACGGAGTTAATGCATGTGAATAGTTACATGAAAGAATTGCCTTACAAAGTTTTCGCTTGTGATGAAAAGTTAGATCAGGATAAATGGTATATCGATAGTGGAGCCACTTCCCATATGTGTTGTAGTAAAAATTGTTTTATTGATTTAGATTCCAATTATTCAGGCGAGGTCCAGGTAGCTAATAAAAAATCGGCACGTGTTGAGGGTATAGGAACAGTTAAGATAACGGTAAATGTAAACGGAGAAAATAAGGAGATCCTTCTTTATCATACTCTTTTTGTTCCTAGCCTCAAAAGCAATCTCATATCAGCTAGTAAGGCAATAGATAAAGGTTATAAAGTCGTAATTGAAGGAAAATGTGCACGTGTTTTCAAATTAGACAAAGTTATATTGGAAGCAACTAAAGTTAGTGGACTGTTTCTGGTAAAAACAAAAACAGAGTTTTGTAAAACAGTTGAATGTAAAAACAGAAATACGTTAGAAATTTGGCATAGAAGATACGGACACTTAAACATACACTCTTTACAAAATTTAAAAAATCGTGCTATGGTTGAAGGATTGCCAAAATTTGAGAGGCATCCCATAAATTGTGTTACGTGTATATGTTATGTGTATTAGAACAGTTTAGACTCCCATATCCAGTTAAAAGTGAAAAATCGGCCAAAGGACTTCTAGAAATTATACACACTGACTGGTGTGGGCCTATGAACACAGAGTCAATTAGCAAGTGTCTTTATTTTGCTACGTTTATAGATGATTTTTCACGGAAAGTGTTTGTTTACTTTTTAAGGAAAAAAGGCGAATACTTTGAGGTCTTTAAGAATTTTAAAAATATTGTTGAAAAAGAAACTAATCGTAAGATTAAGGCTATCCGCAGCGATAATGCGCGAGAGCTTTTAAGCAACGAATTTTCAAACTTTTTGGCCAATGAAGGCATAAAACGTCAAGTAACAACCGAGTACTCACCACAACAGAACGGTGTTGCTGAGCGTATGAATCGCACACTAGTAGAAATGGCTCGGTGCTTCTTAATAGAAGGAAATCTACCAAAATTCCTATGGGCTGAGCTAATTCACACAGCGGCTTACATTCGAAATCGCTGCCCTACTTCACTTAATAAAAATCAAACGCCAGAACAAATTTGGACAGGTCGTATACCAATTGTCAGACATTTTCGTCAAATTGGTTGTCGAGCTTTCGTTTTGACCTCTAAAAGAACAAAACTCGATCCAAAAAGCGAAGAATACATTCTTGTTGGTTATTCTGCCGAATCAAAAGCTTACCGTTTTTGGAAGGAAGGAACGAGGACAATTATTAAAAGCCGAGATGTGAGATTTATTGAACATTTATCTGAAAGCAGAAACGGAAATGAAACTAATAAAACACAAAATGATACTGAAACAGAAGCTTTGGGAAAATTTTATGAATTCGAATTGAAAAATAAATCTATTAACGGAACAAGTTCTGACGGAGAAAATATGTGTATAAAATTTGAAGATTTAAAAGAAGCACATAGTGATAGTGGAAATGAACTTCAAATTACAAAAAATTCAGAAAGTTTTGATAAATGTAAAATACAAAATGGAAAAGATATAAAAGAACTGACAGATGAATCACAAGCCGAAAATTTTAAAAGAAAACTTAGGCCTAGAAAAGAAGCTAACTTCGTTACTGAACATGCATTGAATACCGTATTCGACGATCCCAAAAATTATACAGAAGCTCTAAAATCACCCTATGCGTCGGAATGGGAAAAGGTAATGTTAGAAGAATATGAATGTCTTCTAAAAAATAGAACCTGGACATTGTGTACTCTACCAGAGGGACGAAAAACTATAGGTTGCCGCTGGGTCTTAAAATCAAAATTTAGACCAAATGGAGAATTAGAGAGAAGGAAAGCAAGACTCGTAGCCAAAGGATATTGCCAAAAATACGGTATTGATTACATGGAAACCTTTTCGCCAGTAGTTCGCCAAAGCTCAATTCGCATCATTTATGCATTATCGGTAGAGCATGATTTGAATCTAACCCACTTAGATGTGTCGACTGCTTTTCTAAATGGCGACCTTAACGAAGAGATTTATATGGAACAGCCGGAAGGTTTTATTGATCCAAATAATAAAGATAAAGTTTGTTTGTTAAAGAAGGCGATTTATGGGTTAAAACAAGCCAGCAGGCAGTGGCATAAAGTCTTAACAGAAAAACTTACCAAATTAAATTTAGTTCAGTCAAAGTATGATAATTGCGTTTACTTTAATAAATTTAAAGACAAGATAACTCTACTTGGAGTATATGTTGATGACATTATCATTGCCTCCAATTGTCAATACAAAACGAATTCTATCAAAGAAAAATTATCCGAATATTTTGAATTGCGAGATCTAGGTCAACCAACAATGTATGTTGGACTAGAGATCGAAAGAAAAGATAAAACCATTTCTATTTGTCAAACCAGATATATTACAAATCTATTAACAAAATACAACCTGCTAAACTCTAAACACTGTCAAATACCTATGCAAGTAAAGTTACGTTTGGAAAAGGATCCGAAAATTCCTGGAGAACAATCACCGGTTGATTTATTCAAATACCAGGAACTTATTGGATGTCTAATGCACCTTGCAGTATTTAGTAGGCCCGATATAATGTACAGCGTTAGCGCATTGGCTCAATTTGCACAAAGTCCTAAACGACAACATTGGATAACAGCCTTGTGGGTGTTACGATATCTCAACTTTACGAAACATGCAAAGATCGTTTATCGTAAAACAGGGCTTCCACTTTTAGGCTACGTTGATGCAAGCTGGGCGGAAGATATTAATGACCGGAAGTCTCAAACTGGTTATTGCTTTGTACTTTCAGGTGCTGCAATTTCTTGGGAATCAAGGAAGCAGAGGGTAGTGGCTACTTCGAGCACTGAAGCAGAATACATCGCACTCACTGAAGGAGCTAAGGAAGCATACTCGCTACGTTTCCTTCTTGAAGAATTAGGTTTTGGATGTATACAACCAACCTCATTATATTCAGACAATCAAAGCGCCCAACATATTGTAAAGAATGGAAGAATACTGCTTCATCAGGGAAGCAGTAGAGAAGAGAGCAGTTGAAGTAAAATATCTCCAAACCAATCATATGGCAGCAGACGCTTTGACTAAGGCAGTATCTAGAGAAAAGCATTTGTTTTGTTTTCAGACATTTGGAATGAATTTTATAAATCAATGTTGAGGGGGCGTGTTAATTAACAACATTGAATTAACATTGTATAAGAAACACCCTGTATTTCTTGTAATTTATATTGTATTATCTCTTTCACATGAACTGTATTCTTTCCCTTTCTATTAATTCAATAATAGAAACCACGATAACCACGTTTTATCACTCATCACTCTCACTTCAAATAAAGCATTTAAACCAATAGGTAGCTAAAAGCGGTCCACCATCAAAGATCCACCTCCAAAATGTTGCTTAGTGTAGAAGCTCTTAGGACTTTTAATATCAAGCCACTTATAATTAAAAGCATCTGGACCATCAAAATTAAACTATTTCTCATGATCATGTCATGTGTTCTTTGGCAAAATGTAGTTGGCCATTTTATGTAATTCTGTAAGAGCTGGTTTTGACTTCGCTTTTTTTCCAAACCACTCGATTACTCCCAGCTAAAATTTGTTGAACACGCCGTTTAGATATCGGCAACTTTGGATCTGAAATAATTTTTGATGCTATAGCATTTTTTGCAACCCAGCTCAGAGATAATGACGGATTTCTGCCTGTGTAAAATTTGTTGATTGTTTTTATTTTTCCGGTTCGCGTTGTAATTACTTCCTAATTTAATAACATTATCGATTGTGGAAGTTTATCGATTTAATTTAATTTGGCAATTGGACATACCGGTATCCTTATACGCATGGATTCTGGCGATTTCCTCATCCGAGATCGTCTTTCCTTTTCCCATTCTGACTTATGGCCAACAATCATCGAAATCCTAAATTTTTGAACGTAAAAAATATATTTTCAATTGTTATCATCAAAAAAAACCTTGATTTCGTTTCCAATTCGCTCTATCAATTATACTCAAATGAATTTCGCGGAGTATATATGATACAGTAATATGTATGTAAGTATATAACAGAGATGATGTGTCTGCAAAGCCACACATTTTTGCAAAAGTAGGAAGGCGTTTTCCGGGAAAATGTTTAATTTACTTAACGACTACAGGAAGAACAAAAAATGACTTTCCATCTGCTGACGTCGGATATTTCCCAGACAACAGGATGCTTTCAACCTCAATAGCAAAATTCCATTAAGTTTCTAAAAGTGATTAACAAACTCAAAGGATTCCCGTGCAACAAAATATTCCTCCATTCAATTGTAAGCGACTCCTAGCAGCCTTCTAAGTTCATTCATATGTCTCTCCATGCACAACGGTTGTCGCCGATATTAAACCTTAATAACTTCCTTCCAGTCAAGCTATGTGGGAACACAGAAGCAATTTTCATCATATTTACAATTTCCTTTCGACATCGCCTTGCTTTCATGCAATATCTACCATTGCACACCATCAAAGATCCCCGTCGAGAAAACTGAACTTGTCGAAAGCAAATACGAATAGAGTCGACGGCTAAAGGGCTTGACCTTTCGCAATAATATCGCCGACTATGACGATGATGATAAAGGAGGCAAGGATGGCAAAGACGACAACGACGGCTCTAAGCACGGTGATGGCGACGAGGATGTCAAGGAATTTAATAGAAAATTATCTCCTTGTCGCAGTTGTAATTTACAGAGTAAAGCTGGTGGTGGTGGTGATGGTGATGACTGTGCTAACCACAACCACTTTCGCTCGGTCGAACTCTTACACAGCTCTTTAACGGGCAAAAAACAGTGGTGAGACAGGTCTTCACCGCCGCTTTCATGATTTTAAGGTTATGATATAGAAATTCAATTACGGAATTTTCATTTGCTCGTACTTTCCGCTGCAGCTTGCGAAACCTCTAGTCTCAATGGTATCGTAATGGGTTCAGTGCCGATGCTATGAGATGCAGTTCGTAGTGCCCTCGGACTTCTTCATTACTTAACATGGGAATTTTGATTTAAGTGTAGATGGTATCAGGGGTGCGGCAGTAATAATGGAAGCTATAAGTTATCAGGGACGCATGTAGACGATTTTGCATAGTCGCGATAAGAGACTTGTGCCTTGATGTGAAAAGATATTCCAAATTCAATTACAGTGAATGCTGTGGAATGCCGTGATTTTGGCTAAAAGGTATAGAAATATCAAGTACTTCCAACGACGGAAATTTATTTAGCAAGGCAATCACTCAGATGCTCTATTTATGATAATATATTTTAAGAGCAGTAAAAAATAGGTACTCTTTCCAAGATATGAGAGAGATTACTATTATTGCCGGCGATTTGGAACTCCGAAGTTGAATATCCCTCGCCAAGCTTCCATGTCATGAGTGTGTGCCTTCCTTGTTTCGCTGCCTTATTCCATATCTTCTAGGCCCATACTTATATTGTCCTCCTATCTCTTTTTGCTACGGGTTTTTCACTCATTATTCGTTTGAACGTTCGTCCACTGTCCATTCGTTTCCTATCCGTCATATGAAGTCTTCGCGATTTTATTACTCGGAAAATGCTAAGGGCTGAATAGACTTTCTCGAGTTTTTAATTATGTAGTTTTCTCCATTCGCCTGTTTTTTTCGTTCTGTTTTCCATCATAGATTCCCCTTGAAATCTTGTTTTAGAAGAGATCATGTTTCCGTAATAAACTAACAAAACATATTCGATTTAAAGACATGCTGCCTAGCCTAGTCATATTGAAGACTTATCTTCCTTAATTTTTTCCACTCCTTAAGGTTAGAGAACCCCTTGACATTTATGCGTTTCCATACACAATAGGCTTAAGGAGTATTTTCAATCCTTATTTTCCACAATGCCATTGTCTATTCGTGCAAAATGCGATGTCATTTTATGGAGAGCATGTAGAGTTGGTTGATGAAATTCTTCTTTTGTTCCGTGGCTTGCAGTAAGAGAAAATTTGAAAATAGATTTCGAAAGAATGGAGTCACCGCATTGCATTGAATAAAGTTCAGAAGTCGCCCTAAGGTAAATTTGTCACTTACGGCAGAATAAGTTTCCTAAACATAAATATTTCCCGCCGCATTACGTGCATGCCTGAATTTTCAGACATGCAAATCCACCACAGACTTGCCGAGATCTTGGGAAAAAACTCAAAATGTCTAATACAGGATGTGTACCAATCGGCTTCAAAACTGTAAAATTCACTTAAAAATATGCAAGGAAATTTCTACAATATTTAGTAATCAGCTTTCTCATGGACTCCTATCATTCCATTCTTACAATATGGCGCGGAAGCATGCACATGATGACGTTGATCAAAAGCCCATGTCCAATCCTGTTCATATTATATACCAATGAGCTGCTACGAGTGTTTAAGCAGGCAATACCATTCGCATATCCAGACGACACGGCGATAGTGGTGCGCCACAGATCTTTGAATATGGCAACCACAATACTGCAGGACGAGTTCGATAATGCTGTTAAATGGTGTCATGATCACGGTCTATCAATCAACGCAGCCAAAACAAAGATGATGCACATACGAAGTCCGCAGTTTAAGGCTACTCAAGGCATGATTTTACTAGACATAGAAAAGGCCTTTGATACCGTTTGGCATAATGGTCTGATCTTTAAAATGAACAATTTCCACTTTCCACCTTATTTGTGCAATATAGTTCTAAGTTTTCTGTCTGATCGTTGTTTCCGAGTGCATGTCAATAGTGGTGTATCTGATTTGATACTTTTCAATGCAGGTGTACCACAAGGGTCTGTCTTGGGGCCAATTCTTTACAACTTATATACCTCAGATTTTCCAGAACTACCCGATTGTGAAACAGCTATCTTTGCTGATGACACAGCTATTTTTTCGTCACATGAGTTAGCTCTCAACATTGAGAGCAATCTTAAATATGCGATGGAAATTATTTTTAGATACTGTGATAAATGGAAAATAAAGCTAAATCTAGATAAATTACAAGCTATCTATTTCACTCGAAAAAGAAAAGCTTGTTTTCTGCCTTCTTCTAGCTTGCAGGTAAATGGAATAAACGTTGAGTGGAAGAGCTCCGTAAAATACCTTGGCATACATCTTGACAGCAAATTGACTTTTCATGAACACATCACCCAAACCCTTAACAAAATTAATATCGCAAAGAAAATTCTTTACCCTTTCATTAATAGAAAATCATTTTTGTCTTTAGCTAACAAAGTAATTATACTAAAGGTTATATTTCAAGCTATAATCCTATACGGTTGTCCAATATGGGGAAATTCCGCACAGTGTCATATTAACAAGTTACAAATAGCCCAAAATAAAATTTTGAAAATGATGTTAGACCTACCACGAGATTACTCCACTTTAAAACTCCACAAAAGAGCGGGTGTTGACCAGGTATCTACAAGAATATCGAAACTGACGAATAAGTTTATAAATTCCAGCGTTTTTGCAGATAATCCTCTAGTCAATGACCTATTTTCAAATGTATAGAGTTTATTATACATATATATATATATATTATTTAATTTTGTTTATGTATTAGTTTATTTATTTATAATATTTGTTTATTTATTTATTTATTTTAATTTATTTATCTATTCATTTTTTATTTATCTATTTATTTATTATCATTTATATATTTATTTACTGATTTATTTATTTATTTATTTATTCTTTTTTTATTCTTTGTTGTTTTCTTTTTTGTTTTTTTTTTGTAATTATTTATTTTTTTATTTAATTTTTATTTTTTATTTATTTATTTATTTTATTTATTTTATTTATTTATATTATTATTTATTTATTTATTTATTGCATATTAATAAAACTAAAAAAAAAAAAAAAAAAAAAAAAAAAAAAAAAATTAACTTGCATATGTACATATGTATACATATGTATATGCATGTACTATATTTGTATTATTATATATGTATTGTATATATATATATATAAATTTTCATTCTGTGTTTTCCTTTTTTTTTATTTTTATTTATTTTTTTTCTTTCTTATATTGAAGGTTTTTTTTCGTATTTTCCTTCAAAGATATTTGCATTACATGTTACAAGTTGTATATAGATTAAAAATACAGTTTTGTTTTTCAGAAGTAAGATATTAAATATATCAAATCTCTGTAATAAAATACTGTGCGATAACTAAAATCATTGTAAATATATTGCTACGGAATAAATAAATATCTATCTATCTAAGGCTACTCAACAACAAATATTTTTTAGAAATGATTCCTGTAGTAGCTCAATTCGCTGTCCGATTGAAATAGTAGAGAGCTATAAATATCTTGGCGTCACAATTGACAGCAATTTTCTATGGGATACGCATATCGACAACTTGTGCTTGAGCCTTAAAAAAGCTTTATACGCACTTAGCCACCTAAAGTTTCATGCCACAACAGCCATATTAAGACAAGTATACTTCTACAACGCATATTAAAAAACTTAAGAAACTACAAAATGCAGCATTGAGGAAGATAAGTGCAGAGAATTGGCAAAATGTTCCTGAACAAGAACGGTTTAAAGTTGTTCCAGTAGAAGATATCTTTAAGATGACCCTTATATTGGAGTACTATGACGACACTCGGTTCATCACACCAATCCAACATGGAATCAATACAAGAAGACGGGCTCATGGTATGCTTCAAGAACCCAGATTCTACAACAATTATGGGAGAAGACAGCTGAAACGCAGTGTACCAGAAGTCTTTAATGCACTTCCACAAGAGATTAAAAATATTTCAAATATTAAAATAAGGAAAACAATTTCTAAACAAGAATATTAATGTGTAACTAAATCTTAATTCTAATGTCTTTAATTTTTTGTAAAATTAGTTAATTTCTTTCTTGAATTGTGTAATTATTGAAATGTATAAATGTAATTAAATTAAGCTTGCTATCTAAAATTCATTGTAACAAATTTTGAAACGCAATCTTCTGCAGAAAAGCCTTTATAAGGCTTCGCGGAAATGTATAACCATTGTACAATATTTTTCTGAAATAAAAATGAAATGAAATGAAATGATAAGGAAAATTCTACTTACAAATCTCGTCCTCATTTGTATTTAATAACAAACAAGTAAAAGAACATTTAATTATGGCTTGTTCTGACTATAAAGGGCCATGGCGTCTTCAGATTCAACATCTAAAGTACCCAGGGCATATTGATCCCAATAATCGCCGATTGCAATCACTGTTTTCAATCGTTCCAATAAGATTGAGGATGCAATGAAAAATATATTTTAAAAAGTTAATTTAAGCTATTTTTCATCAATTCTTCCATATGATTAAAGTCATTCAAAGCTTATCGTAAGTGTCGGTTTTTTGTTTTCTTGCTGACGTTTGCGCCAATGGAGGATTATAACTGAAGACAATATCTCAGACACCCTACAAAAGAATAAAATTAAAAACAACATCCATGACTTTGCCGACTTTCCTAATATTTTTAAATATGCGAGTCATACTTCTGTATTAGTCTTAGTACGGAGATGTCTTTAACCAGAGTTTGAAATAAGAAAAGAGTTCGGTTTTAAGTCTTAATCATGCAGTGGACTAATATGGTTGTCTCTCTTGAATTAGAGCCCATTTAATGTGAATTTCAATGACTTAAGGACCAATCATAATAGACATAAGGGAGCATACGAGAGCTTGCGGAAGTGTCTTATTACATGCAAAGCCTATAACACGTTCGTTATGGGAATATGCGCGGTTTCGTAAAATGTTCGTTAAGTTATGCGAGCTAACGGAAGGTCCCAATGAAAGAAGACATTCCGCGCGGAATTTTGGCTAGTGAAGTTGGACGAAAACAAAAACAGAAGGGATAGAGAAAAGTTCAAAGTTTTCATTTGCTTCAGTTTATTTTCCATTCTTTCTTTTTCAATTTTTCTCACTTTGATTAAAACGATTGTAAGAACACCGGAGATAAGCAAACCCAATGTTCCCTTAAGTTCATTATGGGTAACTTGACTTTTTGTTGAGACATAAGTTGGTTGGGCCTTTATACTTCTTCCCTATCTTTTTTATGGTGGATCCGTAAGAGTCCATACAAACGGTCTGGGTCTTATGGGTTTAATGTGAATTTATCAGTTGGTAGAGAACGTCAAGATTTCTCCTCTGCCTTCAGCAAACTAAACCCATCAAAACTATTAACAGTAATTTGGATCAAGTTTTGTCCGTTAATCGGGTAAATATTGGTCAGAGTTGATAGAGGGTTTTTTAATTAAATGTAAATACGACAAGGTGGGTATGAAAAAGTTGTTTAGCTTCATTTCTTGGGTCAAGCGAATTTTAGGCTAGGACATATTCAAGTCCCCAAGAAAAATTCGCCGAACTGAAAGAACTGAAAGAAAAGGCGAGAACCATTTGCGAACGGCGTGAATTGATTGCCCGGGATATTTCCGTTTACACTCACCTTAAAAAATGCACTAAATAATTAAATCGACAATAAAATGAACGACACCACACCAGAAGCACCAAAATACTATGATCGTGTACCACAACGCGACAATAGTCGCTCTATACAAACAGAAAAGTAGACTCTGAATAGACTCAAACTTTTGGATAGGCAGTTTACTAACAGACAAAACTCAGAGGCCAGAACACTGAAGTCACTGATTACGAATATTTAATGGTTGATCAAGAAAAATTGCAGAATATCTATGAGTTTGCACTGGGATAAGAGGATTCGTGCTGTAAAACCCAAAAGTGCGAATATGATCCCAAAAATAAATAAAATATTTGCGAGAACCAATCAGAATGACATTCAGAATTCGAAGCTCCCAAGAATGTCAGACAGGAACGCTTGCTACGAAAAGTTAGCATCGATTCAGAGGGCGCCATCCAAGATGATGACTTTTTCGTAATGAAGATCCTCAGGAGAAGGAGGTGACGAAAGCAAGAAGTATACAAGGTGAATAATAGCACTCATAGGTTCAGCGATGATTTCATGGCAAACACTGCCGTCGCCAGTGAGGGGGCTTACACCCTGTTCAGTTCGACGGAGGATATGTATTGTACCTTTAGATGACCTTCGACTTATTGAAAAGATGACAAATCCACAGCAACCGAAGGAATGTTGGGTTTAGACACCTCTCACCAGTTGCTGTAGAGATGTGCACCATCCTCAAAAGAGGTTTAGACACCTAAACATATGTAGTTAGAAGTTAGTATATAGATCCCTGTCTACAGGGGTTGAGGATAAAAAAATCATTCGGGATAACCAATACGTTTTCAGAGGAGGTCACGGTGCTATTCATGTCGCATCGTAATTTGTATCGGATATCCAATGGAACAAATGAAAGAATCAATGCACGGGTGCCTGTTTGATTGACTTAGAAAAAGCTTCGGACACCGTATGGTTAGAAAGCTTAGCCGGTTGGGCATAAGTAAACCACTGCTTTATATGATTTTTGACATGTTGAAGTTCGTTGTGAAAATTGCCAACGTGACTTCTACCCAAACATTTGTTATTAATAATGGACTGTAACAGGGTACCATCCGCCGAACCTTTTTAACATTTACCTCAGTGATTTGATAGCTTCTCTTTACCATTCAATAGCGTATGCGGACGATTTAATCGTGTACAGATCAGGTCTAACGATCGACTTCATTGTTACTTCGAAAAAAGTTAACAGCATTGGGTGAGTTGAAAATAAAATTCCAGAAATCAGAAACTATTTTATTCAGAGCGCCTTTGTCTAGGGTATCCCGGGACTAGAAAAAAATGTCAAAGGTTTTCAACTTTTGGACCGAACGGGCGTCCACTGGCGAGCCAAAGTGTAGTTAGATACCATGGGATCTAGCTAGATTTGTATCTACTCGTATATGTTAATAAAGATTTAGATGCTACTCTGTCCAGGGCCCAGGGCGCTCTCTAGCAGCCAACTTGATTTCAGGGTGAAGGTTAACTGCTACATGGCCTTAATTAGGCCTATGATTGCCTACGGAATTAAGGTGTAATAGAAAAAAAATTGGTGTTGAGAGACAATATCTTTGGACTTGTCTCGGATTGCATAGAACACCTGGATCTGAGTACACGAAATTTTACTCTAATATGGTCTTTTTACAATGGGGCTAGGATGTTACGGGGGGATAATGTGATAAAGGTGATTCGAATCCATGTTGCAAGGCAATGACTTCAGTCGATATCTTAATCTCTGGGGTTTACTACTCCAATATATCATATCACGAGAGGGTGCGCCTTAATGGCTTTTTCTCCAGAGGCATTCATTTATTTAGATAAACGTGGGCTGATCCAGGATAGATTAGCGATCCTATTAATTTTCCACATGCCCTCCAATTTCATGGAACCGTGATTTCTCTGCGATCACGATGTCGTGCAGAGCGGGACCAGAATCTGCGCCAAACATGCATAACGTTCACAAATCAATTGTGGAAGCTTGTTAATAAAGCTTGGCAAACTCATAAATAGGAGACTCAGACTATGTGCTGCGGTCATAAGAAGACTTATTTTAACGAAAGAATTAAAAAATTAAAAGGTGTACCAATATCGTAGTTTGGTAAAATATACAACTTTTGTAAATGTTAAATAGAAATCAAGTATTATGCTTGCAATTTTTACAGCTGTTTGGGAACCAGTTTCGATGCCATTTGAATAAGGCTATGTCTGATATTGTCTATAACCACTCCATTGGATCTTCTCCATCTTATAAGCTTTCTCTTAACAACCTGTTTTTGAAAATTTTACTAAAAATATGGTATTTTTGTGTACCTCAGCAGAGATAGAGTTACAGGAACCTACGAGCTTCGATTTTTGACATAGGTGAGTTCAATATTCTCAAGATGAAAACTTGCTTTACGACAAAATATTTTATATATACGAGTATATATAGCGAATGATCAGTTGATATGATTTTAGCTCGATTTTTCAAATTCTGCTTATTCTGCAGACAATGGAGAAAGAACATTATACAAATTAAAGAAAAGGTAAGGAACAAAGTGATACAAGGACGTGGCATATGATAATTGTTCACTGTTGGAAGTGATTCAACTGACCAGGCCTTTATCATCTGAATAAAAACTCCAGCACCTGGTAATAAATGCTTATAATATAGAAAAATGATACTAACATTATTATCAAGGCCTTCATCAACTTGCAAGTTAAACTTGGAGCCCAGAGCTGGATCTGGGTATTCTTACACATATTGTATTTTAAAATAAGCACTTCATAACAATAATTTTGGTTATGCTGAAAACGTGCAAGTTACATTGGTAATTCTAAACGCCATCACCCAACAGCGTTGCATTCTATCCAATTCCATCGTATTTACTTTGTATTTTTCTTATTTAGACAAAATATATTAAATTAAGGAGACACATTGCGAACAAAACATTATACATAAATAAGAAAATAAGAAAATAAAGTGACATTCTGTATTTGAATTACAAAGAATAAAAATAGTGTCGAATGTCACTGCAAAGTACAAATATACTAGTTTAATAATTAAGTTCATGAGGGGTGACATATAGGAAATGAATTGCACAATTAACTAATCTTACAAATAAATAAATATAAATAAATAAGAGATAAAAATAATACAAAATATATACAAGTAAGCATGAGAAATAAAAAAGACCAGTATGTCAGTAATAGAGATTAAAAAAATTAGCATCTAAAAATGAGTGATTCTAAGTCAGCATAATTGTAACTGAAAAGCCAATCTTTTATCCGTTTCAAAAATACGCCAGATACTGTAATTGTTCTGATAGTCACAGGTAGCTTATTAAATAAACGAGCAGACAAAATAGAGTAAAAGTTACGATATAAGGTGGTGCGAAAATATGGTACAGATAACAATTTAGAAGAGTTACCACGTAGATTGTAGGTAGAGATCAGTCGGAAATTACGACACCCAGATCTCATAAAAAACATTTTTAACACTTTAAAACAATAAAGATGACGAACAGGTAGAATTTTTAGGTCACAGAATAAAGAAAAACTGGAAAATCTACTGGGCTTGCGACATATTTTTCTTAGTACATTATTTTGCAATCTTAGTAATGGTTGGATTTTATTAGAGTATACGCCGCCCCAACATACAATCCCATATTGTAGCTTAGATTGAAAAATTCCGTAATATATCATATTAAGAAGCTGTTTTGAACAAATTTTGCTCAGATAGAAAAAATATCTAAGAGTATTTCGTAAATATTTCCTTAGGGAATCCACGTGATTTAGAAAACTCATTTTGCAGTCAATAATGAGACCAAGGTACTTAAATTCATTAACGTTTTCAATTGCAAAACAACCAGTACTACAATTTAAGCTTTTATCAAATGATGGTGAATTACTTGAACAATAACAAACAGGAAATTTAAATTTATGACAATTTGGTGCATGAAAATGCAAATCTACATCCATTTTATACAAAGAAAGTCTAAAAAACATTACTTTGGTTTTGGGACTTATCACTAATTTATGTTGTGCGAACCAATATCGTAAACGATCAAGATCCCAGTTAAGGTCAGCCACTAAGTCTAGGGGACTCATACTACTGTAGGAAAGGCCAACATCATCTGCAAAGGCGGTAGCTTTGCCTTTAAAATCAATTGAGAACAGTGAATTAATATAAATCAAGAATAAAATTGGTCCAAGCACAGAGCCCTGTGGGACACCTATGTTAAAATACTTAATTTCGCTCCGAACCTGATTGATTTTTACTCGCTGGGATTTCTAGATATGACTTAAACCATTTAAGCATGAAGCCTCGAAAACCTGCTTTTTCCAATTTTCTTAACAATATATTATGGTTGACCATATCGAAGGCTTTGGTGATATCAACGAATAAACCAGCAGTGTATTTTTTCTTATCAAGATTAGATATTTGTGTCTCTTATCTGCATCGGCTAGGATGCTTCTTTTCCCAATTACTAGATCGTAAATTTGTTTACGCTCATGTTAACATGTTAACGAAGCTCATGTTAACAGCAGGTTAAATATTGAATATACAACCGATTGCAGTTATTACCGCTTCTATATAAATATACAGAAACTGTTATTTCAGGGGATACTTTTGAAATGGTATAAACTATTGTGCGCATGCTCCAAATTTAACAGAGTTCTTGAATGCCAGCAGAAATTGCTGATATCCTTGGCTAAGCAATGTAGAACAAAACTGCGATATTCGTTTGTTGAAGTTCTAAAAAAACATTATCAAGGCCTGATATATGTAAACGTATATGAGCTTGTAAAGCATTCTCTCAGTTTGCATGAGACGGTCCTTAAAAGATTTTCAGTACATATAGTGAATGAAAAAGGGGAAGTTATTCATGCAGGGAGAAAATATCCCTTTTATAGCAACCCTTCCCCGCCTTTTGGCGCTCAATTCTCATTTTGTTTCTCTTGCTTCTCCTTGAAATGAACACCTTTCCTCCTTTAAGGCTCTCGCCTTTGTGCACGCTCTCCAATAACTACCGAGCTTTGGAATCTTTCGTTTGTGCGATGTTTGATACAGTAGTCAATCCATTTCGTAACGACTCTCCCATTGTTTCCTTGTTGGCAATCTCCTCATCCTTTCACTCGCAACATGAAATCAACATCGAAAAAAGGGAATAATAATTCGTAATAAAAGCAAATCTTCAATATGGCGATTAGAGAATGGGGTATGGCAGCAAATATATGTAGGTCTGACGGAGAAAAGACTAATGAATGCGCAGTTGAAAATGGTTCCTCTATTATTTTTGGCTTTTAACGAATCACTTTACTGATATGACATTGTAGTGAAGCAATGGTTAATGGGTGGTATGCAAATGCTATAGACTTGTTTTTAAAATGTGTATCTTTATCAGCTTTATGCTGAAAGTTCAGAGCTGATTTTAAAATTAATTTAAGTCACAAACTTGTATGCATAAAGACATTTATATAATTGCATGCATTCAGGTTCGAGTACTTGGATGATATAAACTGATGACATAAGTTAATAAAATAAATTAATTATTTTTGTTGACTTTCAATACCTGTGTGGAAAGAGAGATTACGTGGTACAATCCGTCGTATCTCTCTCCTGATCAGTAATGTACGTTGGCAAAGGAATATGCTATTTGTCAGGTGATGATGTTTGACAAATAAAACACAATTGAAAATGTTTTATGCAATTACCAAAAACAATGCCATATAATCGGGAATAATTAAGCATTATTTAATGCAATTAATTAATTAATTAATTAATTCCAGATTAGTTTCATAAAAAAATTGTATCGTAGAATAGATTTAATGTGAAACCTATAGTAACATTTATTTCTGGGAATACATACTTATGTATGTATGTTTGGGGGAAACTTTCATGAATGTGAAGGAAATGCTATGCCAGAAGTTAAATATTCTATCGGCCTAAAGTTGCACTGTAGCACAAATATAGATATCGCCTTGCCTCTGGTTCAGTTTAAAAATACTACACCACTTCGCCATAAATACATATATAGTTTCTGATTTGCAAATACTTTGATTAAATGGCAATTGGAAGATTTACATATTTCAGTACTCTGGAAGCTAAATTGCCAACAAGTTTTTTCTAAAGAACGAGCACAAGTCAGAAATAAGCATAAATTAAAATGTGATAACTACTTAAAGTGACCTTGTCATCATACCTAATCTGAGCATGGTAACGAAAGCCTGGGTCCTCCCAATAAATAGTCCTTCTTTTGATATAATTTTCAATCATATTTATACATAATTACATGTGTATTTCGCAAATGCTATTATACGAGGGTTGCCTTTTAAGTTTTTACAAAAAGTGAAACAGAAACGAACAAGTTCGAAACAAAGGGTTTTATTGCTTTTCGAAATATTCGCCCTTTAGGTCTATACATTTTTGCATACGCTCAAACCAATTCCGGAAACATTTTTTCCACTCTGAAGCTGATATCGTAGAAACATGGTTTTGAAAGTCTTCAACAGCTTCTTGGGGTGATGAAAATCCCTGTCGGCCCATCTTTTGTTTCACAGTAGGGAACAAGAATATATCCAAGTTTCGTCTCCTGTAACAATGTTGTATACGGTTTTTGAAAGTCATCGGTCAAATTTTTTCAACATTTCCTGACACCAATCAATACGACTCTTTTTTGCGCTTCGGTCAAATTATGCGGAATCCATCTGGAACATACGAGGGTGGTCCGATAAGTACTTAGCATCACCGTCAGATGGCAAGAGCAACTTACTATCGTACTTATACGAACTTACTATAGTACATTCTAGTAGACGGCTACTGTCGAAATTTCAGCCGGATCGGACTCTTAGTTTTGTTTTGACCGCGTGTGGAAGCGGGAGTGTCCGCGGATTTTAGAAAAATGGAAAAAGAGTAATATCGGTCGGTGATTTGATTCTTGTTTTTGAAGGGAAATGGCGCAGCGAAATCAAAGAGCGTTTGGATGCTGTGTACGGTGACTCTTCTCCTTCGATGGCGACCATCATAAATTGGTTTAACGAGTTTCAACGTGGTCGCACGTCGGTTTTTGATGAGAAACGTCCAGGTGCCCCGAAAACGGCTACCACGGAGGATAATGTGACAAAAATCCACGATCTCGTATTGGCAGACCGCCGATTGAAGGTGCGCGAGATAGCTGAGATAGTAGGAATTTCAAAAGATCGCGTGGGTCATATCCTGCATGAAATTTTGGGCATGAGAAAGCTGGCGGCGCCATGGGTGCCGCGTTTGCTCACTCCGAACAACAAGCGCAACCGTGAGACCACTTCAGAGCAGTGTTTGACGCTGTTTAAGCGCAATCGGAAGGAGTTTCTGCGTCGTTTCGTGAGAGCTCACGAAACATGGATCCACTGATACACACCAGAGACCAAGGCACAGTCGAAACTGTGGACCTCACCCGGCGAACGTGCTCCGAAGAAGGCGAAGACTGTCCCATCGGCCAGAAAGGTGATGGCCACCGTTTTCTGGGATTCACAAGGTGTGATCCACATCGACTACCTGGAAAAGGGCAAAACGGTCACAGGGCTGTACTATGCCAAATTATTGGGCCGATTCGACTCCGAATTGAAGAAAAAACGGCCCCACTTGGCGAAGAAAAAAGTGCTCTTCCACCATGATAACGCACCGGCTCACACCTCCGCCCTCGCCACGGCCAAATTGGCCGAATTCGGCTACGAACTGCTGCCCCATCCACCGTATTCTCCAGATTTGGCCCCGTGCGACTTATTTTTGTTTCCAAACTTGAAAAAGTCACTCGCAGGGCAGAAATTTCAGTCGAGGTCATCGCCGCCACGGAGGCCTACTTTGCAGACCTTGAGAAAACGTATTTTTCAGACGGGTTAAAGAAGTTGGAGCATCGCTGGGTCAAGTGTACCGAGCTAAAAGGAGACTAGGTATATTGAAAATAAATCGTCATTTCTCCAAAATTTTTGTTTTTCTTTTGTAGGCTAAGGACCACTCTCGTATCTTTTTCATATCTAAATGTTCATGCAAAATCGATTGTATTGCAGTCTGCGATATCCTAAGAGACGCCCATCTGTCTGTAAGTCGATCTTCTTTAATCATGTTGCGCGCAGCATCGATGTTTCTCGGAATGACTACCGATTTTGGCCGACCTTCTGGACATTCATCACTGACGGACGCATGACCATGACGAAATTCTGCAAACCAATTGTAAACAGTCTTCTCTGATGGTGCTTCATTACCAAAAGTTGCACGAAGCGATTCTATGCATTGTTGTTGAGTAAGGCCATTTTTAAAATCATAAAAAATCATCCAACGTAAGCCTTCACGGGTGATTTCCATTTTTGCACAAACTTGCTTCTTTTAAATGTTCACTATCAACAACTTACTCAGTCAATTTCTAAATTGCCACTGGCTTCGCAATAACAAACGTCAATGTTCACAAATACAGGGGCGCCACAACTCCTTAACGCTGGTGTTGATTTGAGGACGAGCTAGAGTCCTCAAATCACTCATCTCTCTCAGATGTTCAGCTGAGTGAGAATAGTTAATGATAACCAGGAGCAGTACGAGCGTTATGACACAATTTCGCGTATTGCAGTATTTTAACCATATTTTAGGGTAATTTTCGTTATTTTAGTACGTCTTATGGGTTTTTATAAAATATTTTAATACATACTTCGTTGCGATTCATCATAAGTTATCGCAATGAATTTGACATTATAGCTATAGTATAAAATTTAACATGACGCAACTTGTTACATAACACTTTATGTCAGGTAGCTTTCACTGTTTTATAACGATCGACCAAGAAGAAATGGCCTCAGGGCCCTTATTTATTTTCGACGGGTCTTCATAACTACCATAAGGTAAAATTTTGCATAAGTTCGGTGCGATTGAATCAAACATAAAGTCCAAATTTCAATTTTCTTGAAAGATAGCATTCTTCCACCTAAATTGAGTACAGTTGAGCTGCTCGTAGCCCAAAATAAACCTGTTCCTTCCCCTTATTAAAAAAATCACAAAGAATCCCTTTTTCGCCGAATCAATCCCTCAGCTTCTTGAACCGTCCTGAACATGTTTGTTGGTAGTTCTCAACTTCCTCCTTCTGGTGGAAGGCTTGTGACTTGTGCAGTACTTCTTATCGACTATGAGGATTATAAAGAGAACGTTATTATTAAAGAGGTCCTTAAGAAATTAACTAGGATTACCTTTCTGCAAAATCTATGAACTAGATATGTATGTTTCTAAAATAAAAAAAGCATAATGTCTACATGCATGCTTGATTCTAGAAACCAACTGGTTCGCAGGAATTACATGTTTTACACCTCAGAAAATGCAAACGGTAGATCGTGTATTTACAATACATCAAAGACAATTGTAAGGACTCCACCAACATAAAAACAAAACTTGACTCCTTGCAAATAAGATCAGTCTCCGTAAAAATAAATTATTTAGAGTGCAATATCGCATCTAGCTATTTTGTTCTGCTCTAAAACGATCTCGCTAGTGTCTTTGAATCATGCGGGTACAATTTTATGGTGATTTTAATGCGAAATACTCTTGCTTTGGTTGAAGCAATTATTTAACCAAAGGCCTATTGCTATTCAAAGCCAATATGGACAGTTTATTACTCTACGAGAAAGCCAATGCAATGGGAAATAAATAAAATGTCTAACATGGTCCAATTTGTTTTAACACAAAGTAGTCCTGTCATTACTTACATACCTTTCTTCAGACCACCCAACAGTAATATTGGAGATGGGCGGAAGTTTAGCAAAATTAAATCAAGAATACGGAACGGCGGAACAGCACACCGCTTGAAAGCGAAGATTTTATAACAAGAAAGGCCGTCAACGAGACGGCAACACATCGCGAGCGCCATTGGATAAAACTTTTTTAAACTACCTTCTCAACGAAATTAAACACATGGTACAGACTTAAAAAATCGCGGGACTTCTGCTTACCTCGAAGACTTAGCTACCGATAAGAGTACAAACTGCTCTCTGTGAGAGCCGTTAAGTCCATAAACCAATCAGAACAGTTAAAGGCATATGGACAAAAGGAAAAAGCCGGTTTATTTAAAAAAAACAATAAAGCCATTCGACAGACAACCGTTAGACAAAGATGTAAAAATTGAAAAATTGAAAAAATTATAAGGTTCAAAATGAAAGCCTTGTAAATGCAAATTTGGGTAATCAAAAATTGCCCAAGTTCTAATGATTCCGAAACAGGGGAATGTCCTAACAACAAAATCTCATATAGACCCACTTCGCTACTATGGATAATTCCTAAGATTTTTGAAGAAACTAAATACTAACTACTAAAGCGATTACAGCCTATATCTGAAGAACGATGCCTGATTCCGAATTCCCTGGTCACCAATTCGTTACGATAAAACATCCCTCGAGTGATTGACAAAGAAAAGGAAAACATCAAACGAGATAACGATATATTCTCGCGTTTTCGTCGATGCTTCGCGAATCTCGACAAGGTATAGTCAAAATATCTAAAGTATAAACCAATACAATTTCACTAGAAACATTGCATGGACTGAATACTTCAGAATAAAATCGTAGTTTTCCTCAATGAAGCGTCCTTCGCTAGATCCTGTTCCTGCCTTACACGACACATGCCATACGGCTATATCCGCAACAACTGAGTCAGTCAAAATATCAACGAACCTTAGATAACATAAATAACGAGACCAAGTTAACGCACGTCAGTTTATCCGCAAAAAGGTAAGCAATTTACCAATTCTCTAGAAATACCGTATGCAAAGAGAGCAACATATTTGGGAATGGCTCTGATTGTAGACTTACTCGTAAGTGGAAGCCACATGAAAACAAGAAGCGCAATGGGGTCGAAATAGGCCACTCGGCAATATTCGGCACATATAACCAATTGCTTCTATATCATTTAGCTATAAGACGACATGTACATATGTACATAACAATTAATTAACACCGGCGATGTTCAACGAGACTGCAGGTTAAGGTGGCCTTCGTCAGTAAAAGCGTTGAGGATCTCTCAGACCAAGATCGGCCCATTGTGCTACCGCTCGAGTCGGCTTGGTCACTTTTACTCTTGGATAAAATTCGACAGTTTGTTGATCTCCGTTAGTTAATTTAAGAAGTATTCTCGCAGAAATCGTCTTCTTGAAGAGGCTAGGGCAAGGCAATTGCATAGGAGATGGGATGGAGATTCTTCCTCTTCCTCATCATGACACCTACTGTAATAATGGTTATGTGGCAGTCCTAACCTTGCGACATGTTTTCCATTACAAGGTCATGCTATCTCTCATTTGCCTGTTGCCGTGCTTGTTTCGAGATTTTATATTTTTTCGTTTCCATTAGTGAGTAAATTTTCCATTAACAAGAGTCAAGAGCTCCAGTGTGATGCCTATTTTTGCTATTTCGTCTGCTTCACCGTAACCTGGTTTATCACTATGCCCAGGTACCAAGCACAACGTTACAGCGCATCTACTTGATATCTCATTTAGAAATGTGCAGCAGTGCCTGACCAATTTTTATCTTATTAATGGTGATCCGCTTTGATTGCCACTTGGCCTTACGAAAATGTTCATAACTTTATAGACGAACTAAGCAGTCACATTGACCATTTCCATAGACGCAAAAATATGATAGTCATAGGAGATATAAATATAAACGTCGAGCTTAATGAACAATATCTAAACAAATACTTACAAAGGTAAACAAAAATCACATCTAGGCAATTTAGAAAACACCAAGGTGAGCCTAGGGACACATATACCACCATTAAACTGCCCCACAAGTGTGCATGCAAATCAGTGGGTTGACACGACTGGAGATCACCGGTGTTGTAAGAGTAAGATCAATCAAAAAAAAAAAATAAAAAATCTGGAGCATGCCCGTGTCAAAAAGGAAGGGAAGAAAGAAAACAGTCAAACCGTAGCATTATGGAAAAGAATGCTAAAAGGAAAAGCACTACCCCGCCAGGCACTACTAATGGTCGTGATCCTGGGACGAGCAGCAATGCTCGGGTCAGAGCTATAGGATTTCCGGGGGATAGCAAATTAATGCAACGGCGTAAGCCACATTTAAGAGTCGCGAGTTGGAATGTTGGAAGCATGAGTGGGCGCAGCTATGAGCTTGAAGAAATGATGGTTAGAAGGCAAGTAGACATCCTGTGCGTACAAGAGACGAAATGGCGAAACACCGGTAATCGGGCACGTTTCTTGGACGTTAAAACAAAAGCCTACAAGATGTTTTACTATGGATTGGAACAAGGAAAAAACGGAATCGCCATCATTCTTGCGTTGCTTGAGTTACTTGGCAACGTCTTAACCATTTCAAAGTCCAGTGACCGTTTGATGGCTCTCAAATTGGTGATGCATGGTGAGGTGTGGAACATCGTAAGCGCATATGCCCCTCAAGTAGGATGCGAACAAAAAGAAAAAGATGCATTCTGGCTAGATTTCCACAACCTTGTCAAAATCATCCCAAAGGAAGAGCTTTTGTTTGTTGGGGGAGATTTAAACGGACATGTCGGGAAGACAAGCGAAGACTATGAAGGCTACCACGGAGGGCTGGGATACGGTACCAGGAACTCTTCAGGTGAAGATATCCTAAACATGTGCAAGTCGTACGGTCTTATATATTATACCATGTTCGTCAAACAAAGCCGGCACCTGATCACTTATAGCAGCGGCGGAAATGAAACTCAAATAGACTATCATTTGGTATCCAGTTTCATGAAGCCACGAGCTAAAGATTGCAAAGTGATCCTGGGAGACGCGATCGTCCCTCAACACCGTCTCCTCCTGACTGAATTTTTTATGGATGCGAGAAAGAAGTCAAAGCAGCAAACGAAGGTGTCTGAGAGAATCAAGTGGTATAAGCTGGATAAAGGAAAAGGCGAAGCTTTTATTACCATCATGGAAAACTACCTCTTTTCCATTATCGATGAGGTCGGTAATGAGGGGTGCAGAGCACAAGACATGTGGGATTCCCTACAACAATCTGGCCTGGAGAAAGCCAAATCACTGCACGGAACATCTAAAGGCCCCTGCCAACACGCAAAAGAAACCTGGTGGTGGACAGACGAAGCCAAAGCAGTGATACACGAAAAGAAAATGGCTTTCCAAGCTTGGTCAAAGTGCTCTTCTACTAATAGAGAGGAAAAAGCTCGCCGTGAAAAGGTATATAGATGTTGCAAAGGTATCGCGAAGAAAAATGCGCCGAATTCAAAGCGAAAAGCATGGAAGGCCTCTATCAGGAGTTGGAAGAAATATCGTCTTCCGCGTCTGACAGGAACCAAGCTACCCAGGAGCTTCGACAAAACAATTTGAACAAAGGAGCAAATATCTTTAAGATAGCCGCCCAGAGAAGAAAAAATGCTCAGGAGATTCGTTTCCCAAAGTTTATTAACAATGCTGAAGGCCAACTCCTTGTGGAAGACGAAAAAATTCTCCACAGATGGCGACAGTATTGCGAGGAACTTCTCAACGAACAGTTTCCCCGAGTGTACTTTCCAAGAGCTGCCCCGAATCATGCCGAAATATCCGACATCACAGTCGAAGAAGTTCGGTACGCGGTTAAAAACTCCAAGAAAAGAAAAGCTGTTGGGCCGGACGGGATACCCTCTGAGTTCTGGAAAAAGATGGGAGACATTGGGTCTAGATGGCTCATGGTTCTTATCTCCAAACTTATGAGAGGCGACACTATGCCTAATCAATGGAGGGAAAGCTATCTTCTTCCATTGCACAAAGGAAAGGGTGATACGCGAAATTGTGATAACTACCGTTCTGTCAAGCTGATGTCGCACACCATGAAGATCGTTGAACGGGTATTAGATAGCCGACTGCGAAAAATAATACGACTATCTGATGACCAGTGCGGGTTTGTCTCGGGTAAATCAACGACAGATGCAATCCAAAGTATAAGGGTCATGATGGAAAAGCATCGTGGTTCGTCAAAGGACTTGCATATGGTGTTGGTTGATTTCGAGAAGGCCTTTGACCGGCAACCAAGAGATCTTTTATGGGTAGCGCTAAGACAAAAAGGAGTTCCAGAAACCTACGTGCGAGTGATTATGGACATGTACGAAAGAGCAACGACAAGAGTAAGATGCACTGCAGGAGTCACCGAAGAGTTCGCAATCAAAGTCGGTGTACACCAAGGGAGCGTCCTCAGCCCACTGCTTTTTATAGCAGTCCTTGATTGCTTGCTTGAAGGAAAAGTGACGGACCCCAATGTGCACCAGCTATTCTTTGCTGACGATGGGGCCATTATAAGTGATGATCAGGCGTCCCTACAACGAGTACTTGATGTGTGGGTGGACATTTTTGAGGGACACGGGTATCGTATTAGTTCAAAGAAGACAGAGTATCTGTGCTGCCCGTTCTCTGACCCTCATCAGCCTATTCCAGACATTTACTTGAATGGAAGAGTGCTTCCCAAGTGTGAAAAGTTTAAATATCTGGGATCTATGATTAATAGAGAAGCAACTTGTGATGACGACATCAAACGTCGCGTAAGCGTAGGGTGGATGAAGTGGCGGGAAAACTCCGCCATCTTCTGTGATCGAAAAATGCCCCCTAAGCTGAAAGGAAGGCTCTACACTTCAGTTGTACGTCCGGCGCTCACATACGGTTCACAATGCTGGACAATGCACAAAAAGTATGAGAGCAAATTAACGGCAACTGAGATGAAGATGCTTCGCATGACAGCGGGAGTAACAAAGCGTGACAGAATTAGAAGTTCAAAGATCCGAGGAAGCCTCCACGTAAAAGAAACCATCACAAGAAATATAGAGTGCGACCGACTCAGTTGGTATTGCCATGTTCAAAGGAGAGATCCTTTGAACCCCGTCCAAAAGGCGTTATCAATCAACATTCCAATTTCAACACACAAAAAAGGCAGGCCGAAAAACAATTGGTGCAAACAAATGCAAAAACACCAGCATTTGATTGGCCTCAGCGATGAAGTAATCCCAAACCGGGAAGCCTGCCGCTACTTTCTGAGGTCAAACCGGCAGACCCCACAAGCGGACCAGTAGGAATGCAGTTAAGTGGGAAGGTTATGGTCCTACACTTCTGACCATAACAACGCCGGAGAAAAAAGGAAAAGAAGATCTAAACAAATACTTAATTATGATAGCATCTAAAGGGTTCTTAAATGTAATTTCATTTTACACAAGAGTCGATGTTGCTCGAGACACAAAATCACTAATCGATCATTGCTTAATACGAGTTACAGACGAGAACATAATGTCAGCAGTAATAGAAATGAACATCTCGGATCACTATACGATATATTGTGGAATCAAAGAGAAAAAACGTGGGGAAAATATTGGAAAAAACAACAGTCAGAAGTATGTTTCTAGTAGACAACTTACGAACAACATAGCAATCTATAACTGGGATGAGCTTAATAAATATGACGCCATGAACGAATTTTACGAAAGATTTAATAATGCATTCTCGGATATCATACAGTCTTCCACTGTGACACGACAGCATAAGCAAAGAAACAACGAACACGGGTGGATGACAAATGAATTAAGATATGCATGCAAGGAGCGAGATAGATTATACAGGCAGTATAAAAATAATAAAGCGAACGAAGAATACGCGAGGGCATATAAGATGTTTCGTAATGACCTTAACAAAAAAATTCGTCAAGCGAAGCATCGATATTTCAAACTTCAGTTTGAAAAGTTCAGAAATAACCCAAAAGAAACTTGGAAACTAGTGAATGAAATTCTAGGGAGAGAGTCGCGTAATCTTGATGAAACTTTAAAAGCACATTTTGCAAATGAAGAAAAGATGAGCTCCTTAGTCAATAAATTTGCTTATGTACTATCAACTGAAATTAAGGAGATTGTTCATGATTGCGACATAAAAAAATTTAATCGAGGTTCGAGCCTAGTAGGAAGATCCATGTACCTTAAAGAAGTGACTGAGACAGAAATTGAAAACGTCCTTAGAGCACTAAACGATTATAAAGCACCAGGCATTGACGGAATAAGACCGCGAGACCTCAAAGTAAATACAGGGACCCTGGCACCTGTACTGAGAAATCTAATAAATCGGAGTTTTAATCAATCAACTGTCCCGAATAAACTAAAGACATCTATTGTACGGCCAATTTACAAAAGCGGAAAGAAAAATGAGATCACGAACTATAGACCGATTTCACTACTCTCAGTGGTGGATAAGGTACTGGAGGAGATGATGGCTAAAAGGCTATATAACTATGTAGAAACAGTTGGCATTCTACATCCAAAACAATTTGGATTTCGCAAAAATAAAAGCACAAGTCGATTGCTTGGAGATTTTGCAAACCAGATAAATAACAGCCTAAATAAAAACCATAGTTCTATAGTCTTGTTCATCGATTTCAAAAAAGCTTTTGACACGTTGTGCCATGCAAGGATTATAGAAAAATTACGAAATATAGGTGTCCGAGGAAATATTTTGCTCTGGTTTCAGAGCTATCTCAGCAATAGAAAGTTTAAAGTGCGAATAAGTGATGAATTCAGTGAGGAATACGGTATAGAATACGGAGTTCCACAAGGGTCAAAACTGGGACCCCTTATTTTCATCATCTATATAAATGACATGCTCTCAGTGCTCCGACGAAGTACTGGATATGCGTACGCTGATGATACGGCTATAGTTGTAAGTCACAAACATGCTGACCAAGCTATGAAAATAATGCAGCAAGAGTTCAACGCAATAATTGCGTGGTGCCACGATAATGGTCTTATCATTAACTCAAAAATAACTAAAACTATACATATACGTCCTCCACATATACCAAAAATAGATATATCACTAAAAATACATGATCGAAGATGCCTCCATGTGTCAGGCAACTAGGGAAGTCAGGGAGCTATCAAATAGAACAGCTAACTAAGAAGTTACGCCAATTCGCGTATGCTCTCTACCACCTGAGCAACTTCTGTCCACCATCCATTTTACGCCAATGTTATTTTGGGCTAGTCGAATCTCACCTGAAGTATGGAGTTCTTGCATGGGGACAAGCACCGCAAATGACGAATCTCTTCGCCTTAGTGAGAAGTATACAAAAGGCTATACGAAGAGCGTACGAGACATACAACTATCAACAGACGCCGAACGATGAAGACATAAGAATGCTGAATATTGAAAACATCTACAAACTTGAGGTAATTTCAGGTTTCTATAATGATAGTAGGTACAAGAAACAAACACAACAAGCCCTTAACACACGACGAAGATAACAAGAACGCTACGACATCCCAAGGTTCTGGAACAATTATGGACAAAGAATATACGAGGTTATGGTACCAAAGATATTCAACGAACTGCCGACGTCCTTCATCAACTTGACAAGACCCCAACTAATAAAAAGGGTTAAAAATTTGTACTTAAATCTAAAATGAATGTTGATTGTGGATATGTAGTGTCTGATATTTCTAAAATGTTATTTATGTACGCGTAATAGTAAACTTCAATTTGAAATAACTATATAATTGTATCCAGTCTTCTGCAGACAAGCCTTTCGGGCTTCGCAGATAAATAAAAAAAACTATTGTAATTTTATTATTGTCAATAAAGAAAAAGAAAAAGAAAAAAAAAAAAGAATTGTTGTCAGTAACCTAAAGGATTGGCTGATTTTTAGATTCGGTGCATAGACACCGGCACTCACACCATTACCTGTCCTGGACCTAATGCTGTGTCTTTTCTTCGAAATGCATTCCCTTCCCATTGTTGTCGGTTGGAAATTGTTGTTTTATTGCTTTGGCGTATAGTAACAGCGTGCCATATTTCAAAACTTCTAGTGCCAGCCACCAGACTAAGCAGATGTTGCTTTTTTTATGCGTTCTTCCGCATTCAATTTCCAGTTGAGTTTCCTGTCGAGTATCACGCCGAGGTAAATCTTTGGCCAAATCTAAGTTTTGGTGGAGTGATTTGAGGAATCTGCCGTTTCCATGTAAATAACTCTGCCCGGTTTTCTGGATGAGGTTATTGTTACCATCACAGCAGATGCTTCGCAGAATCCATATCGTTGTATCATTTCGGTCTGGAATGAAAATGATAATGAAAATAACACACGGTCATTATATTAAAAACAAAAACAATTAATTTTTCTAAATTGTCTCCAAAGGAGCAAAGGAGTGGCTTGACCCTCCCAAAACGCCTCAATAGCGGCAATAACTTCGCTATAGTCTTAAAATTGTTTGCCCTAAATGTGTTCCTTGAGCCGAGGAAAGAGGTAGAAGTCACTGGAAGCTCGATCTGGCGAATAGGGTGAGTGTTGTGAGCCGGTTCATTGTCTTGGCGAAACAGCACTCCAGCTCGTAGTTTGACGCATTTTTATTTTTAATGATCTCCTACAAACATCTTATTTGGTCTATAAGATTCTGAAAAAGTGGTCAACCATAATTATTCTTTCAGCGTCCCAAAAAGCGGATTCCTTTCCCGCCGAACTTAACATTTTGAACTACTTTGGTTAACACCCTCGGTATCCGGCACGCAGAGATCTTTTTCATATGCTATTTCTTCGCAACGATTCTTTGAACACTGCCATATGGGATACCTTCGGCCTGTTCGATCCCCCAATACAACATTTTCGACGTTCGCGATATTTATCATCAGCGTGTCCCTATTTTCACCTATTAGTATCCTTTCGACAGTTCGTATTCGAATGAATGTATTTCCTGCGAATCGTGGTCTATTCACATGATATTTTTATGCAAACTTAAGACAGAAAAAAAAATTACGAAATAACCAATTTTCAGTACAATTGGATCCCCCCTTGTTTGTAGCGTTTAGAAACTTAACCAACTGCTCGCGGAAATAGTAACTGGGCAGTTTGAGTTTTCTATTGATGTTCACGCTGACGTAGTTGACCAAAGGCAGACAAAATATTACCTTGGTCTTGTTTACCTATAATTTCCGACTTCGTCAAAAGCTCACAGTCATTTGCATAAGCTGTTGAATCGTTGTGCTGACTTTTACTACGTTGTTTCAATTGTGTTAACGTCTTTCAAAAATTATGTAAAAGAAGTTACATCCTGGTGTAATACGGTATTAACTCCATTAAGTAGAAGGCACCAAGCTTATTATTATTGTAATTGTAATACGTCTATTGTATCTGTGTAAAGACGTTGTTCTGTTCTCGTTACTCTCAAGCAACCCAATGTTGTTATCCGAAACATAAAATAAGATTAATTCATACAGACTTAAAAAGTTTGCTCAGATAAACATTAACCCATTTACTACCACTGTACCCGTTTGGGTACAGAAAATTGAACAATTTTATTGTTTAACCCTTGTTCTATTTCAAATTTATTTTGATGAGATTTAAATTTTTATGCTTCGTTTATATGTTTGCAATAAGTAGGTGTGCAGTTTATTTGAAAAAAAGATAACGGCCGTTTGTATCATTGCTCTGCCTCAGACGCGATTGGGTTTTTTCCAGTTTTTCAGTGGTTGGTCTATATTTCGCAAAAGAACAAGTATTCCTTTTATCAATTTTGCTTTTAATTTTTTGGAAACAGTTTAAGAATATATAATAAGATCAGACAAAAGTGAAGAATAAAGGGTTCGTTTATTTGTACGATAAGTAAGTAAGCGAAAAGTTAGGTGTACCCGCTCGGGTACAATGGGAAAATATATATGACATTTTTTTTTTTCTTAGAATGGATTTCGAAGCATTCTCAACAACGTCGTTTTATGGAAGGAGATTCGATAATCTTCCAAATGCAATCAATGCAATCGAAGAAGATCATCGAAATACTGTGTTTGATATTGCAGTTATACCACCAGATGCAGATTTCAATACAGACCAAGAAGACATAGACACGGAAAGTTTGGATAATGATCACATGCCCAATGATGTTCCAGGTAACATTGAACTTTTCATTAGGGATGAGGATTTCGAAAGCGAGGACGAAGTTCCTTTATCAGAGATAAGAGCCTCAATACGTAGAGAATCTCAAACCCAAACACACTGGTCCAAAAGAGTTGCCCATATGACAATGAATTGTTCAAACTACTTTGAAGATAACAAGAAAAATATGAAAGCTGCTTTGGAAAACAAGTTACCAGTCGAAATATTTTAGACGCTTTTCGATAATGACGTAATGGAATTGATATTGAATCAAAGTCGCCTTTACGCTTCTCAACACAATCATCACAATCTCAATTTCAAGAAAGAAGACCTGGAAGTTATCATAGGTATTCTGTTTTACAGTGGTTACCACTCAATGCCAAGGGAGTCAATGTATTGGAAATTAGATGAGGATACAAGAAACCCATTGGTAGCAAACAATATGCCGCGAAATCGTTTTTATGAAATCAAAAAATACATTCACTTAGCAGATAATTATAATTTAGACGCTCAAGACAAAATGGCAGAGCTCAGACCGCTCATGAATCTTTTGTGTCAAAAATATCAGCAGTGGGGATTCATGCACGAGAAATTATCTATTGATGAAGCCATGATTAAATATTTTGGCCACCATTCCTCAAAACAGTTCATAAGAGGTAAACCTGTTCGTTTTGGTTTCAAGAACTGGATGTTAACGAGTAGTTGTGGTTACTTGTATAACTTCGATACCTATTGTGGCGCAAAAAATGTGAATGCTGATGTGGGTCATATGCCACTGGGATCTCGAGTTGTACTTGAGCTTTTAAAAACAGTTCCATTTCCTTCTGACCATATAATATATTTCGACAACTTTTTTACCTCCCATGAGCTTCTGCGATTGTTGAGAGAGAAGGGATTCCGAGCTTCCGGGACAACAAGAGAAACTCGAACAAAAAAATGCCCATTGAAGCTAAAAAAAGAATTCAAAAAAGAGAAAAGAGGATATTTTGAGCACATATATGACGTTAATAACAATATACTTTTCGTAAAATGGAACGATAACAGTGTTGTCACCATGGGTACAAACTTCGATGGTATTCAGCCAATGCATTACGTCAAACGTTGGTCATCAGCGGAGAAAAAAAAAGTTTTCATACAGCAGCCAAACCTTATTGCAGACTATAATAACGGTATGGGTGGCGTTGACTTACACGACCAGTCTGTCAATGCTTATAAAATCAAAATTCGTGGAAAAAAATGGTGGTGGCCGCTGTTTACGTCAATGCTAAGCTCAACATTGGTGAACGCTTGGAAACTTCATAAATTCGCAGCTGATTCCCAAGATGACTTGCTATCATTCCAAAGAAATATTGCTCGACATTATTTAAGAAGATATACAATTCACCAACCTGCAACATCACAACGCTCCATTTCTGCAAGTGTCGCTTACACTGAAGGGCCCCATTTTCCGAAAAGAATTGAAAAGCCCCTTAGATGCAGAGTATGTCACATGCGAGTTAGATGGATTTGTGAGCTTTGTGCCATAATTTTGTGTGTCGAAAAAGAGTGCTTTAAAACATTTCATTCAATAAATTAATATACTGATTTTCCCATTATACCTGATTGGGTACAGCTTAAAAAACACTGTTCATACTTTTTTTAAAAAATAAAAAAAATATTTTTGTATTCCCTCGATGCTATTTAATAAAGTAATGTAAACAAAAGTTCGAAATTTTAGCTTTGAAGGTCTTTGGTAATAAATGGGTTAAGGAACCGAATTGTTTTCTGAATTCTAATACACAGTCTTCATGTCCATAAGGGAATGCTCCTACATGACTTACATGACCCCGTACCCCAAACCATGCAACCGCCAATATTCTCAAAATGTAAGTACAAAGCAATTCAACTTTATTTCGGGTTTATCATGCCCAAACCGTGTAACGACTAAATTAATTTCCAAATCACCTCAAGCAAGCACCATGCTCATGTCGTACATACATATGTATGTATGTATACAAAGCATTGTTCAGCGGGCTTCCCTAAATTCACGCTCATCGGTTGAGTCCACAACAATTTAAATTCCCTTTGACTGCTGATGAAGTCCCGCTTTAGCCTGTGGTTAATTTCCATTTCCAACAAGCTGACCGCTACTCATATGATTTGAGGAAGCGCTCGAAGGAAGTATTCTAGCGCACATCGTACCGCACCAACATGCTCAACTTTTTAATACCCAAAACGAGCACAATTTTCAACGTTCATTTAACGTATCAAAACTTTTCGCATAAAATTATTTTATTATTCATCATTTCGAGTGCAGCATTTCTAGTTTTCAAAACCCAGTTGTCAGTCGAGACGCCTTTTCACACAGCAATAAACTTTTATAATGTCTGTCAAGCTTACTGGCTCGCTATCAGAATAAGGTGAAACCAGTTCGAGCTGCGGTCGAGTCTGCTTGTCAAAAATGATGTTCAGATGAGATTTCATTAAATATTCAACAAAAAGGAAAGAAAAAACAGACGGATATTTGTTTGTATTGTATATATGTATGTACATACGAATATGATGCTCTGTTTCTAGCATCCGGCATATGACCGTTCCGCCACTGATGCGGTTTTGTGGAATGTGATTTCCAATTAAATTTGAATACGACAAAGTCAATGCAGACTGCGTGACCGCTTTCGCGTTGTCGAAAACGTCCCAACACTGCGGTTCACAGTCCGGAAATGAAAGACAGGAAAAAAACACAACCAAAAAGGAACAAACAAAAGACGAGGAAAAATAGTGCTTAATGAGGACTCGGATGGAATAGGAATAGGAAAAAAATATTAATCTCCCTAGGGCCATCAATTACATTCAGTGAATGACGGAGTAGCTCTCGCAGTTGAGCCATTAAGCACTCGATTATAGTTATTTTTCCTGCTTCTTTTTCGTTTCTATTCCTGATCACCTTCGTCTTCTAATCGGCTTTCGTGTTTCATGCTTTGAATTACGGTGAAAATGATACACCATTTGGGCGACGTGAGGTTTGGCCTCTTATTCTTCCAATTTTCCGACTTTGGTCCTTTGTTCGTTTCCAAAGGCAGAAAGGAATTTTACAATCAGGGCGGGAAGATCACTTTGGGATATTGAATATTTATGTGTTTGTAGCGTCTGTGGCTACTGTTTAGTGTAGTGGCCACGAGGTCGGAATGCCCATAGCGGTGGTAGGTTGTTTCCTAAAGGGCACAACCAGTGCGACTAAATCGCAGAAATAAATTGATTCATGTAATTGATTATCATAGACCAAGTGGATGTCTATGTCCTTCTTTACAAAGGAGGCGAATGGAAGCCCTAAATTACACAAAATAAGAACTCAAAGGTGTATAAGGGTAAGGTGAAATGATGAAAAGCTCGCGACCTGACAGTGACAGACTGCCATTTTCTATAAAAATTTATTTTATTTTTCTACATAATCTCCCTTGATCTCAGCACACTTGATCCGGCGTTTCTTCAACATCAATATTCCTTCCTAGAATTGAGAGTCTGGAAGGCTGTCGAAAAATTAATTGCGCTTTCAACTTCGTTTTTGGTTTTCCCAGAACCAAATTTCTTTAATTGGAAATCAAAGGGTATCAAACTGAGAGAATGGAGAATGGAGAGGGGGGACGGCCGAGTAAATCGTACCCCAAATCCTGCAGTTTTTTTTTATCGCTAACTTACTCTTGTGGACTGGTGATAGATGATTTTTTTCTTCTTCATGCCAGGTCTCCTCTCGCGAATTTTGGCATACAACTAATTAAAAAGTTTGGAGTAATATTTGCCTGTAATTGTTCTGCCTTTTGCAAGGTAATTCTTTTAGCTATCACATCCCAAAACTCGCTTGCCATGATGTGATCGACTTCGTTCTCTGTGGCGCTTAATCACCGCCTCCTACCCACTGCTGTTGCGCTTCTGATGTTGTTTTAGTTTTTAATTCGTTTTTCTTAGATCTATGTATATTTCGCTAGACAAAAAGCTTAATACCAACGTAACTATGTTAATCGGCTCTAGACGGACATTCTAAGACAAAGAGTACAACTTAAAGCTTCATAAGTATGTCTTTCGACTACTAAATATTATCTTAGAACTATATTATACTATAATCTTAGGATAACTTAATCTAAAAAAATAATTGTTTTATTAAAAAAAAAAACTTTATTGACTGAAGTCACTGATCTTGCAGCGTGGCTTCGAATCAGTTTGATCACAAAGTTATCCACCCGTACAATCCTGGCCCTATTGTATAGAACCTCGTTCGGCTAAAATTTCATGCACTCAGATTCGGGTGTCCTATGTAGCCCGAGACAAATCCTGAGACATTGTCTCGCAAACACCCGAATCCTTTCCATTAAGATGGATCTCACATTGAAACAGATGGGACATCCATAGGCAACCATGGGCCTGATTAAGGCCATGTAGCAGATTACCTTTACCCTGGAATCAAGTTGGCTGCCATGAAAAGTAATCTTGTCAGAGTGAAAAAGCTACTACTACTTTTTTTTTTTTGTACCATTTATTTAACATCTGTCTGTACAGGTATTGTACAATGTACAATGTAGGACCAATGTCCTTTACAATTGTTTGGTGTTTAACATTTTATTCTATTTATTATTATTATTCTTTTTTGTTTTTGTGTCTTGACACAGGTGGGTTTTAATCCACCCGAAGCGTTCGGGATTATATTGACTCACTTTTGCATTAAGAACATTCCTTTTGAGACCTACCAGTATCCCCAGATTTTAGGAAAACCTATGAACTAAGTCAGTTGTTCGAAATCGCTTTAGTTGTCTGGTCTGTGTTTGTTCGTCACTTGGGATTGTTCAGTGTTTTTTGCAACAATTTTTTGCTTCTTCTGCAACGGTTGCCAAGTGAAGGTCTTTGTGAATTTCGTCATTTGGAATATACCACGCAGCGTCGACGATAGTCCGTTATGTATTTTATTCTGTGAACTTTTTATTATTTGGATATTAGAAATCTTTGCTGAGCCCCAGAGTTGTAACCCGTACGTCCATATTGGTTTTATCATTGTCTTGTATGTAACCAGTTTATTATCCATTGATAGTCTTGAGTTTCTGCCGAGCATCCAGAAACTTTGCGAAATTTATATTTTATTTGGTTTCATTTTTGTATTTTGTGCTGTTTCGACGTCAATTTACCGTCAATAAACATTCCGGGGTATTTGGCGCAGTCGCTTGTTTGTATGGGTTTGCTATTATTTGTTAAAGCGGGTCCTTTTCTTTTGTAGTATAGATCACCCGTACACTCTTCTCTATGTTTATTTGGATGCCCCATTTTGTAAACCACTCGATAGTATTTTTGAGATCTCTTTGAAGTTTATAATTTGCGTTTGTTAGGTTCTTACTGGCTTGAATAATAAAAGTATCAACAGCGAATGTAGTTAGCATGGTATGCGGTAATGTCGGGTTTGGTACGAGTATATCTGTAGGTAGTTAGTGCAGTGCTCCAAGGACGCTTCACAGGGGAACGCCTGCTAGGACTGTTAGCAGCTTGGAATATTCGTCCTTGTATCCAACATAAAAAAAGCCGCCGCTCGAGATAGCTTTTAAGTAATAACTACAAGTCTAGTGGTAGTGTTTTCTTAAGCGTATACAGTAGTCCCGTGTGCCATACCTTGTTGAAAGTTTTAGATACGTCAAGGAAAATGGCAGAGCAATATCTTTTATTTTTTAAATCATTCGAAATTTTGTTTATAACCCTGTGTGTCGGCTATATTTTTGAGTGTTGTTGTCTAAGCCTAAATTAATGGTTAGGTATTATATAATTTGATGGACAAAAAAAATAAATAAATACCAACATACATATCTATACATAAACATACCTACCATTTAATTTTATATACTTATCGTGTACTCACATATACTTATCATGTTCTATATATATGGTAGATTACTGCTATTATAATATTGAACTATATTGCTGACTTCCAATACAACTACTTTGTAACTTGTCCATATAAAAGCCAGACTTAAAATACATTCATTCCTTCATAAAGAGTTGACAATGGTATTTTTAACATTTTTCCCAACACAATTCTCTTTTGATCAAGCATTGGTGGTAATCTGGCTTGAATAACTTTTTCTAGTAGTTTTGATATAATTGTAGTAAACAAATAGGTCGATAATTATTAGTTTTTGTTGTGTCCTTGCCGCATCTACATGTTGTTTACCACATTTGTTCAAAATGTAAGAGGTCTTCGCTCAAAAACCCAAGCAGTCTTTCAACAGTCTCATGCTTTACCATTCCAAATCTTCGCTCTGACTGAGAAACTTGATACCTATTATAAACAACCAAGAATTGTTCCCATCAAATTTTAACGTCTACCGCGACGACGATCTCAATCGACCTACCGATAGCTGCCTCTGTCGTGGCCGTCCTTAACTCAATCGACTCATCCCTTATTGCAATATCCTCTTCCCCGTATCTCGACTTTTGCCATCTCAGCCTATTGAATCCTATGAACTCGCCATTAATACGATTGATAGCATAAATGATTTACGGGATCCTTATGATGAAATTCTTCTCTTTGGTGATTTCAATCTTCCTTCTCTTAAATGGGCTCGATCAGACGATCAAACATTTTACATTGCCACTAATCCCTCTGCTGCCAAAGAAGGTCTTTTCTTAGATCGCCTAGCTGATTCAAACCTAAGCCAATTTAGTGGCATCACCAATTACATGGGTAGGCAGCTAGACCTGATCTTCACAATAGACCCCCTCATTTCCTCTGTTTCATTTTGTCCCTTTTCCTTATCAACCATCAAGCACTACCATCCTCCCCTTCATCTCTCATTTTTTCACAACCCCCCACCACTGAATACTTCCCCTTCGTTTAAGTCATACGACTTCCACAAAGCAAATTTCAACCTAATCAATGAATATCTCAGTAACGCCCCCCTCAATTTTGACAGCCATACAATAAACGATGCCATATCTATTTTCTACAGAGAAATATTCAATTTTATTTCTCTTGACGTTCCCCTTTCCCGATCCAAACATTTATCTACGTCCCCTCCTTGGTATAATCGCAGGCCCCGTTCACTAAGAAATACAAGAAAAAAACTGTGGGCAATCTTCCTTTGTACTCATTCCCCCAATGACTTCTCTAACTACATTGGTATTTATCTGAAATTGACAGAGCTGCATAAGTCGCTCTATGAACGCCATTTAATCGAAACGCAAGCCAATCTTATTAACGATCCTAAGTCCTTTTTTCAGTTTGTCAACTACTAAAGGAAATCTGATGGCTACCCAACTTCACTCTCCTTCAATGGCAAAACCTCGAATGATCCCAAAACTATCGCCAATTTTTTTGCCAACTTTTTCAAACAATCTTTCGCCGATGACTCCTTTGTACCGGATTCTACCTATTTCGACTACTTACCAAATTTCTCCCTTGGACCATTTCTCCCACGTACTATTGACCGCCATATCATTGAAAATAAATTGAATCAATTGCATTATGAATTTACTCTTGGGCCCGATGGTCTCTTTACTAAAAAAATGTTCCTCCATTATTTCCGTCTCACTCTCAAAAATATTCAAATTATCCCTGTCCCTTGCAGAATTGCCCCAGATATGGAGAACCGCTTTTATAACTCCTGTTCAGAAAAAAGGTCCGTAGAATGTCGTTAACGGCCGGTAGTTGTTCGGCCAAACTGTCACACATACCCAAACTTTTCGAAAGTATCTGGTATGACCCTCTAAGTTTCCACTGCAAATCTCTAATATCCTCCAAACAACATGACTTCCTTAAATACAGGTCTACAATCACAAACCTTGTCGAAGTTGTGTCCTTCACACTCTCATTAGAGAATGGAAATGAGGTCGACGTCATTTCAACTGACTTCAGTAAAGCTTTCGACAAAATCTCCCACAAACTAATACTCTTCAAAATATCTTCCTTGGCTTTGAACCCACTGCGTTGAAGTGGATATCTTCTTATTTAAAAAACCGTTACTACAGGGTTCGTTTCAGATCTGCCTTTTCCAATCCCTTCTGCTGCGTTCCCCAAGGCAGCCACCTAGGTCCATTTCTTTTTATTCTTACCATAAACCACATTGAGTTTGTCATCAAACATTCCCATCTCTCACTGCACGCTGACGACGCCAAGTTCTTCAAGACCATTTCCTCGCAACAAGATTCTTCCCTTATTCAATCGGATCTGAACAGTTTTTCCGTTTGGTGTTTCAAAAATTGTTGGGAACTTAACATTTCCAAATATCAATCAATTACCTTCTCACATAAACGAATCAAACCTCCCCCTCGTCTCTACTTCCTAAATAATAAGCCCATCTCCACGGTTCAGATTATCCGCGATCTTGGCATATTATGTGACCGAGAGCTCAATTTTCGCGCATATATCGATGATATTATTCATAAAGCCAACTCTGCACTCGGTTTTGTGAAACGTTGGTCTAAAGAATTCTCCAATCCCTACGTGACTCGATCTCTCTATATTACCTTTATTCGCCCCCTTCTCGAATACGCATCTCAAGTGTGGTCCCCTTATCAACAAACCCACATATCTAGAATCGAAAGCATCCAACGTCGGTTCCTACTTTTCGCTCTTCGAGGTCTGTCCTGAAATAATCCCTTGTTCTTATCGCCCTATCAAGACCGTCTTAAACTAATCAACTTGAGTACTTTGGAGGAAAGAAGAAGAGTATCTGACATCATCTTAATTCATAGACTTCTTACAGGTACCATTGACTGCGCCATCCTTTATAACTCCATATCTCTTAACACTAACCCCTGTAATACACGCAATCCACGTCTCTTCTATTTATCCACCCCCCGCACCTCATACGGCTCCAATGAACCCATTTCCCGTATGCTGGCAAGTGTTAATTCGAATATTAACTACGACTTCAACCTCAGCACTCCGTGCCTAAGACTCCGTCTTCTCAATAACCTTCCCTCCTTCCAGTCATAGTTTCTAAGGTTCGCGCCCCCTCACCCGTTCTCATTAGTTATTAAGTTAGATTAAGTTTAGCTTGAATTAAGCTCAATAAATAGAGGTGTTTGTCCCACGAAAATTAAAATTAAATTGTCAAAATATCCAGCAAGATCCCAAGGTATCTGACTACACTTTGTCTCGCCAGTGGACGCCCGTGCGGTCCAAAAATTGAGAACTTGCGCGAATTTTTTCAAGTGATTTTCCACAGATTCTGATTTTTGGAAGGTCATTTTCAACTTTTAATCATCACGATACTGCTGAATTTTTTCGAAGTCACGCTGCAGAAGAGTAACAATGACGTCGATCGATGGACCTGATCTGTACGTGATTAAGTCGTCTGCGTACGCTATAGAGTGGTGAAGAGAAACTAGTAGATCGCTTAGGTAGATGCTGAAAAGGATCGGCGAATTTACCGTGCCCCGTTGCAGTTCAATTTTGATTTCAAATGTTTGGGCAGAAGTCACGTTGGCATTTTTCACAACGAACTTTCTATCGGTTAACATGTCAAAAATCATATATAGCAGTGGTTTACTTATGCCCAACAAACTGAGCTTGTAATAGAGGCCTTCTAACCCTATGGTGTCGAAAGCTTTTTTCCAAGTCAATCAGGCAGGCATAATATGCATTATTAAGTGCATTGTTGAACAGAATGGTATATCCCTCTACAGCCACTGGCGGAAGGTGTTTAAGCACAATATTGGATATACCGTCGTCTCCCGTCATCTTCAGTGACTCGAAGATCATCTCGAGATCTTTCATCGAAAGGAACAGGGTATTAGTGTCGATGGATCCATCTGGCCGTGGCGCAGTGGATAGTGTGTCGGCCTCTGACGCACGATGAGCGAGTTCGGATCCCGATAATACCAACGCCATCGAATGTTCATTACGCGGCTTCTCTCCTCGGCGGGGAACTGGCAATACCCCCCGTAGTACACTTGCCTTGAAAAAGCTTCTCGACTCTCGCCGTTCGGAATCGGCATTAAACTGTAGGCCCCGTTCACTTGTGTGAAAAAAAACAAATCGCACACAACATAAGTGAATAAGAGAAGCTAGGCTCTGGCTCTTCATGAGCTGTAACGCCATCTAAGAAGAAGATCCATCTGGCGATTAGGATCCATTAGTTAAAATGTGCAGCCGACAACAGCAAGTCTGCACTTAATTTGGCTAACCATTGGCCATCCATACCGGCACCGATGCTGGTCACACTCAACAAGCAGTTGACTATAATCCGTAGACGAAAGCAGTTGAGTGGCATAAATAATCATTCGGCTTGTACAGTTTATTAAAATGAATAAACGGAATTTATTGTAAACAGATGTGGACCGATCTCTCATCCATATTGACAAATCGCCGTACAAAATTGGCTTTATTCTATTGAATCGGTCCAAATATTGTTGCGAAATTCGTTTGTGCATTTGCTTTTGACGGGATCTTTCGCACCCTATCCTCCTATATCCCCTCTTCCCCGCCGTATCTCACTCATCTATACTTGCCTGTCGTTCAATATGATATCATGCACTTTTTCAATAATTACAGTTTTTGGCTGTCTTTCATGTGAGTCATTTTTAAGGGATGTGCGACTACGTTTAAATTCAGCTGCCGACTTTTTAATGGTTGACACCGAATGAACAGTGTCCCCGTAAACTTTGGCTAGCTCCTGGAGGATTTCCTTATTCCGCGTGAAATTCGAGACGTCTACTACGTTTTGGAAGTTCTGAATTAAATTTTCATAACCAAATGGACCTATGGGCGACACAGATTAATGAAGAAATTTGGTAATTAGGCATATCCAGGCTTAATTGAATGAAAGAATGCATTTTTCTGCGCTTTTATATCTAATACGGTCAGATCAGAAACGTCACAAGTACTAAGGCATCTGCCATCAATTATTCTTCAATATTACATTTGCGATTTTAGTTTAAATAGCAAATATAATAACTGGAAATATAACACACTCAACGCTAGCTAGAGCCTACTAAGTCATTGATGGGTTCAGCAGACATAGAGTACAGAGTCAAGTTACTCGCAAGGTTTGACTACAGTTCCAAAGGAATTCTTGGGGATGCAGAGGTACAAACTGATTAAAAATTTCCAACAATAAATCAAAAGAAAATTACAGAATATCTGTAAGTTTGCATTGGGAAAACAGAATTCGTGCCGTAAGCTCCAACAGAGAAACAATCAGAATGACATTCAGGATTCAATGAACGCCTTCTACGAACAGTCAGAGCTGATCTATAGATAGCCGTCTAGATGGCGATTTCTTCATGATCGAGGACCCTCAAGAGAAGGTGGCGACAATGTTTTTCAGAAAGTGTATAATGACATCATTCCGAGACTTTCTTCATTACTTATACCTTCGAAATGATTTCGATTACTGGAGATCAGATTAAGACGGCTTTAACAGGTTCAATGACTCCAGATGTTTCAGATGAGTCACTGAAGAGAAAAAAATCCGTGGGGACCAATGGTATATCTAGTGTTGTGTCAGGCTCCTTGGCTGTAGAGATGTACACCATACTGACCATGCACTGAATAATGCATATTATCCGATGCATTGGAAGACAGTGCGAATTCATCGAGAACGTGGTCCATAGAGCTCTGTCTAAATGGGTTGAGAAAAATAACCGATTCGGTTTCAGAGCGGGGCATGAATAATATTATACATGTCGCTCCGAAACTCGTACCGGATATTCAAGTCGAATGCAAGAGAACCAATGCACGAATGCTTCCGATTGACTTCGAAAAAGCTTTCGATAACGCATGGTCAGAAAGTCCTTATAATTTCAAATATATAAAATTGTCACTTTCACTTATATGCAATTCATTAATATATTTTAATCAGCAAGGTGTTTTCATGACATGTACAGGAGAGCCTATAGCGAAAGCGCCCCCAATGGACACCAATAGTTAAATCTAGGTGTATTTCTGACATGGATATCATGTTTTCCGTCAATTTCCATCGCATGCCTTTACTCCTTTGCAAAAAACTTACCAATGTATGTGTTTGATATGTATATTGCCTACACATATACAAGCCCATCGTCAGATATTATATATATTATATATATATTTAGACAACTTATCTCATGCTAATTGATGCCTTGAGTAATTACAATTGCCTTATCTTCAACCGTTAGGAATCGTTAACTGCTCCCGTGGATGAATGCCCGTCTAAAATTCTTTGAAACTCGGAAAATAAATATTGTATCGTTTGCGCTCTGAAGACGGTCGTTCATACTGGTAGGACCGGCACCCGTATACCGCATTATGAAATCAAAACAGAAATCCCCCGATGACCTCATTTCGTCTTTAACAATAGAAAGACCAGATGGTCTTTGGGCCGATAGACCTGCTTAAAAACCAACTGCGGAAACCAGAACAACCGGTAATGCTCGCATAATAAAAGAGCCAAGGATAAGAACGAGGAAGTGGATGGAGCTTGGGAAAGTGATCAGCATGAAAATAAAAAAGTATATCACGTCTGCTTGCCTATTCACGTCCGTATGCTTTCATCAGAATCGGAAGCTCTTCTACCTTTTGATAAATCCCTTGCCAGCTGATTGCTGCACATCTTATAGCCGGTTATTGCCCATAAATTATTCCATAAAAGTGTAGCCAGGAATTGAGCTGATTTAACGCTGATATACTTTTTCCGCTTCCAGCTTTCTTTCGTCACTCGTATTCTCATATTAAGCTTGATACTCTCTCGCTACTCGTTGTATAAATTTCCAGCAATTTTCCTCAAATTGCGTTAATTTTTCTTCGAAATAGGTTTTCAGCCTCACCCTTAGCGTCAGAGTTATGCCGATGGATTCATGCAGGCAATTCCGGGCTTTTAGCATGCCTGGGGTGATTGGCAGGTGAATTTATACACGTAAGTCTAGACTATAATTAATTAAGACAGACTGCGTGGAAGCAAGCGTGGTGCAACACCTCTTGCTTAACACGTTTAAAATATTTTTATTTTTTTTTTTTTGTTTCATTTTAGTGTGTGGAAAGCAGGGTGCAAGTAGGATGTGCATGAATACTCCAACAGTCACGAGTTGCTTACATGATCTATCGCGAGGTACCAGCTGCCTATGGTATATGGATAGTGGAGGGCGCGCCTGCAGGGATGGAACTTTAACTGCTGTTAGTAGGGTTTGCGTGAGTGGAAGTTGTCAGTCAGGATTTTGAGCAATTGTCAGGTTTAAGTGTTTGTGAAATTGGATTTACGAAGTAATTAGACTGACTTGGATGAAAATGTTAAAGTCACTTGATGCTCGAACGAATGACAAAGACGACGAAGGCTTTGTTCACTTATTTGACATCCAACGCGAAGTAAGGGTTTACGCTTCGTAACCGATGACATGGCTTATAAAACACAGTCGGTAACCTACAACCAATTATACCTTAAGGTATCTGGCAACTCTACAAGGCGGTATAGCACCGTGGCTCAGTGGCTAACATTTTGGCTTCTATTTTTCACGGATTCTACAATAGTGTTTCCCCTTAAAAACATACCTATAGTATCCTTTTACTTATACCTACAACCTTGATCAAGCAAGGTGTGGTATTAAAACAGTACCAGTTTTATGTATACTCAGCTATAAGTCAGGTGGCCGCATTTACCTATCTACAAAGTTTGGTGTCAAGTCTAATGATAAACTTCACCCTTAGAGTTCAATAATCTTCATCTGACTCAAACGATCTTAATTGCTTGACAAAAAAGGCACGGAAACACAAATTTATTCGTACATCCTGAAAGCCCCGGCAGCGGGATCGGTTTATGTGTTTTGACCACAACCGCATAACACTCCTGATGGCAGTATAAAATTTAAATTTCCTCCCCACCTGACTATATTGATATCTGTAAACATCTCCACCACGTATACATCTATAAACCTTACCGTTCATGGCTACTTATGACCATACTAATACCGAAAGCACTTGGAACCCGAGTTAAAGGGGGAATTATATGGTCCGGAAGCTGACATAACTTATTCAATAAAAGAAAATGATCCATAAGTGCAGGTAACTAAAGTTTCCGTATGTCCTAATGGCACTCTTCTTTTCCTGTTTCTATCGCCTGATCTGCTGCCCTGTCGCTCTTTCTCTCTTTTTCTGTTTTTTATCCTTTTCTTCCGGCTGGCATAAAGTTTTCCGATTCGTCCATGTACTCATACGACAATGGTAGTAAAGTACACTTGCACACGTTTATACCCACTTTACTGTAACTAGTATTTCTGTTTTTCTACTTAAGGATTTTTACGTCCTTTTATTTGCGTTAGCTTGTGTGTGTCAATTTTATTTGAAGATGAACTGCGTTGTTTTTTTTCTTTTGTACAATATTCATATAAAGGTTTTAATCTTAGCATGGATGGCGATTGGGAATCATTAAAAACGTTAAAGGAATACTCTACCAATATCAGAACCAGGTGAAATTCATTTATTCGAGTCATTCTTCGGATAGGGGATTCTGATATACACGGAATAAGTAAGTAAGGAGAACCCCCAGTCGAGGACTGCACTGCAAGCTCAAGGCATTAAAATGTTCATAATAAACTAGCAAGGGCATATACTTGTAATTTTATACATAATCCACCTATAATACCCAACAACCAATTTCTCGAACGGTTAACGCAATATACAAATGATTCGTTACCCGCATTCCCTCTGCACTCGCATTTGTATCGCCGTATACCCAGATCCTGGCACAGATGCAGAGACATAAAATCAGCAGGATGCAAGCAAATATCACATCGGCAAAGGATAATGTTAATTTTCAGTGTGCACTGCCCCGGGACTCGTTGAAATTTAATCACTTCTGGTGCAACTCACTGTGCGCTAGGACGAACACTGCACCATAGTGCAGGGGAGGGGTAGCACAGTAACGCGATATACACGCTTCATATTTCCACTCCGCAAGTATCGCATTTTGCAAAATGTTTTACACAAGCCTACGAATGCGCCGAGTATCGGGAACTGGCGCACAGCAGGGTACCGCCTTGAGCAGAAACAAATTTTTGCGAGTTGTTAACAATCGGAATAAGCGAGTGGCTGCGGAGATGGTTGTTGGGTGCCATATGGTAGCTGACGGAAGCTTTGAATTTGTTTTCGGTTTCTCTTTTGGTTCTTGAGCTCATTCTGCATGGTGTGGGATCAACGTTGGCTTTTTAATTGCATTGGTTCATGTATTCACATTCATGGTTATCGATGGATTCTTTTGTCGAAACAATTTCTGGGAAACAAAGGAAAAGGTTCAAGTTCAAGTGAGTTGATGAGCAAGGCTGGAATTGTAAAGTACTCAGAATTTGTATTATACATACATACATATGTACGCTTCTTTTGAGTTGAACAAGAAATCTTCTTAAAGTATTGAATAATGGGGATTGGATGATATCGTGAAACTCGTGCTAAGAAGTGCATTTTTAATTAATAATTGATGCATATGACATGAGCTTGAAGATGAAGTACTATAAAATCCTCAATAATATAGGTAAGATAATGCACTCATTGAGTCTGTTCATCGCATTTTGCACATATCACCCGTAGTATAGGGTTTTCCAAAAAAGATTTGACAACTTTTTTTTTAAATAAAACGCAAACCATTTGAGATATTTCAAAAATTTTATTATCGGCTTGAAGTACAATCAAAACATTTATGAATGGAACTCGACTTTGTTCATATGGCCATCGCGAGCACGTTTGCAGTGGTCGATTCGTTGGACCCAATTTTCGATGACTTGGCCACACATTTTGGCCGAAACGGCCGCTATTTCGCGTTCAATGTTGGCTCTGAGCTCTTTCAACGTCGTCGGCTTGTTGGCATAAACCAATGACTTAACGTAGCCCCAAAGACAATAGTCTAGAGGCGTTAAATCGCACGAACGAGGCGGCCAATCGACTGGCCCATTTCTTGAGATAACACGCTCATCAAACTTACTCTTCAATAAATCGATTGTAACGTGTGCTGTGTGGCTTATGGCACCATCCTGTTGAAATCACATGTCGTCCAAGTCCATATCTTCCAATTCGGGCCAAAAATAATCGGTAATCATGGCGCGATAACGCTGGCCATTCACAGTCACGTGACGATCGTTATCGTCGACGAAAAAATATGGCCCAATAACGCCGCCGGCATGCAAACCGCACCAAACAGTTATATTTTGTGGATGAAGTGGTGATACATGAAGCACATGTGGATTTTCACCCGACCAATAACGCATATTTTGCTTATTGACGAACCCATCGAGCCAAAAATGAGCTTCGTCACTGAAGATAATTTTGCGATGAAATTCATCATCTTGGCGCATCTTCTCCAGAGCCCAATCGGAGAACGTATGTCGCTTCAAATGGTCCATCGGCTTCAATTCTTGAGTCAGCTTGATCTTATATGGGTGTAAACCAAGATCCTTACGCAAAATACGCCATAATGTGGTCTGAACGATGCCCAATTCTTGAGAACGCCATGGAATTGACTGATTTGGATCGTTTGCTACGGACGCCTTTCGACACTTCGACCATCCCGTTGTCTCACTGACACGGCAACATCACACAACGAATATGTAGACTCAAATGTTTGCACTAAGCTTGTTATTGCCTGTCTACGGGAGAGAATTACGAACGAAAATTGGAGTTAACGCTCTTAAAGTTGCGGTCACCGACTCCGAAATTCGGTAGAAAATTTTTATAATTTGCAGACGTTGCTCGTTCGTGTACTTTACCATGATGAAAATGTTGAGTTCACTGAATAAATTGAGAATGAAAGTTTGATGATTAGAGAAAGGGTGCGTTCACAAATTAAATTCAAAGCTGTCAAGTCACCATTGGAAAACCCTTTATAACAAGCTCAATTTCAGAGTCTGAGTAATCAATCAGAGCTTTGATTCCGTTCTTCTTTCTTTCGTTTGGATCATGCTCAGTGATTACTATTTGAATTCAGAATAAATTTACCGACCATTTAAAGTAAGAGCTAAGTACACCCACTCGACAGCAGAAAAAACAAAAGAAATAGAATCAATTCAAATGGCGAACGAGGCGTGTTGTTTTTCGAAGCATTCCCTAAATGTTTTTTATGCAATAATTAATTTATCCGTTTTTATGTTTATTTATTTTCGTCATACTTTAAACAGACGCCATGGAAATAATGGGGTAACTCATTGGCATTATTTGTTCTCTGATTGCTAATAGTTGTTATCATTAGGAAGGCAACAGGGAAGGCAAGTAGGGATAGGAATGCTATCATTCACCTTATATACTTCCTGGACAACACAGTCACCATTTTCTCCTGAAGACCCTATGAAGGAATCGCTCTAAGGATCATTTCTGACTCTTATCAGATGTTCATTTTCTGATGTTTCTCCGGAATATTTTATTTATTTGCGGGATTTTGGATTTGGATTGCTGTTGGATTTTACAGCACGAATTCTGTTGTTCCAAGGCAAACATACAGACATTTTGTAGTTTCCCATGATCAACTATTGGATATTTTTAATCAGTGACTTCATTATACTAACCTCCGAGTCTTGTCTGTCAGTACAAAAATTTGAGTCTCGACACGAGTCTACTTTTCTGATTTTATGGTATTGAATGGTGGGATGGAGGCACTAAAAGTGAGCGCTCTCCTTAAGGGGTAACACCACTCTAGGATTTTCAAAAATTCGATTTTTTTTTTGCTTAAAGTATACTTAAGAACTTTAAAAAACATATCCAATTGGTTTTATATTGAAATTCAATGTGGAAGGGGTCTAATTCTATTGCTTATGGGCATAGTGGTTTATGAGAAGTCCACCAGGGTGTACTAACACCCTATATATATATATCGTTGACCAACGAAGCCAGAGAGGGCCGGATGTCCATAAAATCTGCAAGGAAGGAAGAGGAAGAGTCCGACATCAACAGAGACGGCCAGATGTACGGCGCAGGCATCGCAGACTAGAGGTAAACAAAAATTTCAACGGTTTCAATGTTTTTCACGTTTTTCTCGAAACTGTTTTTTTCAAATCGGGCGTACTTCGTAGCTTCAAAACTATTGCATGGATCGACTTCAAATTTTTACAGTAGCTTCATATATATATTCTCCTCCGAAGTACGTTTTTTGATATTTTGAAAATTACTTGTTTTATTAACAATTTACTGCTCTTTTTTTAGTCGAAAATTCATACTTTTTGTTCAGATATGCAGTTTCTACAAAAATTGAAAAAAAAAGAAAAATCCTACGTACTTCGATAGCTATTAGTATGTAGTTTCAAAAAAATTTTGGATTTTTGTTCCAGCTCTCACGGTTGCCGAGGAATGGGTACGCCCGCGGAGCGTCTTCAAAAAAACCTTTCATATACTTCAATATATGTTGAATAAACCCTGTAAATTTCAATACAATTCTTTTTCCCATAATCCCATGAAAAATTCGCAAAATTACACCTTTTTTTCGGCCTCTAGAGTGGTATTACCCCTTAAAGAGCGGTTAAAATGTGGCCAACGCGCCATGCTGTAATCGTCGAGATGCGTTTGGACATACTCTGCTATCTCCGTGAACTCATCAGGTACATAGTTCGCAGTGGTCACTGTCGAATACAATGGTCCGTAGACATTCAATAGACCACTCGTTCGTGTCAGCCAGTTCATCAGCTATCAGTCAGAGAGTTTATCAGCTTGAGATCAAGATAGGAGTTGCTCTTAAGATATGACAAACTATCCTTGGCTCTGTTCTCTATGCTCTGCAGAACTCACCAATTGCCCCCCTAGTGCGGGTTATACTCGTCTCGTTACCCCAATCACTATGTTTGGTATCTGATGAAGTTCGCTCTAGCCACCAAAACCAAGTCGAAGCAGGGTATTTATACAGACGGTCAGCTAAATTGTTTGGATGTTTCATTAAAATATATACAGAACTAACTAGTACAGTCGTGCAACATGTGTATTTCACCAATATTATAGGAGTATAACAAGAGAGATATTGACAAGGCCTGTCGATCAGATTTCCTTTTGCATTTATACGAAAAGCTGTTGGCTTAAGTGAATATGCACCTTTAATTTCTTAATGATGTTAAGGTCGAAAGACATCATGTTAGTTACACATTTTTATTCAAGACTAATTTTAAACCAAAAAAAATAATTTTGTGACACTTGTCCTTAACACTTTGCAAGGCACCTTGTGAGTGCATAGTAAAATAAAGCAAAATAAAAAATATGTAAAACATTCAAATAGAAAAGTTATTCTCAATTCGACAAATAAAAAGGTGGTCTCCTTAACAAAAAGCTAAAAGCCTAACAAAAGCTAAAAGACTTTGTGGATAATCTGATAGGTTGCTATCAGTGTGGTTTCAGGCCAGGTAAATCCACAATAAATCAAATGTGCACACCGCGCCAGATCTAAGAAAAGACCCAAGAATTACAAATCGACACACCATCTTTTTGTTGATTCTAAAGCTGACAGTGTGTATAGGTATGAGCTATAACGAGCCATGTCTAATTTTAACAACCCTGCAAAACTCGTCCGATTGTGCAGGATGACAATAGCGCTGCTCCATTAAGGTCGGTAGCGAATTAACTGAGACCTTCGATTTTAAAAAAGGATTTAGGCACGGTGATGCACTGTAATATAACTTTTTCAACATCGTACTTGAAAAGATCATACTGGCCAATACAAGGGGTACGGTCTATTTCAAATGTGGGCAATTTCTTGCATACGCGAAGGACATTGAGGTAACAATAACGAACATCTTCGACAGAAACCATCTGCACCCCTTCCAGGTTGTGTGACAAACAACACAAGAGTGTGTACGCTCTGCGAACCTGCACGATTTATAAAAAAAAGAATATACCGTTATCCAAAAAAGACGCACAACATCGATGTCTTGGCCAAAACGTCAAAATTGACGGGTACAAAAAAAAAGAGTTAACGTAGCTGGTGTGACCATACGGTATTTAAAAAAATCCAAGAAAATATATGTAACTTTGCGGGCTCAGAAGTTTCAACTTTTTTCTTAATTTTGAAGGGAGACATAAGTTGCAACATAAGTACATATGTATAAAAAATTTTTATTTCGTAAGTCTTACCGATATATTTTCAATCCGGTTTTTTCAACATATACTCATAAAGTTATATAAATCTATAACTTGATGATTGATTATAATTAGTTAAAAAATCATGTAAATAATCTCCTGCAGATAAGCCAATTGGCTTCACAGATCAATATATACAGATACAGATCAATATATTGTATATATTTTATGATGTTAATAAATAAAATGAAAAATGAAAAAAATTAAAAATCTTCTGAATCCTTTGCTGATTGTGGTTTCTTTAAAGCTTTAAACAAAATAATATCTGCAACCAAATGGTTTTGCTTTCGATGGCATTGCTTCCTTATCTCTGAAAAATAGTCATGTACTTCAGATGGGTTATCTAGTATTTTAAAATTGGTTTTTATATATCGGATGTTTTCAGTTATATTTTCAACTTAAGTGTTGAACAGGAATGTTTTCCTGTGCAACTAAAATGTGCTAAGGTAATTCCACTTTTTAAAAAGGTAGATAGAAAAGATATGCCAAACTAAAGACCTATTTCTATTCTTCCAACAGTTTCAAAAATTTTTGAAAAATTAATGGTAAAAAGAATCCATATTTTTTAAATAAAAACAGATTTTTTAATGAGAACCAATTTGGTTTCCGTTCAGGTAAATCAATCGAAGATGCAATTCTTAAGCCAGCTTTATAACATTATAATAAATTAAGTTAATAATAACTTTATTGTGGCTCTTTCTATTGATATGAAAAAAGCCTTTGATATGGTTGATCATAATTTACTACTAAGTAAATTGTAAAACACAGGATTCAGGATGTTATTTTCCAAAGGCTTAATAGGAAGAGTTCAAAAGTTTATTGTCAATGGCAAAATGAGACATTTTTTTTAGTTTATATTAAATCCCTATTTTCACTACAGTTAAATGGTCTCTCAACAGCATTTGCGGATGATATATCATTAACCCACTTATCTTCTTCCGATCTGAACTGTTTCATACAAATTGAAGAGGATCTTGAAGTTTTAAGAACTTTGATTTTGATTTTCATTTCCATGGTTTAAATTGTAGGCGATTCAGTTTTCTATAACGTGCTTGTGGAAAACTTAATTTCAAATATACCGATTCCTAGTAAAAGTTTTAAAAAATCTACAATAAGATTTGGTCGCCCATAAAATAATGCCGCCCATACCGTTGTTTAACCTCGATGGTTGTTTACGTGTGCTGGCCCATTACGTACTTTAAATAAAGACTATATTACTTATGACTTAATTTCAAATGTATAGCTTTCAGACTTTTCCCTATACTTGTAGTATAAGACGATAGTACTTGCCAAATTTCATAGTTCTAGATCAACGGAAAATAGCTTACTAGGCAGATCAGTATGCGCGGGCTTAACTCCGCTACTGAAAATTTTTGATCGAGCGAGCAAATTTGTTGTTTTGTCAACCCTGCTCTCGCTCCGCATGGCACTTTTCTAAACTTTACTTCGTTATTTCTCACTCTTTTTCAATCAAACAATTTCATTTGATAATTTATGGCTCATCTACAGACCTAGATCTATCGAATGACATGCTGCACACATGTGTGGTTATAGCCGATATCTACATTTAGTGCGTACAAGATTAGTCCGAAATCGTTTTCGGACCACTATATTCCCCGTACATGCACGCGCTAGGCCAAAAAGTGGGTGATTGCTCTCGCTCCGCTACGCTCCGCTCGATCAATAAAATTTGATTCCCTTGAGTGTGTCGAAATATACTTTTTTTTCATTTTAATTTTTCGCTTTAAGGGACCTGAGTATATGGTTTTAATTTCAATTCGATACCTCCACGCGTTCCCGAGATGAAGGGTCTTGACAGACAGATAGACGTACAACAAACTGATCCTATAAGGGTTCCGGTTTTTTCTTTTGAGGTACGGAACCTTAAAAAACAGAAGAAAACATAAATAAAAATGTTCGTGAGCAAAATTATTTAGATTCTAATATCACATTTTTTTGAGACTCTATTGTACTTTCGGAGTAAAATAATGTCTTGCACTCAGAAATTTTAATTTTGACTTGTTGTTGGAGGCCAATTAAAAAAAAACCCATAGGATAGACCACTTTTTAAGGATCTCTTTTAGGCCATGCCGCTTTTGAAACTTTTGAAGCCAATTTATTAAAGATTTAAGACTTTCACTTTAATAGAGGTTATACATATGTATGTATATTCTGCCTCAACAGAATCCCTCTTTCAGCACAACTTAAGAACAATCAAAAATATCTTCTTTCACCAACCGGTCCGCTGTAAAACGTTGTTTTGTGTACCATGCGGTGGAATTTGATGCCATGTTACCGACAATGCAATGTTTTCCCGATTTTAAATTCAGTTGGAAATGCATGGAAACTCTTTTATCCATATACGGTTCTAAGAATAAAATAAAAGCTACAATACAAAACTTGAGAATGCTTTGAGCTCCTTCCAGATCCGGATAAGAAATATGTAACCAAAATACAATGAAGGCACTTCCCAGGGAAGCTAGACTCTTAAGCTTCCACTTGAACAATGTTAAACTTACGTTCTGTAACTTACACCCACCCCCGGAAAGATTTCATTGTACTCGTAACATAATCACTGTAAATAACCAACACGATCCCGCCCAGAAAACGACAATTTCCAGCACAACCCTTCGAACAGTGGGAAACCATTAAATTCTTAAGCCTCCCTATTCAACCCCTTGTTGGCTGGGGCAATCCTTGATCCCTCGGTGTACCATTGACACTAATAACGGTTTGGACGGTTAGAAGTCCAGCTATTCACATTTGAATTTAGTTCACCAAATGCTACACTTCGATGAAAAACAAATTGGAAGCTGTCGGGCTTCCGGGCAATTGCCTTCCTAACGCGGTTATGTTGTTATGTCTCCACACCGTTATACACACAATGAAAAAGTATTTGAAAAACAACAAAGAAATGGAACGAAAAAAAAGAGGAAACAATGCTACTGGCAAGAGGCAACCGACGGATAAATGAATGTCGAATATTGAAAATGCTATTTCGTCTGATTGGGAGCAGAGTCTATTCGCACTGCTGTCGGTTGCTGCTGTAGGCATGGCTTGACCAATTCAATTTCGGTCAATAGTTTCAAATTGATTTGCGTAAAAAGCGATTGAAAGATATTTGAAGGCTACCGGTTTTCCACCATGTTGTTGTTGTTTTCTTTTCTTTGCATTCTCTTGTTTGGATGCTTTGAGTTAGGCCTGAATATTGGAATATTGACTGTTTGACCTTTTGCCTGACTGCCTATGCCTGGTTGTGAAGCCTGTAACTCTAATTGAAATTGATTTGATTTTCTTATTTTTCGGGTAAACTCGGGTTTTTTGGAAATCACCAAAACATTCAGGATTACCGCCCTTGATTTTATACGACTTTAATTCACTTCCATTTTGGACGAGTGTTGTCCTGCCTACAGAATTATATTTTCATGACGACTATGCAGCAGGAACTACCTATTTGCGTGGCATACATTTTCATTGCTTAGGGCGGGGGAATTCAATACAATACGTTGGGTGAAAGAGTTCAAACTATTTTCGAGGGAATTTGGGAATGCGTGGAGTGTCAGATGCAACAAACAGCATATAAATGTATTCATTTAAAAAGGTCCTTCACCGTTTTTTTTTTTTGGACTGTGTTGTTTTTCAAACAGGTGAAGAGAACTCTTTTCGAGTTAATTGAATGTGATATTCACGGGTTAGGTTTTGTAGGTTTGGCAAAGAATTCCATAGTAATTGTTGGATACTCGGCGCTAAAAGGTTTATGCCGCAGGAGTGCCTATTTTTTGGTGTTGTAGAGAGCTTTTAAATGTTAACTGCAATGCTTATTTTGGTTTTATGAATTTGATCTGAAGGATTTAACTCTAGATTCATAAATATGGGTATTTATGGTATATTTATTTAAACAAAGAGAGCTTAGTGTTGTGTGAGTTGCTTTTGTGTACAGACATTGAGTTTTTGATATTTCAATGCAAGGAGTCAGAGGTACGTATACATATATGTTTATGAATAATGTCACAATTTATTATAGCTCCGTATTTTATATATTTATCTTATAAAATGAACTTATGTGCGGACATTTCATGAATATGGTGTTATGAGTTTTATTGATTTGGTGATTACTACTATCCTTATTATAATTGTGGTGGTGGTGTGTGCTTTCCTAAATATAAATTTACAATCAGTATATGTATTTGGTATCTGTAAAATACCATTGTATGTGATTTGTTTTTAGAATGGCTAATTTAAGCCAAGAAGAAAATTATTTTCGTCGCCGCCGGCATCTTATCAATTTCTCTGATTCAGAAGATAGTGAGCAACCCCTTCAGGAACAGGTGAGTTGGTGACAAGTTGTCCGCAACTCAAATAAGAAATATAATTCACATTGTTTAAGGACCCAAAAATGAAGCCAAAAATGCGATCAATCCACGTCCCACGAGACCAATTTAAAATGTTTGCTTCTGATTCGATTGCGAATATCGTTGTCTTGCACAGAAATAAAGAAATCTCTAATAAAAGAGCAAGTTACACGGATAAAAGAAGAACTAATTGCCTTGATAGGATTGCTGTTATCAGCTGCAAGAAAATAGATAACCGCCTCACAAGCGCAGGGCTCCTTGTTCCAACTGAAATTTCTTGGATTTCGTGGACGTTGTCCGTTTCGAACGTTCATACTATCAAAGCCCGACAAATATAAAATCAAGACCGTAATAATTTGTGATTCGAAGACAAATTATATGATAGATGCGATATCATATATGGGAAAGGGCACAAATTCGGACAGAGAACCATTAGCATCATTTTTCGTGAAGAAGCTTACGGAAACTCTTCGAGGTAGCAACCGTAATTTGACCATGAATAACTGGTTCATCTTAGTGCCATTGGCAAAAAAAAATATTACAGGAACCACACAAATTAACGATTGTTGGTACAGTTTAATCTAATAGGCGGGAGATCCCAAAGCAATTTTTGCAACCAAGACCGGCAGAATCTTCAATGTTTTCTTTAATTGACATACTACTACATAGTACAAAAGTATATTTCAGGCAAAAAAAAAAATAAAAATAAAAATGTACTTCTGTTTTCAACAGCTCACGGGAATGCAATAGTCGAATCATCCGGCAAGCAAGATATCATAGGGTGCAGTAGACACGTTTGACCAAATGTGTAATCATACGTCTTGCAGTAGAAAAACACAATTCTTTTGTCATACACCTACATAATAATAGCCGTAATAACCAAAAGCCATTGTCAAGGCTAGCATTTGTGAAAAACTTATCAAACAATAGAGCCCTGGTTGCTTCAACGTCGCGAAATATTTACTTTGAGGCGATGCCTAAAAAGGAATATTGAAGACATTTTAGCTGATGCTTTGCCCAGTGTTCCAGTGAATCTTGAAAATAAACCCAGAAAAAATTGTGTTTTCTGCGGTTATAAAAAAAAGCGAAAAAGCAGATTTTTCTGCAATTCCTATAAACGTTCCGTAGTTCAGGGTTAAAGTGGGTTATTTTAGATTTGCATTGACTAATAAAAATTTTAACGCATAGAGGACTAGTCAATTAAAAAAAAAACCTTCAAAGCTTTCATATAAATTTCAAAACTAGGAATTGTTATTGGTAAATGCTTAAACAAATATGGTTAAAGTATCGAGGACATGTTTTGTAAAATATAAACTGCTTTTGAACACCTTCTCCCATAGCTATAGTGAATTTACTCGAAAAAAAAATTAGGAAAGACCCCAACTGGTGTTTGCTCGGGAATACCAGTTGAAAATAATGTCAGCATAACTGAGAGTATTACTGGAGACCAAAGTGGGTTCATTTTGATGTGCCTTTTATATAATATATTCTTATAAAGTCTAATTCACACAAGAATGAAGCCAGCAACAATGAAGCACCTCAACCCAATATTTTCATTGCGGACGTCGAGACACTAGAGAAAGTAGAGCGCGTTGGCCACGTTTTAACCGTTCCCTTAAGAGAGCGCCGTTCCATACCATAAACGCAGCAATCGACACACTGTACTGACAGAAAAGTTGACTCTTATCGAGACTCGAACTCTTGTACAATCGGTTCAACGACAGACAAAACTCGGAGGTCAGGACACTGAAGTCACAGATTGAAAATCTCCAACAGCTAATGAAAGAAAACTACAGAGTTTTATAGAGAACTAGTTGGAACTCCGCCCGCTTTGCCAGGCTTTAAAAAATATCTGGACAGAATTAAAAAAGTTATTGCAATTCTTTTTGGCAAACAACATTCTTGGTTTTTTTTTCATTATTGCTCGTGTAAACAAATAGGGCAGATGGTGTTCCGACTCGTGAGCATGCAACATAAAGCTGACCATGTGAGAAAACTGGAGCTTCCTAATTTATACCACACATTTCCAAGGATTGTCCTTGCGACTTATTGATGGTAACAGCGAATGCAAGACGAGCAGGGAATTGAAGACGCTTAAATTCAAATGGCATATCAGATGGAATCATTGGTATGCGAGGAATCAAAACGTTGTCGCCTTTTCCATTTAAAATTGTTGTTCCTATCAAATTCCCAAAAACTTTTTTCACAGCAAGCCTAGTGCCGTTACAAAGCTTAGGTTGGTTAATATTGCCAAGCATAATAATCGGCGCTCCAGTTTTTAGCTGTAATATGTGTGGTGGTATTCCAGGCAAATCAAGTGAATTTAAGAACTTTGTAGGATAATTCGCCACCTCATGCTGATTCATCACAGTGTCCACTGATTTGAACGTGGATAATGGATCTGGTATTTCCTTCAAAATAGCTTCGTTAAGATCATCGACATTTTTATTCTTTCCGGCTAATATTGCCCGCTCGCTTAGCCTAGCATGGTTTTTGTACTGTGGTGCTATGTTTGGGAATACGTTACGAATCAGCTCTTGCTTTGATTCAGTAAAACGGCAAAAATTGTTTCCAAGTGTTATCATTCCTGTATCTTTGTCAACTGGCACTTTACCATCTCCCAGTTTTAATAATTGCTTCGAAAATTCAGCTGCTGATGGATCATTTTGCAATTGAACGCGTACGTTTGTTTTTAGTGTGAGTGCTCTTACATTTCTCCACAAAATTGAAGATTTCAAGCATGCAATTATTTCATCGGCAGCAGTGGACTTAGGAATTACTGGTAAAGTTTGTCTAAAGCCTCCAGCTAACAATATCAAAGCACCCGCAAACAATTCTTGATTTCCTCGTAGATCCTTCATTGTTCTATCCAATGCTTCTAATGATTTCTTGTTGGCCATTGGACATTCATCTCAAATGATTATAGCACATTGTTGCAAGACTTTTGCCATTCCGGATGTTTTCGTGATGTTACATGTAGGATTTTCATTTGCCTGCATATTTAAGGGCAACTTAAGTGCAGAGTGTGCTGTTCGACCGCCATCTAATAAAGCGGCAGCAATTCCAGAAGAAGCCAATGCCAATGCTATTTTACTATGCGATCGTATCGTTGCTAATAGTAACGAAATCAAAAATGTTTTACCAGTTCCTCCAGGTCTAAAAAATGCATTCCAGCACTTTCATTGTTAACAGCATGCATAATCGTGTCGTATACATGCTTTTGTTCTTTATTCAATTTTGGGATATTTGCTTGAGCAAATGCGTTCAATACGATGCAATCGTAATCACGTTCACGCTGCAAATCTCTATTGAACAGATCATGCATTGAGCGATTTGGTGACACCATGCCAGGTTGTAGCAATGCTTTGTTTCCAATTGTTAGGCAAATGTCTTCAATCATAATCAGAGCTTCATTATACATTTCCGGTGTGTATAGCAAGTGTGGTTTTGACGTACAACGGCGATATCGATACAAAATGTTTTCCGTCATAAAGTAATTTCTCCATAATTCAAGTGGATTTGATGCGAAACATGATGATAGAATTATTGAAAATAGTGTCCTTATTTGGTGAGGATTAGATGAAAGTGCAGCATCGGCAAGGGTAGCCCCCCAGTGTGCGTCATCTTCAAGTAGATGTAATCGTTGACACGCCTCACGATATGTTGCACATAATAGGCCATCAACTGTTTTGAGATTTTGAAATGATGTTGGACCACGAACGTTAATCAACAATAAACGCAAATAAAAACACACATTGTTGGGGTGAACTGTGTAAATACTTCCCAAAGCGCGTACGGAGAACACATTTGTATGTACAGCCATCGATTCTGGCGAATGTATCTGATGCACACAATTTTGGGATGGTGGTGTTGCTGCTCTTTCCTGTGCGTTTTCAGCGGTAAAATAAACGCGTTGACCGTTTTCAAGATGGACAGCTAAATGAACAACGGTTGGATGTCTCTCATGAATTGGATATGCAAAAATTCTCCACACTGCTTCATTACTGCTGACATAACGTCCTAATTGACATTGAAATTGGGTGATTTCGTCATATCTGTTTCGATCAGGTACACTAAACACAGCCATGTCGCTACCTTTGTTTACATATTTACAAATGTACTTCACCGAACTACAATACTCCACATTAATATAAAAGATACTGTCAAACAAAATGAAGTACACATATAAATTATATCTATCTACCGATTTGTTACCGTTAACTGAAGAAAAGGTAACAGTTTTTTTGTAAAACACAGCAGAAATAATACTGAAAAAATGCACTCACTTTGAATTTACCTTGAAAAATTCCAAATGTATCGATGTAATGATTTTTTCGAATGTCTTATCTTTTTAAGAATCTAAAAAAAATGTCCACAAAATTCACCACTTTTGGAAAACACAAATTGAAAACAAAAGTCACGGAGTAAATTGTATGTTCATGCGCTTCGGTTTGTATCACAAATAAAATGAACGAACGTTCGACTCGCTGGTATATGTATATGTATGTACATACTTCTTTTGTTTCAACAGAGACGCTATGTACATATGTATATATGTATGTATATTCTCACGCAAATAAACATAACGTTTCGAATGCAATTTTTGTTGTCGCTTCTCAGCTGATTGTAACACAACGGTATCGTATACAAAAACTTCAAAATTTCTTTTTTTTTGTTGTATTTTTTTTTGTGCCTATTACCTTTTTACGGTTATTATCGGGTCCACAATGTTTTTTTTTTATACTATTCGAAGCTTCTGAATTTCGAAGGAAATAAAAATTTCAGCTCGCATATTCATACATACATACATACATATGCATTCAGCCTTTCCCAGCAAAAATTGTATCAAAATTTATAAGGCTAAGGGATAAATAAGGGAAACGAAAAATAAAAACCTTACTTTAAAACTATAAAAAGTCTTATATAAACCATATTATGTATAAGGTATAAATAAGGTCACAAAAGATGTCCCTTATATAAGCCTTATTTACAGATTTAAATAAGGGACTCGTTTCGAAAGACTTATTTAAGCCTTATATTAAGGCATACATATATGTATGTATGTACATACATAGTATAATGACGTCGAAAATGATATACTGGAAGGGTGTTTGTACATGACGGACATTTTCAACTACCTAGAAAGACCGCGCGCGGTCAAATAACGTATTATGTGTTGTTATGTTTTTTGATAGGTATTTACATACCAGTAAAAAAATTGAATATTGAGTCATAAAATAAAAAGGATACAATGCTGGGTTCTGAAAATGCACATACATATGTTCGATCATAAATGAGATTGCGGTCATTTGACCGCTTTGATTTTTCTAGGGTTAAACAGAACAATTCAGAATAATTGTTCTCATTTCGTGAAGACTTTTGTGCGATTCAGATGTGCGAGTAATAAGTGAATAGAATAGTTGAATAGTAAAGTTATTATAGACAGTTAATAGAAAAGTGAAGTAAGTAAAAATAATAATTTAACGTGTTTTTATTTAAAAAAAAATATTATGGCTGCTACTGCCAGGTACTACAAACGCCACTATAAGCGGCTTGTAAATAAAATTAAGTGCGAGATATCCGATGTCGCGATGGGAAAAAGCAGGGAACTGGAGACAGCCAACCTTCATTCGTACAGTTTTATTGACGAGACAGCTAACAACATTGTAAGTGATAATGCTATACAACCCGATATCAGTTTAAAGGAAAAAATAGCTAACTGGTTTATAGATGAAAATATTTCATATAGCGCTGGAACTAAGTTATTGTTTATTTTAAAAGACGCTGGTTTGAACCTTGCGCTGTCAATCTCATCATTGATTGATAAAAACCAAATTGAAAAGAACAAAATTATAGAGTTAGAGCCCGGTAGCTACATGCATTTTGGCATATCTAAAATGATAATGAAATATTCTGAATTAAATATAGTAGATCTAGATAATAAAATTAATATAGATATCAATGCTGATGGTCTTCCATTATATAAAAGTTCTGGCACAACACTTTGGCCAATACTAGGAGCCTTTGTTAGTCGGTTTGATTTGCGCCCTTTTATGATAGGGTGTTTTGTTGATCCTAATAAACCTATTTCTATAGATAAATATTTAAAAGAATTTGTAGAGGAGTTAAAAGATATAGACGAAAATGGAATAAAAATCGGAAGTATTACAATTTGTAGGCTAAAAGTCAGAGCTTTCATCTGTGACGCTCCTGCTAGGGCATTCATGACTTCAACAACATACCATAATTCTTATCATGGATACCCATTCTGCGAATAAGTTGGAACACGCATTAACAAAAGAACTGTTTACTCAACATCAGTAGGGCAACCAAAAACGGATGAAAGCTTCAGCAGTAGGACCGATAAAGATCACCAGTTTAGAATACAGGAATAAACGAAATATATTGGAGCTATGTGGTGTAAACTGTGTTACATAATTCCCATTTGACTTTCTTCAATGAATTGATCTTGGAATAGGTAAGAAAATAGTGTCGAAAATAATAAATGGTAGACTAGAGCCACCATATAAAGGGTCCGCCATCTAACGTTTTTTTTCAAGTAGTGCTTATTTCGTGAATGGTAACACTTAGCTCATGTCTGATTTGACAGATAATTAGTTTTATCCTTCCGCTGAACGAATATGGTTGTGTATACGCTTGAACAACGCTGGGAAATATTGCGACATTACTTTGAATTTCATGGTAATGTTGCAGAATGTGTGCGAAAATTGCGTACGGATTTTGGAAGAAGACAAGCACCGTCAGCTCCGTATGTTCGTTATCTTGTGAAAAAAGTGAAAGAAACTGGCATCCTCATCGATAAACCAAAGCGTGAAAAGCCAAAAACAGTGCGTACACCCGAAAATATTGCTGCTGCGGCAGAAAGTGTGCGTGAAGCGTCATCAACATCAATTCACCGTCGTTCTCAACAATTGAACATTTCGGAGACATCATTGAGACGAATTTTGCATAAAGACCTTGGTATGACGCCATACAAAGTCCAATTGGTTCAGGAGTTGAAGCCAACTGACCATCCAATGCGTTTTCGCTTCGCTAAGTGGGCCTGCGATCGACTTACAGAAGATGCCGATTTTGCCAAAAAAATCATCTTTTCAGATGAAGCTCATTTTGATCTTGGCGGGTATGTAAACAAGCAAAATTGTCGCAACAAGCAAAAACCCGCACGCATACATTGAAAAGCCGGTGCACCCAAAACGAGCCACTGTTTGGTGCGGATTTTGGTCCAGAGGCATAATTGGGCCATTTTTCTTCGAAAATGAGCAAGGAGTGGCCGTTACAGTCAATGGCGATCGTTATCGGGCCATGTTGAACGAATTTTTGTTCACAAAAATTGAAGAGGAGGATATTGGCAATATTTGGTTTCAACAGGACGGCGCTACGTGCCACACAGCCGAAGCTACACTCGATGTTTTGCGCCCTGTTTTTGAAGATCGCATTATCAGCCGCAGAGCTGATGTCGTTTGGCCACCTCGGAGCTGCGATTTGACACCGTTGGACTATTATTTGTGGGGTGCCGTCAAAGTTAAGTGTTACGCCGACAAGCCAGAGATAATTGACGCTTTAAAGGACAATATTCGTGAAGCCATTGGTGAAATACAGCTGCACACAATCGATAATGTGCCTAAAAATTGGACCGATCGTGTAGGCTACTGCATGGCCAGCCGAGGCAGCCTTTTGAATGAAATTATTTTCCATTATTAACCGGAAGGATTGTACTTTCAAATAAAAAAAGAAATTTGAGAAAATATTCAGTAGTTTTTTTTATAGCATTTTGAAAAAAAAAAAAAAAATTATTTGGCGGACCCTTTATTATTTTTGAAAGAACCAAACTAGAACTGTCAGTTAAACTATTGGAATTAATAAAATATGTTCCCAAGGAATTTTGCAGAAAACCAAGACATTTTAAAGAAATTTCAATATGGAAAGGGACTGAATTCCGCCAATTGATTTTATATACTGGCATAGTAATTTTTAAGGAAACCCTAAACAATGAATTATATGAACATTATTTACTTTTATGTTGTGCGTATAGAATTTGTTTAGATAATAAATTATTTGAAGCTAATTCTGAAACGATAATCAAATGCTTCAATTGTTCGTTTCTGAATTTCCAAAATTTTACGGCAACGACAGTATTTTTTACCAAGTTCACGGGATGTTACACATAGTAGATTCAATTAAAGAAATAGGTATCAGTGACAGTTATATTTTCGAAAATTATTTACAGATCATAAAAAAAAATTAAAAAAACTACAAAACATTCAAAAACAGCTTTGTAATAAATTAAATCATATGCCAATCAAAAGTAATTTCGAAACGAAAATTGGTGTTATTAAATTAAATAAATCCTTAATTCCTCTTAAATTTAATCAAACTTTTTTCTCAAAAAAATTACCAAATAATATCTGCTCTATAAATAGCGAACCATATATAATAACTGCATTAGGAATTAAAAATGGAAAACATTATATTGTCGTCAAAAAAATTTTAAACATTTTACCTGTTTTTTTCTTATCCAATTGATTCTCTTAAAATTGGCATTATAAAAGCTACCGGGCTCGAAGAAGAGGAAAGAGTTTTCACTTTAAATGCAAGCATTACGAAATATTTTGCTATTCCCACTGATAACACTTAAAACCCAGTCTACATACATCATAAACAACAATTATCATAAGCTCAACAGTGTCAATTGCTGAAAATATTAGCAGCCGAAATGAATGTGGAAGAAGGTAAGGTTTAATTTTTATTAAAAAGAATGTTTAAGGAATTAATTTTTTTTTTTGAAGACAATACCGCCGACCATCAACAACAACAGCATCCGTTCCCAATTATTCTTCTTCTTTTCCTTTTTTCGGCGTTGTTATGGTCAGAAGTGTAGGACCATAACCTTCCCACTTAACTGCATTCCTACTGGTCCGCTTTGTTTGCAATTATCATCCGTTCCCAATTGTTATTCCCAATAACGACGAAGCTCAGCAATTATCACCAGCTAATTCTTCATTAGCAACAACGGCCGTTAGTTTTTCATCTGACCCCAAAATGATTGCCGAATTTCAAGGTAATTTTGGTCTGTTTTGTTTCATTTTAATATAATAACAAAAAATATATTCTTTATATTAGAACTGAAGGAAGCTGTGAAGAAAATGCAGCAAATTTTACAGGCGCAAACGAACGTAATTGCGGAACAGTCGCTCAAACTGAACACCATATATGACAAGCTTTTTTCCACACCTATGGGAAATATCTATAACTTCCCAATTAAGTCTGTTGAAGATCTTGAAGAATTGGATCAAAAAATAAAATCTGAACCTCAATTCGAAGCAGATCCTGTAAGTAAAATACATATTATATACATACATATACGCATATATGTATGTATATATTCAATGGTACATTTTGTTTTAATAATTTTGTAAATTTGCAGAAAATATTTCTCATCGAAATTTAGAGGAAAAGTGGGCAAATGCTTAAGCGTCTTAATATCGGACGACTTCTTGGGAGAAATAAATTGGCATGGACGAAAAAAAGTGATACCAATAAAAAATTATACATTTTTTGAATCGACGCTTTATGGTATGTAAATTCACTATTGTTAAACTATAAAGAATGATTTATTATAATTTATTATTATCCGATTCAGGTTCTGTCGGCAGTTATTATAAAAAATTCGTAGAATACGTGTAAGACATAAAGGAAGCAATAAAAAAAGGCAAGAATAAACTTGGCCAAAGAAAATTGAAAAGAGTAAATTAAAATATGTATCTTTTATATCCATATTAGATAAATAAATGTATATTTTAAGCACACATTTTTAAATAAATTATTTGTTAATTTCTTTCTCCTTAAAATAAAATCTATATAAGGATCATAATAAGCCTTATACTAAGGCCTAAATCAGGTAACTAAGGCTTATTTTATGCCTTATAATAAGGTATAATAGAAAATAATTAAAGCTTATTTTACTCCTTATAATAATGCATAAAAAAAGGCAACAAAAGTATATGCCTTATGGCCAATGACATGGAAATGTAAAAATAAGGTATGAAATAAGGAATACTGCATGTAGTCGGGATTCCTTATGAATTATAAGCCTTACATACTAAGGCTTATATTCAATTGCTACAAGCCTTATATAAGACTTATATTTTTTGCTGGTTGGCTCTAAACAACTACACATGAAGGGTAGCGAAGAAGTACCAAAAGAGAATAAAAAAAAAAAATCTCCGCTGGTGTACCGATAGTGGCAATGGTCAGAATGCAAATAACATTTGTTTTATGTTATAACTTTTGTCTAACAAAACGTACGAAGATAATATATACATCAATGGATTTGTTAATGAAAGTTCTACACAGGTATATAAATTAAATTAGGATCTGGTTTGTGAAAGTATAGAAAAATCGAGATAAATCACCAAAAAAGTATGAAAAAAATCGAATATTAATAAAAATCTTAACAATAGCGCCACCTATGGGGCATACAACAAAGTTTTCTAGGCCTATCATCTAAGTGCCATAATTATCTACATTTGCAAAAAAAAGAACTAAATCGGTTGAAAATTACGGGCGCTAGAGGGAAACATATACATTTTACAACTTAGTTTTATATATGTACATATTTTGTAGGAAATCCATGTTGCCTTATGACTGCTTCTAATCTCCGGGAAACACTTTCGACTAAGGATTGGCATCGACGGGTAGTAATGGAGTTCCATCCATCTCTAGCGGCTTCCCAGAGTTCCGCTAAATTCTTAGGTTTCCTTAATCCAATTTGGTACTCCACATCATTCCATAGGTTCTCGATTGGATTAAGGTCTGGACTCTGTGCAGGACATGGTAAAACATTTATATTATGGTCGCTAATCCACTGTTTAACAAGGCGAGACGTATGTATGCTTAGGATCGTTATCATGCATGAACGTCCATTTTAATGGCAAATTGTCGTCAGCAAAAGGCTCCATATTGTTTTCCATTATATTCTTACATTGGTGGTGATCCATTTTAGAATCTATTTTTACAATTGGACCTATTGGAAATGAAAACGCAGCCCATACCATTATGCAACCTCCACCATGCTTCACTGTTTTTACTGTATAGCGTGGGTTTAGCTCTTGCCTCGCAGGACGCCACACATGTCGCTTCCCATCTGAACCGAGACGATTGAATTTCGATTCGTCACTCCATAAAACGTTTGCAAAATGACATCGGCTTATATACGTTTTAGCAAATTTTTTTTTTTGATACTAATGGGTTATGTTGGGCTATATATCCAAACAATGCGCTCTCGTTCAATCTTCTTCTAATAGTTCTGCTGCTAACTGTTATTCCATGAACTTGTCTAATATCAGATTGAACTTCTGCTGAAGTTATAAAGGGATTTTTTTGGGCATACGACGCAATTATTCGATCTTCAGCAGCGCTACTCTTTCTTGGGGGACACTTTCTTTTAATTGCATTGGTCGTTTTGTTGGTTTCGTAAAACTTAATTGCGTTCATCACAAGTTTTCTTAATCGTCCAGCATCATTTGCAATCTGACTTATGGTTTTTCCGTTTTTTTCGTATTAATGATTATTTTTCTGAGCTCAGGTGTACATGACTGCTTCCGGCCCATCTAATTATATGTTTGTTTAAAAATCATGAGGTTAATAAAGTTTAATAAACTTACTCTGTTTTTGTAAACGATTTTCGTTGAATTACTTAGTCAAATTATACGACGACTACACGTTGCTTCACTATGTGCTAATTCTGTGGCCACAGAAACTTAACTGATCGGGAAAAGTTGCGCAGTAAAAATATGATCAATAAGCATTTGTAACGGTATTTTTCCTGAACACATAGGGTGATTCCCTTAGTTTGGAAAAATACTAAAAGGATTTTGAAAAAGTTGCTGTGCAATAAAAAATGAGAAGGAACACAATGTGCTAATTCTCTGACCACCACTGTAGATACAGAAGTTTGCAGTGGTATAGAAAAAATCAAAATGACATTCAGGATCTGTAGCTTTCGAGAACGTCAGACAATAAACATATTCAGCGTTGTTCCGGAGAGTGCCGCCTTGGATGATGATTTCTTCGTCCCCAGTAGAAGGTCGTAGGTAGGTAGAGTTCACGAGCGATATTGCTGTTGAATTGTGCTGTGAATGTGAACTAATTTTACTTTCAGCTAGACGGCCCCAAACGCCATATAGCTGGTGAAACAATCTAGCTATTGCGTGGTAAATTTCCTGGACATGAACATTTGAATTGGAACACGGAAAGAAAACATCACTGCACCATTATTCACGAAACACAGCTCTCGGTGTCCTTCCACATGTTCATATACACTTTTTACTCAATACCATTTGTAATTCGTACCGACGTCTTTCCGTCAACACTTACAATCAATAAGTCGATAACCTTAATCATATCCGCTAACCGTAAACAGTGGTTTCAACAGTCAAAAGTGGTTATATTGGGAATCTGTAGTATGTCACTAGAAGTGTCGCTACTTAAAGCGAAAAATTGCGAAAATGTCTTGTAGAATGACAATAACAGTTGTGCAGTAGTCGTAAAGGGCGATTCGGAAAAAAAAAGGTGTGAGAACCTGGTCAACATTATATAATATCGTAATACTTTAGGTATTAGTTCATTTTCACATGTATTTAGCCACATTTCCAATTATTTCATCAGATGTTAAGTACAACAGCTATAAAATAAGTTCATAAATAAAACATAGCATAATCGAAATTTATTCTAAGTATGGTAAACATGTTAAGTTTAACTACAAAATTCGGTCTCGTTCACACGACCACGGCGAGCACATTTTGCGTTCGATATTATTCGTGGGGTCCTCTAATTGGAGAGTGAGCTTTATTTCAACTACACATCAATGAGTACATTATTCAAGGTATTGTACATCACAATCTATAATTTTTGCCATCTCTCTGGTAATTTATGAATACCTTGCCAAATAACCGTTCGGCTTTTGAGCCCGATGTAATGGATGTAAACCATATTTCTAAAAGAGTATTACTGAAACAAGTGGAAATCAGTAGAGGCCAGGTCTGGTGAATACGGTGGATGCGATAAGCCATCCATAGTTTTATACTCGTAAATTACTTTTACTAGTACATATAGCAATATGAGGAAGGGCATGAAGGTCATGATGGACAATTCCACACTTGTGTATAGACCAATATTCCATATATTTTTCTGTCAATACTCTTCAAACAGACTCAAATGTTGATGGTATAATTTCCCCGTGATAATTGGTACCACCAACAACACAACATCACTTTTGAACCATGAATATTTGACTTCGCACTCGATGTGCCAGGCTTCAATTATAATTTCCTGCGTTTAAGGTTGTCATAATAGATCCATATGCAGAAATAATTTTCTTTTTATGCTATTGTTATTCCAAATGATTGTGCAAACTCTTCTTTCATTTCACATGAGTCTTCAATGAGTAGTGCCACCAAATCTTCATCTTTGAACTTTTTCGCTGACTAAGCCATTCCTTGTCTTTGGTGTCAAAATGATCACTCTTTTTTGGCAGGTATGCTGAAATATTTAAACAATGTTTATACTTCGACAAATTAAATCGAACGACGAAGCAGTGCGGAGCGGTGCACTACAATTTAGGCCGTCTCTTATGAACCCTTCATATTCCAATTCTGCACAATTCTGGCACCCAATATTATAGTCCCATAAAAAGAAATCCATCAGACTATTTCCATACATGATATGATTACTAAACTTCCCAGTTGTTCGGCATGTAACCCCACATACCACTGATGATCGCTGAAAGACAGGAGGGTGACCACTCAAGAAGAACGACATGAATGCTAGCCAGCCTAATTATATTTAAGACTTGAATTAAGCAGCTTAGGCTACATTAAGGTCTAGAACAAGAAAAAAAAATTAATCTAGATTTGTCAACTAAGAAAAATAGATAGACTTAGAGTGCCGACACAGTAAATATTAAGATATTTTAAAGTCAGCCTTAAACATTTTCATCTAGTAAATAAGAATAAAATAAGAACAATAAAAAAAATATAAAATTTATTCACTGATGTCAATTCTGGCCAAGAATAGTCTTCCAACAACGCACAAGCAGCACTTTATTGACCGTAGCATGGAGATCATCGACTCATCGGTGAAAAAAAACGGTCCAATTACACCTCCGGCATGATATCCAAGCAACACGGTCACTTTTTGTCTCTTAAAGCACATGTGAATGTGTTACTGTCCAAAAATGTACATTTTTGACAAAGCCATTAAGCTAAGAACCGAGCTTCACTAGAATTCCCCAGAATCTTGCTGGTGAGATGATTATTACAACCGAAAATTGAAGTAAGGCACCATCAGTTTTGTCGTAAACTAGCACATTTACGTTTTGAGTCGGTTGAGTTTTGAGTTCCATATCTTCCGCACTTGATTAGTGAATTGAAACGTTCATTCCGAATGATAGTATTTCCCATGGCACAGACGGAAAGGGTATCGCGATCTTATGCTTTTTCCTCAAAGAAAAGCTCGACAATTGATGGCTCACGGATATTTGATCTCCTTCGCGTTGAGTCAACACTAAACGAGATTAATTACCCCCGTTTGTCAGCATAGCTCCCAACACACAATGACATAGATCGTTTCGATGTATTCACCCCCATCAAAAATGCCCTTGGTCCAGAGTGGCTTTCCGTGCTTCCCAAGCAGCTACGCTGACACAAACCACTACAGCGCCATTCATCGTTCTGTCAAAGTCCTACGCTTGCCTCAGTTGAGTGCGGTAAGCTGCAGACAAAACCTTCAGATGTAGCCTACGGACACAATATTCAACTTCAACTTCCTCTGTCGTATGGTTTTTCCCTGAGTAATTACATTTCGGTCTAACGCTTGCCCAAAAATCATAAAATGCGACTCTCGACATTCTATGGATCAAATAGTTTTTTCCTGGTTTTTTTTTTTGTTTTTTTGTTGCATCTGCTCCTGTCTTGTGATCAGGTGGGTAGTCTGCTTCTGAAATTGATTCAAAGTGGACGAGTGGTTGGTTTCTTTTTTTCATACATATTCGTATATCTGGCAGATATTCGACCAGCATTGAATCTACGAAGCGCGGTTACAGGGCACAAAGCGGACATAGTGGATGAAGGAATGCACATGGAACCGAAGATAAATGAAATCATATCTCGGCAGCCCTTTGACCAGTGCTACTAACCGTGTTTGTAGTACAATCTCAGTTTACGACAACAGTCATCAGAACTCATCCTTCGTTGCAGTTGAGGACGATGATTTCCCATTTGTGTTGTGACTAAGGCGGGCTAGGACATTGCTCCTTTCTCATTTCTCAGCTCTCATCTGTAGACACGGCATTCATCGTGGATAAGCCAATTTCTGATGAATAGTCAACATTTGTTCAGCTCCATTCTGCCCCTCCCCATGCCCGTTCGTGCATCATTTCATGATACTAGCCACACCCAACTTTCACACAATAAAAGTGCTGTAGGCTAGGGTAAGCGTATACCAGTTGGGATACATCTACACAGTGGATACTCCTAGGCAGTTGAAATTAGTAAATAATTGTTTTGAGATAGGGAACCACGACCGCAGTTCCATCCAGTGAAAATTATGAATTCATTCAGAGAAGTTGTCGTTGGAAGACGAACGAATGGAAGGACCGGCAACTGTCCGCATGTCATGGGGAATTAAGTTAAAACACTTATTAGCATTTTATGAAGTTTTTGTTCGGCTAAATAAGGAGCACCATCACGTAATGTGTTTCTTATGGCGGTGGGCGAGGGAGTGAAACTCATTCCAATGGATAGTTCCTTTCATCGCCGCCGTTGTATTGTTTTTTCTGTGATTAATGATCCTTTTACGTACGGCCGGCAGAAGTATGTGACAGCTCGTTTGTATGCTAATTACAGTGGTTAGTGGAATAAATTATGCTAAGCAGGAACGGCTTTATCTATATTCTTGCCACGATACAATGCTTGGGTTTTGTCCTTGCTGCGGCATTCGAAATTCTTTGGCGAGTGTAACCCTTTTGTTATTGGTAGCTTAGGAGGGCCAGAAGGGGGTGCATCAATTGACAATTATCTTTTGAGCGGCTTGTGTTACCCTGTAATGTGATTGGAATTTCTGGTGCCGTCAATGTTTTCTGCGAAGAACTTTGCCTACTTTTCGCAAACGAACATAAATTCAAGAGCAGGCCAGTCAGTTAGAGTTAATTGGGTTGGATGTCAATTAAGGATTAACTTTCCAAACGCGACATTCGTCACATGAAAAGGTCAAGAATAAGTTAGAAATTTGACAGGTGAATACTTATAAGATTCGCATCACTCTTGTAATAGTGTAGTGGACGGACAAAACGGAAGATTATCTAGAAATACCAATTACGACTAATATAAATAATTACAAACAATATTCCTACACGTGTCGCTGTGGAATCATCAACATTCGACTTCTACAACCATTTTTTACTGTGTACACCAAAGTACACTTCAAGTGGCTCCAAAGAAAGAAGTCTAGGATAGTTGAATCGGGCGATCTTGCTGGCCATGCCAAATCGTCAAAACGGGAGATTACACGATCAGGAAACGCTTCCTTCACAATGTGAAGATGGCTCGTGCTGTGTGTACGGTTGCACCGTCTTGTTGAAACCACATGTTCACCAAACCCCGCTCTTCCAATTCCGGTAGTAAGAAGTCTTTTATCATGGCCCTGTAGCGTTCGCCAGTAACAGTGACCGTATTGCCGACGGCGTCCTCAAAAAAATACGGACCAATCACTCCTCCCGCGTGCACGACACACCACACAGTGGCTTTGAGTGCCCCAGAAACGAAGATTTTGCTTATTGACGTAACCGCTTAAGTGAAAATGCGCCTCGTCGCTCATTATGATTTTCGACATAAAATCGTCCTCTTCGTTGTTCAGATTAAGGATCGCTCCACGGTAATTAACACTCGACTGACGGTCAGCACGCATTAACTGATGCAATGTTTGCACTTTGTACGGGAACATGTGTAAGGCTTCCACTAAAATTCTCTGTAGGGTTCGTCTGGTGATGTCAAATTGTGTAGCTAGTCGTCTGGTTGATGTTTCTTCGTTCTCAGCGACATCGGCAGCCATAGCTGCGATACTCTCAGCCGAACGACCGGTCCGGTGGCGATCTCGCCCTGTTGTTTCAGTCTTTTCGAGTCGAGTAGCTAAGCGCCGGAATGTTTGCCCAGTTGACGCGACACGATTAGGAAATCGATGTCGATGTCGCTAACACCACTGACCGATTATTGGTAAAAATAATTGACATAATTATTCCACGCTCTTGTATAGCACTCCATTGCTTATTTGTTTGTATACTGCAGCTGTTTAGTTGAGAAATGTCAAATATGATTGACGTACGGCGCCATTTGCAAAAATTATAATATCTTCCGATGGGGTGATTAATTTTGCGCCACATTGACCTATCTGTTGGAGCACTCAGACGCAAATATTGGTCCATTGTAATACCAGACAGAAATGTTCTTTATTGCATTTTCCCCATTGTCCGGAGAAAAGTGAAGAGAAGCTTCATTAATTTAGAGTTAAGATATTCGGCACACACCAAGTCGGCTCCAAGAGTGCGCCACCGTCGCGAGCGAGGGCGGGACAGTTGCAGATAAAGTGTTCTGCTGCATCATTCTCCTCGCAACATGCAGCACAGGTAGGCGTCTCACTCATGCCAAGCACGTAGAGATGCTTGGCAAAAGTGTAATGGCCCATAATGACGTCCGTAAGCCTTCTGCAATCAATTCTCCTTAATGATAAGAAAAATATTGCGGACTTCTTGCAGATATCAGGGCGTACGCGTTTAGTCATGCTGCATCGCAGATAATCCCCTTTTTATACGAATTTGTGCATTAAAGACACAATCGTTGATGTACGATTTGACCTTGGAAGCAGAATGCGGGCAGGTTCAGGTCCTGAGAAACTCTGCTTTGAGCCCCTTCTAGCGAATTCTTCAGAGATCTCATTTCCTGGGATACGGAGTGACCTGTGATCCATACAAGCCTTAGTGAGCTTAGACTTTCCACTTTGTTCAAAAAGGTCTTGAGTTAATGCACTAATTTGGAGCTGGATAAAGGTTGGACAGCCTGGCTGTCACTGCAGAAGCATATGCTTTTTCTATTCCACTTGTGCTTCACAACATAGTGCATGGCCGTTAGCATTGCGTATATCTCTAAATTAACGACAGACGTATACTTTCCTAACGAGAAGTGCAGTCGGATGTTTTCCCATTAAAAAAAAATTCAGCGCCGGACCCCCGCCGAGACATGGAGGCATCTGTAAAAATGCGAAGACAGACCTTTCTGGGTTCAGTACCTGACCATAGCCAGTCCTGACGCAATGGAAATTGGCAAGTGTCATTGCGTCGGAAAGCATATCTGTGAGACAGGGGTCGCAGGATATTTCTCACGTAAGTACTCTGTCACTCCAATTCGCGTTGTAGCATTTCTCCATTCGAGCTCAACCATTTCTCTTGAGGCGAATCATAGCTTTCAGTGCGCACCCTCTGATATATATGTATGTCATGGCATCTAGAGAAGCGCTCTTTGGAGTTTGGTGAAACATGTGTTTGCGTGTTAGCCTGATCCACTAAACAACCGATGTATATGACTCAACAATCTTTGACCAAAGAAGCTTGCTATCTAAGATGGCTTCCAGGTACTTTGCTTCTTTGGATATCGGGATGGGAATGCCTTTTAGCAGCAGTTGAGACATGCCTCCTTCTCGTGAAGAGAACGACATCAGTCATTACTCGTGCACCAGTCATTGATCGTATTTAGCGCCGCTTGAGCTTTGAGGCAGACAGTCGCTAGACACGAGCCGACAGAGAGATCAGCAACATCATCCGCATAGACCTGGATATAGATTCCAGAGGCCTTGAGAGCATCGAGCAGAGAGTCGACCACCATGCACCATAACAGTGGAGACAGCACGCCACCTTGCCTGCAACTTATTTACGCTAGCGTTGACATACTGTGCGATGCCTGCATCAGTAATCAATATCCTGCGCACAAGCATTGTTTTGATCCACAAAACCAGTGCTTCCTGTACGCCATGTCATCGACCAGCGTTACACATGCTGTCGAATGTAGCTTTATCAAATGCCTCTCAATGTCTACGAAAATGCCCAGTACGTACTCTTTCCTTTCGAGGGCGCATTCAATTCTCCCAACTAGGTTTCGAAGCACAGTCTCATGTGAGCATGATTCTTCGCGCTGATAAGCATGTTGCATCTCCGAGAGAGGATGCATTCGAAGGAAAACTTTGGGCACGTGCAACTCTATTAGTCTCTCCAAGCTTTTCAGCAAGAAAGATGTTAGACTGATTGGTCTAAAACTCTTGGCGAGTGAGTAATCTTCTTTCTCTATTTCGGGATTAAAGACAACTTTCACCGCGTGCCAAGGAATAGGTATGTAGGCAAGTGCCAGGCTAGCAGTGAAAATTCTTTTCAAAGTAGGAAGCAGCTGTTTATACCTTTTTGCAGGGTATATCCTATGTATCAGTACCTGGCGACTTAAAGCCATTGAAAAATGCCACAGCAAATTCAATGGCCTCAGTAGTTTCCGCAGCTGAAGCAATATACCAGCTACGCCGAGTTCTTTCATCGTTTTAGTCGCAGTTACCATTAAAGGATTGTGCAATGAGCCGATGACAGTCTGATTTCCCGGTTAGTTTCCGTTTAGACTCAGTAAAGGTACTATTCATAGCATCTGGGTCAATCACCTAACATCGCCCCACACAGTGTTTTGAGCATTAGCATCGTCACAAATGATGAATCCAATCTTTCTGGCTTCACAGGACTCTACGAGTTCAGACACTGCCTTTGGTGCCTGAGGCAGTACTAAGTCGTAGGGGAAGTAAGCAGACGCAACGACGAAGTGTTCAATTTCTCCGTGCGTTTTATAGCTAACTCTAGCAACCACCAGATCTTATCCATAGAATTGTCCAAGTTGGGTTACTGATGGTGCGATCGATATGATGAGGCAGACCCTAGGCCTTTCGAATTGCTCATCATAGAGAATCGTAGCATCATGTATATCACCAAGACCACACATGTGTTTATTCCAAACACATGGTTCCTGAATGCATACAATGTGATGATTTGTAGTACTGCATACAATTCTGCTACTAAGAAGATCGATAGCAGCCTTGCAATATGGTGATCTGAGAGCACGTTCCATCCTTTGACTAGTTGACATCAAAATAGAATAGAATCCTACCAAGGCCGAAATAGGGACATGAATCGTACACGGATTTCAGAGTCTCGACAGAGCCGTTGCTCAATCCCACAACCAGAGTGAAGTCCTCTTTTTTCAGCCAGGAATAGGCTTCCAGGCCCTCGTGTCAAGTTCCGAGTTTTACACACGTAATCGCATCAGCACATCCAGCTTGTTTCTAGGTTTTCCCGGAATTGAGGGAAGACTGGATAAGAGAGGTAGTAGGTAGTACTTCCCAAAGGAGGAATTTTGGTCTGACTTTGGAGTAGAATGGGGCAATCTAAGGACATATGCGTATTAGGACTTAGGACAAATTTGAGATCAATATTGCTGAGCGATTATTTAGTTTTGCGAAGTCTGCTTTTGGGAAATTGAAACAATACGTATTTTCTGTAGAATTATGAATTGATGTTCGAATGAAAGTATTCCCGATAATGTTGGATGAAGTGAATCCAAGGTAGGGAAGAGGTAGTTATTCGCGGTAATAACGCAGTGTTCGGCATCAGATGCAAAGATTAGGTCAAGTTGTCGATTCATATTATTCGTGATGTCACTGATTTAGAGGGGACGAAAGTCAGGGCGACGATCTGTGAAGAGGACTCGTCCTTACCAGACGAGTCTCATCGTCGGCTTAAACGCATTTTATGTACAGAAGGCTGAAATCGTCGTAGATCAATGTTATTGGGGTCACATCAAATATGAAATGTATGAAGTCAATGACATAGTGTAGGTTATGAAGGACGTAGGTAAGGTAGAGCTCCAGTTTCGGGAAAGTTATTAAGGCGCTTGTAAAGTTGAAATCAGCTGAGTTTCACATTGTAAAGGGTAATGGATCATAGCGGTTGTGAATTGCTATGAGGATCCTGAGACCGTCCGGATCGGAAGTATTGTCGTGACCATTAGCATGAAACAGAGTAAAATCTGATGTAAATAATTCATTATCTCTGATGCTGGGGTATAGATCACTTTCAGTTAGGGCAAACAATTGCTCATAAGTTTTTGGGAATTGAGAAGTAATGTGGAAGTTTTGGTGCGCAGTCCTTGGACATTTTGCCATTAGTAAGATTTATATTTGGGTGAACTGTGCGATTGGTGGAGAGATGTGACGGTGCTTAAGTTGGGATTGAAATTAGTTTCTAAAGTTAGAACGGGCTCTCTGCAGGCATAGAGCATACACGGGCAGCGAACGAGGAGAGATCATTAGTTAGTTGAGTAAAATATTCAGTCCCTCGTGAGACCGGATGAAAGTTTTCTTTAGTTCGTGTAGGTCAGTTTGGAGACCATCTTGTTGGATCGGCGCTGAGTATAGATTTGATTTTGCTACCAATACAGATGGAGTCAGTTTTGTCACGAGAGTAGGCAAGATAGAGATGTAGATGTATAAAGGTATGACCGTAGGAGATGAAGTGGATCCACCTTAAAAAGATGGGGAGGTTTAAATATCAACACTTGTATTTTCATGTAGGTTCGCGTAATGTACGCTTTTCGCATCCCCTTACTCCAGCTTAACTTATGGAAACAAAATCAACCTGCTGGTATGATGTTAACAGATGCACTAATTAAAAGTTAGGAAAGACTACCAGGCGATTATGAACAAGCTAAATTGATTAATTATGTAAATCGGCAACGTTATGTAAAGGGAAAATGTAAGTGTAGTATACTCGTAACTACAACGAAATTGTTAAGGTAAATTTGAAGTGAAAGCAAAATTGCTAAAGGATAATGTCACTCAAAGGAGAACACGTCTTTTATGCGAGCTCTCAAAATATTAAAATACAAGGTTTTTAATGAATCCAGTGAATAACTTTTTGTTTACGAAAACTACACAAAAAAAAATAAAGAAAAGTGACAGAGGGGCCTATTACACCAGTTCAGGATAATACAAATCGTCTAATTTAATCAAGATTGTAGCAGCACCGTTTTTCTTTAAAACACTGACTTAGTTCGTGATGGAAGAAGCATCCTAGACCAAGGAGACCAAGGCGAATACAATTCAACTAGAGATTATATTATTAATGACGACTAATCAATATTCTAAGATGTTACTCACTGCTCTCTAACAGACCAAACGTGGAAGGATTGGATATTTAATTCGGATCACTTAAAGTATAAATATTATTAATTACTTAGTTCAAAAAGGGCTACCAAATTTCTATAGAATACTCAAATCTGTTATCCACAGTATTTATAATGGTAGCTGTTTCTGTACTCATTCATTGCACTGGTAGTTCCTTGAAACCTGCACCAAATATTTTGGTTATGTTCCATGAATGACTCTATAAAATATTAAGCATCAAATAATAAAATTAAAAATATAAAAAAAAAAGAAAAAAAATTAGGCATAATAATAACTATCTACTCCATTACCCCTTTCTTGTGTGGGTTTGGTGGACCTCAGTTTTCGTAATGACAGCCTAAATTGTACAATACAACTAAATCGAAATGTTATATTAACAGATGGGTTCTTACATTTTCTAAGACACGAACGATGATAGGTGGCATCTTTTGTCATCGTCTATTTATTAAACACATGCGCCTTTAACATGTCATGAAAGTAAATCCCGCCCATTAGAGACCGAAGAAGGCACTACAGCTTCACAGGGATATTAATTTACATTCTCCTCAAATTAGAAATATCTCCACATTTCATTGCCGCTTTTTAAGCCCAAAGACCGCCATGAAAGATGCCACCATTAAAAATGAGATACAACTTCAGTGCCAAAATTATTTATTGTCTTCCGTTGAATAATGACAAATAGTTACGAGGCTGACACCTGCGAATGGAACGAAGTGAGGAATTACTTGCGATGTCTTCGCCGGATGTGCGAGTACCCGGTTAACAAGGTTGCGTTTTTCGCCGCCAAATTTATGAACTTATTTGAAACACTGCTTTCATGTAGTATTATAAACTTGATATAAAGGAGACTAGCGGAGTTATTTGTCTTGGTGGCATAGAGCAGAAGGAAATTAATGTCTTTTCGCGATGTAGTTAAGATGAGAACCTATGGTGTGTGAGGCAATTAATTCACACGTTGAGATGCTTAATCAAGGCGGTGTGGTGGATCAAGTGTAATATATAAAAGAGGGAAATCGAGTTGTTGTCGTGCAATGAATTTGGGAGAATTCTAGACTCAAGAATATTAAATTTTCATAAAGAGCACTGGTATGGTCGTTTTAATTTTAACAGAGCAGAATATTTAAAAATAAGAACCGTGCTCGACAGGCTAGAAATATACGTTTTTACATCTTGGATCGGCCGATTTCGGCCCTGCAAATCAGTTGCTACGAGTATATAATCTCAGTTACATAGTTTCGAAGAGAAACAGCGTTTGTTGTTCAAGCACCAGTTTCTGGTTAGAGAATATGTTTCAATAAGACTCGACAGAATGATGCTAAGATTGAAATGAATGCTTTATTAGGACGGTATGTTGGACATAATTATCCTTCCTTGGTATTCACAAAAGGGGCATCAGATCAATTAACCGTCAAAGTAGACATCATGCAATTAAGCATCGAATAATATACGTTCAGAGTTGATATAATAATTCGTTCCCTAAATGTGCCGCATACAAAAAAGTTTGCGGTCCAAAAATCGAAAGATTTCTCTCATATTTGTATAATATAGGGTTTTCCAATGGGGACTTGACAGCTTTGAATTTTATTTGTGAACGCACCCTTGCACTAATCATCGAACTGTCATTGTCAATTTATTCAGTAAACTCAACATTTTCATGAAGGTAAAGTACACGAACGAGCAACGTCTGCAAATTATAAAAATTTTCTACCGAAACTCGGAGTCGGTGACCGCAACTTTAAGAGCGTTAACTCTAATTTTCGGTCGTAATTCTCGCCCTAGTAGACAGCCAATAACAAGCTTAGTGCAAAAATGTGAGTCTACATATTCGTTGTGTGATGTTGCCGTGACAGTGAGACAACGGGTTGGTCGAATTGTCGAAAATATCGCTGCCGTTCAGGCGTCCGTAGCAAACATTCTAAATCAGTCAATTCCACGGCGGAGAATTAGGCATCGCTCAGACCACATTATGGCGTATTTTGCGTAAGGATCTTGGTTTACACCCATATAAGATCAAGCTGACTCAAGAATTGAAGCCGATAGACCATTTGAAGCGACATACGTTCTCCGATTGGGCTCTGGAGAAGATGCGCCAAGATGATGAATTTCATCGCAAAATAATCTTCAGTCATGTGCTTCGTGAATCACCACTTCATCCACAAAAAAATAACTGTTTGGTGCCGTTTGCATGCCGGCGGCGTTATTGGGCCATCTTTTTTCGTCGACGATAACGATCGTCACGTTACTGTGAATGGCCAGCGTTATCGCGCCATGATTACCGATTATTTTTGCCCCAATTGGAAGACATGGACTTGGACGACATGTGGTTTCAACAGGATGGTGCCACAAGCCACACAGCACACGTTACAATCGATTTATTGAAGAGTAAGTGTGATGAGCGTGTTATCTCAAGAAATGGGCCAGTCGATTGGCCGCCTCGTTCGTGCGATTTAACGCCTCTAGACTATTGTCTTTGGGGCTACGTTAAGTCATAGGTTTATGCCAACAAGCCGACGACGTTGGAAGAGCTCAGAGCCAACATTGTACGCGAAATAGCGGCCGTTTCGGCCGAAATGTGTGGCCGAGCCATCGAAAATTGGGTCCAACGAATCGACCACTGCAAACGTGCTCGCGGTATTCATATGAACGAAGTCGAGTTTCATTCATAAATGTTTTGATTGTACTTCAAGGCGATAATAAAGTTTTTCAAATATCTCAAATGGTTTGCGTTGTATTTTAAAAAAAAGTTGTCAAGTCCTTTTTGCAAAACCCTTTACAATAGTAGGATTGCAGTTTTATTTATGCCGCTCTAGACCGCGGCAAATTGTTTGTTTAAGAATTCAGGAATTTGACGAAGGTTTTCAAAAGAATATTATTCTCGCCCTTAAAGGGGACATTTTTCAAAAAGGTGAAGACTGGAAAATCACGGAGATTTTGACGAAAGTAGAATCAGTGGGCAGTAACAAAGAGGTTACCTGGATGCGGAAGACTTAAAAGATCGAATTTCAATTTGCAGTTGTCAAGGAATTAAGAAGAAACTTGGACGAAATATGTTTTTTTTAAACATCAGTACGGAAACGTTCAGCGTCGTCTAAATAAAGTGGGTGATAGAAATGAGCTACCATCAAGGCTCGGCTCCTGCAACATGGCGGCGGCGGAGGAATTCCCAGGATGGAATCAACGGCGGCGCCCACAGTTCGAGTGAGTAGAACTACTTGATGAACACCAAACCGGGCTACTCCTACATATTGGGAGGTCAGGCCGGTTAGAAACGGCATATGCCGACCACACGTTCCTGGGGAAAAAGGAACCTGGCCCTCCAGGTTGGGGGTTGAGCTTAGGGCTAACATCTCTATCATGGAAAAAACCAGTTGTTACGAAGCAACCAACAAAAGCCTCGGATGCGGACGGATACCATGTTGAGGACCCCCATAAACGAAAGGACAACCTACGAGTTTGCACCTGGAACGTAAGGTCCCTTAACAGACCAGGTGCAGGCCAACAACTGGAAAAAACTCCAAGAAGTGCGATGGGATGGACCAGGCAAAAAGCGGATGAGAAACTGTGATACAATACTACGGTGACTGCTACAAGGAAAATAGGCAACGCTTATTTGGATGCGGATTTGTTATTCGTGGTAGACTTAGGCAAAAAGTCTTAAGCTTTCGACATGTAAGCGAGCGCAAAGGCACTTTCAACAACATTAGCCTCATATGCGTTCATGCTCCTACGGATGAAAAAGATGATCGACTCAAAAATGATTTCTACGACCTGCTAGACGCACAATGTCCCATTTACGACAATAAAACCGTACTAGGAGAATTTAACGCAAAACTGGGCAAAGAGGACATGTTTGAGTCAATCAGAGGAAAGCATAGCCTACATAACACCACGTCCGATAATGGACTCAGGCTTATTGATGTTCTAGCAGGGTTATGCCTAGCAGAGATTATGTCTCATTGTAGCAAGTACACGATTCCCACACCTCAACATTCACAAGGGAACCTGGCGGTCTCCTGATCAATCGATTACCAACGAGATTGATCATATTGCGATTGACGCCAGACACTCCTCCAGCATTCTCGACGTGCGAACTTTCCGAGGAGCCAACATCGACTCAGATCACTACCTTTTTGTAGCCAGGGTACGAATGAGGATATCGAGAATGCTACGGAGTCGAGTAGGACAAGGCAAGTTCGACGTCGGAAAGCTACAATCGCAAGAGACCGCTAGAATCTTCGCCGATCGCGTTTCCCTCAAGCTCTCTCAAACCCCAACAACCACGACACTATCCACAGACCAGCAGTGGGAGCATTGCCAGAACGCAATCAGAGACGTTGCCTCTGATGTGCTGGGTTTCAAATCGAGACCGCCTAGAAACCCCTGGTTTAAGCAGTTGTCGCGACTTCAGTTCTAGCCTATAAAGTCAAATCTTGTATAATTCCTTAATGGTAACATAGCTGCCCGAGGTCGCAAAGTTAGCAAGTACAAGAAATTTGAAAATTGTACGTAATTTCACGGTAGTGCTTATGGTCGATCCCGTTTCTCGCCTTCAGAGCTACTTTCTTGACTATATTTTGAGTTAAACAGTTGGCGCGACTTCAGTTCTAGCCTATAAAGTCAAATCTGGTGCGATTCCTCCATGGTAACATAGCTGCCCGAGGCCGCAAAATTAGCAAGTACAAGAAATTTGAAAATTGTACGTAATTGGACGGTAGTGCTTATGGTCGATCCCGTTTCTCGGCTTCAGAGCTACTTTCTTGACTGTATTTTGAGTTAAACAGTTGGCGCGACTTCAGTTCTAGCCTATAAAGTCAAATCTGGTGCGATTCCTCCATGATAACATAGCTGCCCGAGGTCGCAAAATTAGCAAGTACAAGAAATTTGAAAATTGTACGTAATTGCACGGTAGTGCTTATGGTCGATCCCGTTTCTCAGCTTCAGAGCTACTTTCTTGACTGTATTTTGAGTTAAGCAGTTGGCGCGACTTCAGTTCTAGCCTATAAAGTCAAATCTGGTGCGATTCCTCCATGGTAACATAGCTGCCCGAGGTCGCAAAATTAGCAAGTACAAGAAATTTGAAAATTGTACGTAATTGCACGGTAGTGCTTATGGTCGATCCCGTTTCTCAGCTTCAGAGCTACTTTCTTGACTGTATTTTGAGTTAAGCAGTTGGCGCGACTTCAGTTCTAGCCTATAAAGTCAAATGTTGTGTGGTTCCTCCATGGTAACGTAGCTGCCCGAGATCGCAAAGTTAGCAAGTACAAGAAATTTGAAAATTGTACGTAATTGCACAGTAGTGCTTATGGTCGATCCCGTTTTTCAGCTTCAGAGCTACTTTCTTGACTGTATTTTGAGTTAAGCAGTTGGCGCGACTTCAGTTCTAGCCTATAAAGTCAAATGTTGTGTGGTTCCTCCATGGTAACGTAGCTGCCCGAGGTCGCAAAATTAGCAAGTACAAGAAATTTGAAAATTGTACGTAATTGCACGGTAGTGCTTATAGTCGATCCCGTTTCTCGGCTTCAGAGCTACTTTCTTGACTGTATTTTAAGTTAAGCAGTTGTCGCGACTTCAGTTCTAGCCTATAAAGTCAAATCTTGTATAATTCCTTAATGGTAACATAGCTGCCCGAGGTCGCAAAGTTAGCAAGTACAAGAAATTTGAAAATTGTACGTAATTGCACGGTAGTGCTTATGGTCGATCCCGTTTCTCAGCTTCAGAGCTACTTTCTTGACTGTATTTTGAGTTAAACAGTTGGCGCGACTTCAGTTCTAGCCTATAAAGTCAAATCTGGTGCGATTCCTCCATGGTAACATAGCTGCCCGAGGTCGCAAAATTAGCAAGTACAAGAAATTTGAAAATTGTACGTAATTGCACGGTAGTGCTTATGGTCGATCCCGTTTCTCAGCTTCAGAGCTACTTTCTTGACTGTATTTTGAGTTAAACAGTTGGCGCGACTTCAGTTCTAGCCTATAAAGTCAAATCTGGTGCGATTCCTCCATGGTAACATAGCTGCCCGAGGTCGCAAAATTAGCAAGTACAAGAAATTTGAAAATTGTACGTAATTGCACGGTAGTGCTTATGGTCGATCCCGTTTCTCAGCTTCAGAGCTACTTTCTTGACTGTATTTTGAGTTAAGCAGTTGGCGCGACTTCAGTTCTAGCCTATAAAGTCAAATGTTGTGTGGTTCCTCCATGGTAACGTAGCTGCCCGAGATCGCAAAGTTAGCAAGTACAAGAAATTTGAAAATTGTACGTAATTGCACAGAAGTGCTTATGGTCGATCCCGTTTCTCAGCTTCAGAGCTACTTTCTTGACTATATTTTGAGTTAAGCAGTTGGCGCGATTTCAGTTCTAGCCTATAAAGTCAAATGTTGTGTGGTTCCTCCATGGTAACGTAGCTGCCCGAGGTCGCAAAGTTAGCAAGTACAAGAAATTTGAAAATTGTACGTAATTGCACAGTAGTGCTTATGGTCGATCCCGTTTTTCAGCTTCAGAGCTACTTTCTTGACTGTATTTTGAGTTAAGCAGTTGGCGCGACTTCAGTTCTAGCCTATAAAGTCAAATGTTGTGTGGTTCCTCCATGGTAACGTAGCTGCCCGAGGTCGCAAAATTAGCAAGTACAAGAAATTTGAAAATTGTACGTAATTGCACGGTAGTGCTTATAGTCGATCCCGTTTCCAGCTTCAGAGCTACTTTCTTGACTGTATTTTGAGTTAAGCAGTTGGCGCGACTTCAGTTCTAGCCTATAAAGTCAAATGTTGTGTGGTTCCTCCATGGTAACGTAGCTGCCCGAGATCGCAAAGTTAGCAAGTACAAGAAATTTGAAAATTGTACGTAATTGCACAGAAGTGCTTATGGTCGATCCCGTTTCCAGCTTCAGAGCTACTTTCTTGACTATATTTTGAGTTAAGCAGTTGGCGCGATTTCAGTTCTAGCCTATAAAGTCAAATGTTGTGTGGTTCCTCCATGGTAACGTAGCTGCCCGAGGTCGCAAAGTTAGCAAGTACAAGAAATTTGAAAATTGTACGTAATTGCACAGTAGTGCTTATGGTCGATCCCGTTTTTCAGCTTCAGAGCTACTTTCTTGACTGTATTTTGAGTTAAGCAGTTGGCGCGACTTCAGTTCTAGCCTATAAAGTCAAATGTTGTGTGGTTCCTCCATGGTAACGTAGCTGCCCGAGGTCGCAAAATTAGCAAGTACAAGAAATTTGAAAATTGTACGTAATTGCACGGTAGTGCTTATAGTCGATCCCGTTTCTCGGCTTCAGAGCTACTTTCTTGACTGTATTTTAAGTTAAGCAGTTGTCGCGACTTCAGTTCTAGCCTATAAAGTCAAATCTTGTATAATTCCTTAATGGTAACATAGCTGCCCGAGGTCGCAAAGTTAGCAAGTACAAGAAATTTGAAAATTGTACGTAATTGCACGGTAGTGCTTATGGTCGATCCCGTTTCTCAGCTTCAGAGCTACTTTCTTGACTGTATTTTGAGTTAAACAGTTGGCGCGACTTCAGTTCTAGCCTATAAAGTCAAATCTGGTGCGATTCCTCCATGGTAACATAGCTGCCCGAGGTCGCAAAATTAGCAAGTACAAGAAATTTGAAAATTGTACGTAATTGCACGGTAGTGCTTATGGTCGATCCCGTTTCTCAGCTTCAGAGCTACTTTCTTGACTGTATTTTGAGTTAAACAGTTGGCGCGACTTCAGTTCTAGCCTATAAAGTCAAATCTGGTGCGATTCCTCCATGGTAACATAGCTGCCCGAGGTCGCAAAATTAGCAAGTACAAGAAATTTGAAAATTGTACGTAATTGCACGGTAGTGCTTATGGTCGATCCCGTTTCTCAGCTTCAGAGCTACTTTCTTGACTGTATTTTGAGTTAAGCAGTTGGCGCGACTTCAGTTCTAGCCTATAAAGTCAAATGTTGTGTGGTTCCTCCATGGTAACGTAGCTGCCCGAGATCGCAAAGTTAGCAAGTACAAGAAATTTGAAAATTGTACGTAATTGCACAGAAGTGCTTATGGTCGATCCCGTTTCTCAGCTTCAGAGCTACTTTCTTGACTATATTTTGAGTTAAGCAGTTGGCGCGATTTCAGTTCTAGCCTATAAAGTCAAATGTTGTGTGGTTCCTCCATGGTAACGTAGCTGCCCGAGGTCGCAAAGTTAGCAAGTACAAGAAATTTGAAAATTGTACGTAATTGCACAGTAGTGCTTATGGTCGATCCCGTTTTTCAGCTTCAGAGCTACTTTCTTGACTGTATTTTGAGTTAAGCAGTTGGCGCGACTTCAGTTCTAGCCTATAAAGTCAAATGTTGTGTGGTTCCTCCATGGTAACGTAGCTGCCCGAGGTCGCAAAATTAGCAAGTACAAGAAATTTGAAAATTGTACGTAATTGCACGGTAGTGCTTATAGTCGATCCCGTTTCCAGCTTCAGAGCTACTTTCTTGACTGTATTTTGAGTTAAGCAGTTGGCGCGACTTCAGTTCTAGCCTATAAAGTCAAATGTTGTGTGGTTCCTCCATGGTAACGTAGCTGCCCGAGATCGCAAAGTTAGCAAGTACAAGAAATTTGAAAATTGTACGTAATTGCACAGAAGTGCTTATGGTCGATCCCGTTTCCAGCTTCAGAGCTACTTTCTTGACTATATTTTGAGTTAAGCAGTTGGCGCGATTTCAGTTCTAGCCTATAAAGTCAAATGTTGTGTGGTTCCTCCATGGTAACGTAGCTGCCCGAGGTCGCAAAGTTAGCAAGTACAAGAAATTTGAAAATTGTACGTAATTGCACAGTAGTGCTTATGGTCGATCCCGTTTTTCAGCTTCAGAGCTACTTTCTTGACTGTATTTTGAGTTAAGCAGTTGTCGCGACTTCAGTTCTAGCCTATAAAGTCAAATGTTGTGTGGTTCCTCCATGGTAACGTAGCTGCCCAAGGTCGCAAAGTTAGCAAGTACAAGAAATTTGAAAATTGTACGTAATTGCACAGTAGTGCTTATGGTCGATGCCCTTTCTCAGCTTCAAACCTACTTTCTTGACTGTATTTTGAGTTAAGCAGTTGCCGCGACTTCAGTTCTAGCCTATACAGTCAAATCTTGTGTGATTCCTCCATGGTAACATAGCTGCCCCACGTCGCAAAGTTAGCAAGTACAAGAAATTTGAAAATTGTACGTAATTTCACATTAGTGCTTATGGTCGATGCCGTTTCTCGGCTGGTGCGACTTCAGTTCTAGCCTATAAAGTCAAATCTTATGTGGTTCCTCCATGGTAACATAGCTGCCCGAGGTCGCAAAGTTAGCAAGTACAAGAAATTTGAAAATTGTACGTAATTGCACAGTAGTGCTTATGGTCGATCCCGTTTCTCAGCTTCAGAGCTACTTTCTTGACTGTATTTTGAGTTAAGCAGTTGGCGCGACTTCAGTTCTAGCCTATAAAGTCAAATCTTGTGTGGTTCCTCCATGGTAACATAGCTGCCCGAGGCCGCAAAGTTAGCAAGTACAGGAAATTTGAAAATTGTACGTAATTGAACAGTAGTGCTTAAGGTCGATGCCGTTTCTCGGCTTCAGAGATACTTTCTTGACTGTATTTTGAGTTAAGCAGTTGCCGCGACTTCAGTTCTAGCCTATAAAGTCAAATGTTGTGTGGTTCCTCCATGGTAGCATAGCTGCCCGAGGTCGCGAAGTTAGCAAGTACAAGAAATTTGAAAACTGTACGTAATTGCACAGTAGTGCTTATGGTCGATCCCGTTTCTCAGCTTCAGAGCTACTTTCTTGACTGTATTTTGAGTTAAGCAGTTGGCGCGACTTCAGTTCTAGCCTATAAAGTCAAATCTTGTGTGGTTCCTCCATGGTAGCATAGCTGCCCGAGGTCGCGAAGTTAGCAAGTACAAGAAATTTGAAAATTGTACGTAATTGCACAGTAGTGCTTAAGGTCGATGCCGTTTCTCGGCTTCAGAGATACTTTCTTGACTGTATTTTGAGTTAAGCAGTTGCCGCGACTTCAGTTCTAGCCTATAAAGTCAAATGTTGTGTGGTTCCTCCATGGTAGCATAGCTGCCCGAGGTCGCGAAGTTAGCAAGTACAAGAAATTTGAAAATTGTACGTAATTGCACAGTAGTGCTTATGGTCGATCCCGTTTCTCAGCTTCAGAGCTACTTTCTTGACTGTATTTTGAGTTAAGCAGTTGGCGCGACTTCAGTTCTAGCCTATAAAGTCAAATCTTGTGTGGTTCCTCCATGGTAACATAGCTGCCCGAGGCCGCAAAGTTAGCAAGTACAGGAAATTTGAAAATTGTACGTAATTGCACAGTAGTGCTTATGGTCGATGCCCTTTCTCAGCTTCAGACCTACTTTCTTGACTGTATTTTGAGTTAAGCAGTTGCCGCGACTTCAGTTCTAGCCTATAAAGTCAAATCTTGTGTGATTCCTCCATGGTAACATAGCAGCCCCACGTCGCAAGGTTAGCAAGTACAAGAAATTTGAAAATTGTACGTAATTTCACATTAGTGCTTATGGTCGATCCCGTTTCTCGGCTTCAGAGCTACTTTCTTGACTGTATTTTGAGTTAAGCAGTTGCCGCGACTTCAGTTCTAGCCTATAAAGTCAAATGTTGTGTGGTTCCTCCATGGTAACATAGCTGCCCGAGGTCGCAAAGTTGGCAAGTACAAGAAATTTGAAAATTGTACGTAATTTCACAGTAGTGCTTATGGTCGATCCCGTTTCTCGGCTTCAGAGCTACTTTCTTGACTGTATTTTGAGTTAAGCAGTTGCCGCGACTTCAGTTCTAGCCTATAAAGTCAAATGTTGTGTGGTTCCTCCATGGTAACATAGCTGCCCGAGGTCGCAAAGTTGGCAAGTACAAGAAATTTGAAAATTGTACGTAATTGCACAGTAGTGCTTAAGGTCGATGCCGTTTCTCGGCTTCAGAGATACTTTCTTGACTGTATTTTGAGTTAAGCAGTTGGCGCGACTTCAGTTCTAGCCTATAAAGTCAAATCTTGTGTGATTCCTCCATGGTAACATAGCTGCCCGAGGCCGCAAAGTTAGCAAGTACAGGAAATTTGAAAATTGTACGTAATTGCATAGTAGTGCTTATGGTCGATGCCCTTTCTCAGCTTCAGAGCTACTTTCTTGACTGTATTTTGAGTTAAGCAGTTGCCGCGACTTCAGTTCTAGCCTATAAAGTCAAATGTTGTGTGGTTCCTACATGGTAACATAGCTGCCCGAGGTCGCGAAGTTAGCAAGTACAAGAAATTTGAAAATTGTACGTAATTGCACAGTAGTGCTTATGGTCGATCCCGTTTGTCAGCTTCAGAGCTACTTTCTTGACTGTATTTTGAGTTAAGCAGTTGGCGCGACTTCAGTTCTAGCCTATAAAGTCAAATCTTGTGTGGTTCCTCCATGGTAACATAGCTGCCCGAGGCCGCAAAGTTAGCAAGTACAGGAAATTTGAAAATTGTACGTAATTGCACAGTAGTGCTTAAGGTCGATGCCGTTTCTCGGCTTCAGAGATACTTTCTTGACTGTATTTTGAGTTAGGCAGTTGGCGCATCTTCAGTTCTAGCCTATAAAGTCAAATCTTGTGTGATTCCTCCATGGTAACATACCTGCCCGAGGTCGCAAAGTTAGCAAGTACAAGAAATTTGAAAATTGTACGTAATTGCACAGTAGTGCTTAAGGTCGATGCCGTTTCTCGGCTTCAGAGCTACTTTCTTGACTGTATTTTGAGTTAAGCAGTTGCCGCGACTTCAGTTCTAGCCTTAAAAGTCAAATCTTGTGTGATTCCTCCATGGTAACATAGCTGCCCGAGGTCGCAAATTTAGCAAGTACAAGAAATGTGAAAATTGTACGTAATTGCACAGTAGTGCTTAAGGTCGATGCCGTTTCTCGGCTTCAGAGCTACTTTCTTGACTGTATTTTGAGTTAAGCAGTTGCCGCGACTTCAGTTCTAGCCTTAAAAGTCAAATCTTGTGTGATTCCTCCATGGTAACATAGCTGCCCGAGGTCGCAAATTTAGCAAGTACAAGAAATGTGAAAATTGTACGTAATTTCACATTAGTGCTTATGGTCGATCCCGTTTCTCGGCTTCAGAGCTACTTTCTTGACTGTATTTTGAGTTAAGCAGTTGGCGCGACTTCAGTTCTAGCCTATAAAGTCAAATCTTCTTCCTCCATGGTAACATAGCTGCCCCACGTCGCAAAGTTAGCAAGTACAAGAAATTTGAAAATTGTACGTAATTGCAAAGTAGTGCTTAAGGTCGATGCCGTTTCTCGGCTTCAGAGATACTTTCTTGACTGTATTTTGAGTTAAGCAGTTGGCGCGACTTCAGTTCTAGCCTTAAAAGTCAAATCTTGTGTGATTCCTCCATGGTAACATAGCTGCCCGAGGTCGCAAAGTTAGCAAGTACAAGAAATGTGAAAATTGTACGTAATTTCACATTAGTGCTTATGGTCGATGCCGTTTCTCGGCTTCAGAGCTACTTTCTTGACTGTATTTTGAGTTAGACAGTTGGTGCGACTTCAGTTCTAGCCTATAAAGTCAAATCTTGTGTGATTCCTCCATGGTAACATAGCTGCCCCACGTCGCAAAGTTAGCAAGTACAAGAAAATTGTACGTATTTTCACAGTAGTGCTTATGGTCGATCCCGTTTCTCGGCTTCAGAGCTACTTTCTTGACTGTATTTTGAGTTAAGCAGTTGCCGCGACTTCAGTTCTAGCCTTAAAAGTCAAATCTTGTGTGATTCCTCCATGGTAACATAGCTGCCCGAGGTCGCAAAGTTAGCAAGTACAAGAAATGTGAAAATTGTACGTAATTTCACAGTAGTGCTTATGGTCGATCCCGTTTCTCGGCTTCAGAGCTACTTTCTTGACTGTATTTTGAGTCAAGCAGTTGGCGCGACTTCAGTTCTAGCCTTAAAAGTCAAATCTTGTGTGATTCCTCCATGGTAACATAGTTGCCCGAGGTCGCAAAGTTAGCAAGTACAAGAAATGTGAAAATTGTACGTAATTTCACATTAGTGCTTATGGTCGATGCCGTTTCTCGGCTTCAGAGCTACTTTCTTGACTGTATTTTGAGTTAGATAGTTGGTGCGACTTCAGTTCTAGCCTATAAAGTCAAATGTTGTGTGGTTCCTCCATGGTAACATAGCTGCCCGAGGTCGCAAAGTTAGCAAGTACAAGAAATTTGAAAATTGTACGTAATTGCACAGTAGTGCTTATGGTCGATCCCGTTTCTCAGCTTCAGAGCTACTTTCTTGACTGTATTTTGAGTTAAGCAGTTTGCGCGACTTCAGTTCTAGCCTATAAAGTCAAATCTTGTGTGGTTCCTCCATGGTAACATAGCTGCCCGAGGCCGCAAAGTTAGCAAGTACAGGAAATTTGAAAATTGTACGTAATTGCACAGTAGTGCTTAAGGTCGATGCCGTTTCTCGGCTTCAGAGATACTTTCTTGACTGTATTTTGAGTTAAGCAGTTGGCGCAACTTCAGTTCTAGCCTATGAAGTCAAATCTTGTGTGGTTCCTCCATGGTAACATAGCTGCCCGAGGCCGCAAAGTTAGCAAGTACAGGAAATTTGAAAATTGTACGTAATTGCACAGTAGTGCTTAAGGTCGATGCCGTTTCTCGGCTTCAGAGATACTTTCTTGACTGTATTTTGAGTTAGGCAGTTGGCGCAACTTCAGTTCTAGCCTATAAAGTCAAATCTTGTGTGATTCCTCCATGGTAACATAGCTGCCCGAGGTCGCAAATTTAACAAGTACAAGAAATGTGAAAATTGTACGTAATTGCACAGTAGTGCTTAAGGTCGATGCCGTTTCTTGGCTTCAGAGCTACTTTCTTGACTGTATTTTGAGTTAAGCAGTTGCCGCGACTTCAGTTCTAGCCTTGAAAGTCAAATCTTGTGTGATTCCTCCATGGTAACATACCTGCCCGAGGTCGCAAAGTTAGCAAGTACAAGAAATTTGAAAATTGTGCGTAATTGCACAGTAGTGCTTAAGGTCGATGCCGTTTCTCGGCTTCAGAGATACTTTCTTGACTGTATTTTGAGTTAAGCAGTTGCCGCGACTTCAGTTCTAGCCTTAAAAGTCAAATCTTGTGTGATTCCTCCATGGTAACATAGCTGCCCGAGGTCGCAAATTTAGCAAGTACAAGAAATGTGAAAATTGTACGTAATTTCACATTAGTGCTTATGGTCGATCCCGTTTCTCGGCTTCAGAGCTACTTTCTTGACTGTATTTTGAGCTAAACAGTTGGCGCGACTTCAGTTCTAGCCTATAAAGTCAAATCTTGTGTGATTCCTCCATGGTAACATAGCTGCCCGAGGCCGCAAAGTTAGCAAGTACAAGAAATTTGAAAATTGTACGTAATTTCACAGTAGTGCTTATGGTCGATGCCGTTTCTCGGCTTCAGAGCTACTTTCTTGACTGTATTTTGAGTTAAGCAGTTGGCGCAACTTCAGTTCTAGCCTTTAAAGCCAAATCTTATGTGGTTCCTCCATGGTAACATAGCTGCCCGAGGTCGCAAAGTTAGCAAGTACAAGAAATTTGAAAATTGTACGTAATTGCACAGTAGTGCTTAAGGTCGATGCCGTTTCTCGGCTTCAGAGCTACTTTCTTGACTGTATTTTGAGTTAAGCAGTTGCCGCGACTTCAGTTCTAGCCTTAAAAGTCAAATCTTGTGTGATTCCTCCATGGTAACATAGCTGCCCGAGGTCGCAAATTTAGCAAGTACAAGAAATGTGAAAATTGTAAGTAATTTCACATTAGTGCTTATGGTCGATCCCGTTTCTCGGCTTCAGAGCTACTTTCTTGACTGTATTTTGAGCTAAACAGTTGGGGCGACTTCAGTTCTAGCCTATAAAGTCAAATCTTGTGTGATTCCTCCATGGTAACATAGCTGCCCGAGGCCGCAAAGTTAGCAAGTACAAGAAATGTGAAAATTGTACGTAATTGCACAGTAGTGCTTAAGGTCGATGCCGTTTCTCGGCTTCAGAGCTACTTTCTTGACTGTATTTTGAGTTAAGCAGTTGCCGCGACTTCAGTTCTAGCCTTAAAAGTCAAATCTTGTGTGATTCCTCCATGGTAACATAGCTGCCCGAGGTCGCAAATTTAGCAAGTACAAGAAATGTGAAAATTGTACGTAATTGCACAGTAGTGCTTAAGGTCGATGCTGTTTCTTGGCTTCAGAGCTCTTTTCTTGACTGTATTTTGAGTTAAGCAGTTGCCGCGACTTCAGTTCTAGCCTTAAAAGTCAAATCTTGTGTGATTCCTCCATGGTAACATAGCTGCCCGAGGTCGCAAATTTAGCAAGTACAAGAAATGTGAAAATTGTACGTAATTTCACATTAGTGCTTATGGTCGATCCCGTTTCTCGGCTTCAGAGCTACTTTCTTGACTGTATTTTGAGCTAAACAGTTGGCGCGACTTCAGTTCTAGCCTATAAAGTCAAATCTTGTGTGATTCCTCCATGGTAACATAGCTGCCCGAGGCCGCAAAGTTAGCAAGTACAAGAAATTTGAAAATTGTACGTAATTTCACAGTAGTGCTTATGGTCGATGCCGTTTCTCAGCTTCAGAGCTACTTTCTTGACTGTATTTTGAGTTAAGCAGTTGGCGCAACTTCAGTTCTAGCCTTTAAAGTCAAATCTTATGTGGTTCCTCCATGGTAACATAGCTGCCCGAGGTCGCAAAGTTAGCAAGTACAAGAAATTTGAAAATTGTACGTAATTGCACAGTAGTGCTTAAGGTCGATGCCGTTTCTCGGCTTCAGAGCTACTTTCTTGACTGTATTTTGAGTTAAGCAGTTGCCGCGACTTCAGTTCTAGCCTTAAAAGTCAAATCTTGTGTGATTCCTCCATGGTAACATAGCTGCCCGAGGTCGCAAATTTAGCAAGTACAAGAAATGTGAAAATTGTACGTAATTTCACATTAGTGCTTATGGTCGATCCCGTTTCTCGGCTTCAGAGCTACTTTCTTGACTGTATTTTGAGTTAAGCAGTTGGCGCGACTTCAGTTCTAGCCTATAAAGTCAAATCTTCTTCCTCCATGGTAACATAGCTGCCCCACGTCGCAAAGTTAGCAAGTACAAGAAATTTGAAAATTGTACGTAATTGCAAAGTAGTGCTTAAGGTCGATGCCGTTTCTCGGCTTCAGAGATACTTTCTTGACTGTATTTTGAGTTAAGCAGTTGGCGCGACTTCAGTTCTAGCCTTAAAAGTCAAATCTTGTGTGATTCCTCCATGGTAACATAGCTGCCCGAGGTCGCAAAGTTAGCAAGTACAAGAAATGTGAAAATTGTACGTAATTTCACATTAGTGCTTATGGTCGATGCCGTTTCTCGGCTTCAGAGCTACTTTCTTGACTGTATTTTGAGTTAGACAGTTGGTGCGACTTCAGTTCTAGCCTATAAAGTCAAATCTTGTGTGATTCCTCCATGGTAACATAGCTGCCCCACGTCGCAAAGTTAGCAAGTACAAGAAAATTGTACGTATTTTCACAGTAGTGCTTATGGTCGATCCCGTTTCTCGGCTTCAGAGCTACTTTCTTGACTGTATTTTGAGTTAAGCAGTTGGCGCGACTTCAGTTCTAGCCTTAAAAGTCAAATCTTGTGTGATTCCTCCATGGTAACATAGCTGCCCGAGGTCGCAAAGTTAGCAAGTACAAGAAATGTGAAAATTGTACGTAATTTCACAGTAGTGCTTATGGTCGATCCCGTTTCTCGGCTTCAGAGCTACTTTCTTGACTGTATTTTGAGTCAAGCAGTTGGCGCGACTTCAGTTCTAGCCTTAAAAGTCAAATCTTGTGTGATTCCTCCATGGTAACATAGTTGCCCGAGGTCGCAAAGTTAGCAAGTACAAGAAATGTGAAAATTGTACGTAATTTCACATTAGTGCTTATGGTCGATGCCGTTTCTCGGCTTCAGAGCTACTTTCTTGACTGTATTTTGAGTTAGATAGTTGGTGCGACTTCAGTTCTAGCCTATAAAGTCAAATGTTGTGTGGTTCCTCCATGGTAACATAGCTGCCCGAGGTCGCAAAGTTAGCAAGTACAAGAAATTTGAAAATTGTACGTAATTGCACAGTAGTGCTTATGGTCGATCCCGTTTCTCAGCTTCAGAGCTACTTTCTTGACTGTATTTTGAGTTAAGCAGTTTGCGCGACTTCAGTTCTAGCCTATAAAGTCAAATCTTGTGTGGTTCCTCCATGGTAACATAGCTGCCCGAGGAAGCAAAGTTAGCAAGTACAGGAAATTTGAAAATTGTACGTAATTGCACAGTAGTGCTTAAGGTCGATGCCGTTTCTCGGCTTCAGAGATACTTTCTTGACTGTATTTTGAGTTAAGCAGTTGGCGCAACTTCAGTTCTAGCCTATGAAGTCAAATCTTGTGTGGTTCCTCCATGGTAACATAGCTGCCCGAGGCCGCAAAGTTAGCAAGTACAGGAAATTTGAAAATTGTACGTAATTGCACAGTAGTGCTTAAGGTCGATCCCGTTTCTCGGCTTCAGAGCTACTTTCTTGACTGTATTTTGAGTCAAGCAGTTGGCGCGACTTCAGTTCTAGCCTTAAAAGTCAAATCTTGTGTGATTCCTCCATGGTAACATAGTTGCCCGAGGTCGCAAAGTTAGCAAGTACAAGAAATGTGAAAATTGTACGTAATTTCACATTAGTGCTTATGGTCGATGCCGTTTCTCGGCTTCAGAGCTACTTTCTTGACTGTATTTTGAGTTAGATAGTTGGTGCGACTTCAGTTCTAGCCTATAAAGTCAAATGTTGTGTGGTTCCTCCATGGTAACATAGCTGCCCGAGGTCGCAAAGTTAGCAAGTACAAGAAATTTGAAAATTGTACGTAATTGCACAGTAGTGCTTATGGTCGATCCCGTTTCTCAGCTTCAGAGCTACTTTCTTGACTGTATTTTGAGTTAAGCAGTTTGCGCGACTTCAGTTCTAGCCTATAAAGTCAAATCTTGTGTGGTTCCTCCATGGTAACATAGCTGCCCGAGGCCGCAAAGTTAGCAAGTACAGGAAATTTGAAAATTGTACGTAATTGCACAGTAGTGCTTAAGGTCGATGCCGTTTCTCGGCTTCAGAGATACTTTCTTGACTGTATTTTGAGTTAAGCAGTTGGCGCAACTTCAGTTCTAGCCTATGAAGTCAAATCTTGTGTGGTTCCTCCATGGTAACATAGCTGCCCGAGGCCGCAAAGTTAGCAAGTACAGGAAATTTGAAAATTGTACGTAATTGCACAGTAGTGCTTAAGGTCGATGCCGTTTCTCGGCTTCAGAGATACTTTCTTGACTGTATTTTGAGTTAGGCAGTTGGCGCAACTTCAGTTCTAGCCTATAATGTCAAATCTTGTGTGATTCCTCCATGGTAACATAGCTGCCCGAGGTCGCAAATTTAACAAGTACTAGAAATGTGAAAATTGTACGTAATTGCACAGTAGTGCTTAAGGTCGATGCCGTTTCTTGGCTTCAGAGCTACTTTCTTGACTGTATTTTGAGTTAAGCAGTTGCCGCGACTTCAGTTCTAGCCTTGAAAGTCAAATCTTGTGTGATTCCTCCATGGTAACATACCTGCCCGAGGTCGCAAAGTTAGCAAGTACAAGAAATTTGAAAATTGTGCGTAATTGCACAGTAGTGCTTAAGGTCGATGCCGTTTCTCGGCTTCAGAGATACTTTCTTGACTGTATTTTGAGTTAAGCAGTTGCCGCGACTTCAGTTCTAGCCTTAAAAGTCAAATCTTGTGTGATTCCTCCATGGTAACATAGCTGCCCGAGGTCGCAAATTTAGCAAGTACAAGAAATGTGAAAATTGTACGTAATTTCACATTAGTGCTTATGGTCGATCCCGTTTCTCGGCTTCAGAGCTACTTTCTTGACTGTATTTTGAGCTAAACAGTTGGCGCGACTTCAGTTCTAGCCTATAAAGTCAAATCTTGTGTGATTCCTCCATGGTAACATAGCTGCCCGAGGCCGCAAATTTAGCAAGTACAAGAAATTTGAAAATTGTACGTAATTTCACAGTAGTGCTTATGGTCGATGCCGTTTCTCGGCTTCAGAGCTACTTTCTTGACTGTATTTTGAGTTAAGCAGTTGGCGCAACTTCAGTTCTAGCCTTTAAAGCCAAATCTTATGTGGTTCCTCCATGGTAACATAGCTGCCCGAGGTCGCAAAGTTAGCAAGTACAAGAAATTTGAAAATTGTACGTAATTGCACAGTAGTGCTTAAGGTCGATGCCGTTTCTCGGCTTCAGAGCTACTTTCTTGACTGTATTTTGAGTTAAGCAGTTGCCGCGACTTCAGTTCTAGCCTTAAAAGTCAAATCTTGTGTGATTCCTCCATGGTAACATAGCTGCCCGAGGTCGCAAATTTAGCAAGTACAAGAAATGTGAAAATTGTACGTAATTTCACATTAGTGCTTATGGTCGATCCCGTTTCTCGGCTTCAGAGCTACTTTCTTGACTGTATTTTGAGTTAAGCAGTTGGCGCGACTTCAGTTCTAGCCTATAAAGTCAAATCTTCTTCCTCCATGGTAACATAGCTGCCCCACGTCGCAAAGTTAGCAAGTACAAGAAATTTGAAAATTGTACGTAATTGCAAAGTAGTGCTTAAGGTCGATGCCGTTTCTCGGCTTCAGAGATACTTTCTTGACTGTATTTTGAGTTAAGCAGTTGGCGCGACTTCAGTTCTAGCCTTAAAAGTCAAATCTTGTGTGATTCCTCCATGGTAACATAGCTGCCCGAGGTCGCAAAGTTAGCAAGTACAAGAAATGTGAAAATTGTACGTAATTTCACATTAGTGCTTATGGTCGATGCCGTTTCTCGGCTTCAGAGCTACTTTCTTGACTGTATTTTGAGTTAGACAGTTGGTACGACTTCAGTTCTAGCCTATAAAGTCAAATCTTGTGTGATTCCTCCATGGTAACATAGCTGCCCCACGTCGCAAAGTTAGCAAGTACAAGAAAATTGTACGTATTTTCACAGTAGTGCTTATGGTCGATGCCGTTTCTCGGCTTCAGAGCTACTTTCTTGACTGTATTTTGAGTTAGACAGTTGGTGCGACTTCAGTTCTAGCCTATAAAGTCAAATGTTGTGTGGTTCCTCCATGGTAACATAGCTGCCCGAGGTCGCAAAGTTAGCAAGTACAAGAAATTTGAAAATTGTACGTAATTGCACAGTAGTGCTTATGGTCGATCCCGTTTCTCAGCTTCAGAGCTACTTTCTTGACTGTATTTTGAGTTAAGCAGTTTGCGCGACTTCAGTTCTAGCCTATAAAGTCAAATCTTGTGTGGTTCCTCCATGGTAACATAGCTGCCCGAGGCCGCAAAGTTAGCAAGTACAGGAAATTTGAAAATTGTACGTAATTGCACAGTAGTGCTTAAGGTCGATGCCGTTTCTCGGCTTCAGAGATACTTTCTTGACTGTATTTTGAGTTAAGCAGTTGGCGCAACTTCAGTTCTAGCCTATGAAGTCAAATCTTGTGTGGTTCCTCCATGGTAACATAGCTGCCCGAGGCCGCAAAGTTAGCAAGTACAGGAAATTTGAAAATTGTACGTAATTGCACAGTAGTGCTTAAGGTCGATGCCGTTTCTCGGCTTCAGAGATACTTTCTTGACTGTATTTTGAGTTAGGCAGTTCGCGCAACTTCAGTTCTAGCCTATAAAGTCAAATCTTGTGTGATTCCTCCATGGTAACATAGCTGCCCGAGGTCGCAAATTTAACAAGTACAAGAAATGTGAAAATTGTACGTAATTTCACATTAGTGCTTAAGGTCGATGCCGTTTCTTGGCTTCAGAGCTACTTTCTTGACTGTATTTTGAGTTAAGCAGTTGCCGCGACTTCAGTTCTAGCCTTGAAAGTCAAATCTTGTGTGATTCCTCCATGGTAACATACCTGCCAGAGGTCGCAAAGTTAGCAAGTACAAGAAATTTGAAAATTGTGCGTAATTGCACAGTAGTGCTTAAGGTCGATGCCGTTTCTCGGCTTCAGAGATACTTTCTTGACTGTATTTTGAGTTAAGCAGTTGCCGCGACTTCAGTTCTAGCCTTAAAAGTCAAATCTTGTGTGATTCCTCCATGGTAACATAGCTGCCCGAGGTCGCAAATTTAGCAAGTACAAGAAATGTGAAAATTGTACGTAATTTCACATTAGTGCTTATGGTCGATCCCGTTTCTCGGCTTCAGAGCTACTTTCTTGACTGTATTTTGAGCTAAACAGTTGGCGCGACTTCAGTTCTAGCCTATAAAGTCAAATCTTGTGTGATTCCTCCATGGTAACATAGCTGCCCGAGGCCGCAAAGTTAGCAAGTACAAGAAATTTGAAAATTGTACGTAATTTCACAGTAGTGCTTATGGTCGATGCCGTTTCTCGGCTTCAGAGCTACTTTCTTGACTGTATTTTGAGTTAAGCAGTTGGCGCAACTTCAGTTCTAGCCTTTAAAGCCAAATCTTATGTGGTTCCTCCATGGTAACATAGCTGCCCGAGGTCGCAAAGTTAGCAAGTACAAGAAATTTGAAAATTGTACGTAATTGCACAGTAGTGCTTAAGGTCGATGCCGTTTCTCGGCTTCAGAGCTACTTTCTTGACTGTATTTTGAGTTAAGCAGTTGCCGCGACTTCAGTTCTAGCCTTAAAAGTCAAATCTTGTGTGATTCCTCCATGGTAACATAGCTGCCCGAGGTCGCAAATTTAGCAAGTACAAGAAATGTGAAAATTGTACGTAATTTCACAGTAGTGCTTATGGTCGATCCCGTTTCTCGGCTTCAGAGCTACTTTCTTGACTGTATTTTGAGTTAAGCAGTTGCCGCGACTTCAGTTCTAGCCTATAAAATCAAATCTTGTGTGATTCCTCCATGGTAACATAGCTGCCCCACGTCGCAAGGTTAGCAAGTACAAGAAATTTGAAAATTGTACGTAATTTCACATTAGTGCTTATGGTCGATCCCGTTTCTCGGCTTCAGAGCTACTTTCTTGACTGTATTTTGAGTTAAGCAGTTGGCGCAACTTCAGTTCTAGCCTATAAAGTCAAATCTTATGTCGTTCCTCCATGGTAACATAGCTGCCCGAGGTCGCAAAGTTAGCAAGTACAAGAAATGTGAAAATTGTACGTAATTTCACATTAGTGCTTATGGTCGATGCCGTTTCTCGGCTTCAGAGCTACTTTCTTGACTGTATTTTGAGTTAGACAGTTGGTGCGACTTCAGTTCTAGCCTATAAAGTCAAATCTTGTGTGATTCCTCCATGGTAACATAGCTGCCCCACGTCGCAAAGTTAGCAAGTACAAGAAAATTGTACGTATTTTCACAGTAGTGCTTATGGTCGATCCCGTTTCTCGGCTTCAGAGCTACTTTCTTGACTGTATTTTGAGTCAAGCAGTTGGCGCGACTTCAGTTCTAGCCTTAAAAGTCAAATCTTGTGTGATTCCTCCATCGTAACATAGTTGCCCGAGGTCGCAAAGTTAGCAAGTACAAGAAATGTGAAAATTGTACGTAATTGCACAGTAGTGCTTATGGTCGATCCCGTTTCTCAGCTTCAGAGCTACTTTCTTGACTGTATTTTGAGTTAAGCAGTTTGCGCGACTTCAGTTCTAGCCTATAAAGTCAAATCTTGTGTGGTTCCTCCATGGTAACATAGCTGCCCGAGGCCGCAAAGTTAGCAAGTACAGGAAATTTGAAAATTGTACGTAATTGCACAGTAGTGCTTAAGGTCGATGCCGTTTCTCGGCTTCAGAGATACTTTATTGACTGTATTTTGAGTTAAGCAGTTGGCGCAACTTCAGTTCTAGCCTATGAAGTCAAATCTTGTGTGGTTCCTCCATGGTAACATAGCTGCCCGAGGCCGCAAAGTTAGCAAGTACAGGAAATTTGAAAATTGTACGTAATTGCACAGTAGTGCTTAAGGTCGATGCCGTTTCTCGGCTTCAGAGATACTTTCTTGACTGTATTTTGAGTTAGGCAGTTGGCGCAACTTCAGTTCTAGCCTATAAAGTCAAATCTTGTGTGATTCCTCCATGGTAACATAGCTGCCCGAGGTCGCAAATTTAACAAGTACAAGAAATGTGAAAATTGTACGTAATTGCACAGTAGTGCTTAAGGTCGATGCCGTTTCTTGGCTTCAGAGCTACTTTCTTGACTGTATTTTGAGTTAAGCAGTTGCCGCGACTTCAGTTCTAGCCTTGAAAGTCAAATCTTGTGTGATTCCTCCATGGTAACATACCTGCCCGAGGTCGCAAAGTTAGCAAGTACAAGAAATTTGAAAATTGTGCGTAATTGCACAGTAGTGCTTAAGGTCGATGCCGTTTCTCGGCTTCAGAGATACTTTCTTGACTGTATTTTGAGTTAAGCAGTTGCCGCGACTTCAGTTCTAGCCTTAAAAGTCAAATCTTGTGTGATTCCTCCATGGTAACATAGCTGCCCGAGGTCGCAAATTTAGCAAGTACAAGAAATGTGAAAATTGTACGTAATTTCACATTAGTGCTTATGGTCGATCCCGTTTCTCGGCTTCAGAGCTACTTTCTTGACTGTATTTTGAGCTAAACAGTTGGCGCGACTTCAGTTCTAGCCTATAAAGTCAAATCTTGTGTGATTCCTCCATGGTAACATAGCTGCCCGAGGCCGCAAAGTTAGCAAGTACAAGAAATTTGAAAATTGTACGTAATTTCACAGTAGTGCTTATGGTCGATGCCGTTTCTCGGCTTCAGAGCTACTTTCTTGACTGTATTTTGAGTTAAGCAGTTGGCGCAACTTCAGTTCTAGCCTTTAAAGCCAAATCTTATGTGGTTCCTCCATGGTAACATAGCTGCCCGCGGTCGCAAAGTTAGCAAGTACAAGAAATTTGAAAATTGTACGTAATTGCACAGTAGTGCTTAAGGTCGATGCCGTTTCTCGGCTTCAGAGCTACTTTCTTGACTGTATTTTGAGTTAAGCAGTTGCCGCGACTTCAGTTCTAGCCTTAAAAGTCAAATCTTGTGTGATTCCTCCATGGTAACATAGCTGCCCGAGGTCGCAAATTTAGCAAGTACAAGAAATGTGAAAATTGTAAGTAATTTCACATTAGTGCTTATGGTCGATCCCGTTTCTCGGCTTCAGAGCTACTTTCTTGACTGTATTTTGAGTTAGACAGTTGGTGCGACTTCAGTTCTAGCCTATAAAGTCAAATCTTGTGTGATTCCTCCATGGTAACATAGCTGCCCCACGTCGCAAAGTTAGCAAGTACAAGAAAATTGTACGTATTTTCACAGTAGTGCTTATGGTCGATCCCGTTTCTCGGCTTCAGAGCTACTTTCTTGACTGTATTTTGAGTTAAGCAGTTGGCGCGACTTCAGTTCTAGCCTTAAAAGTCAAATCTTGTGTGATTCCTCCATGGTAACATAGCTGCCCGAGGTCGCAAAGTTAGCAAGTACAAGAAATTTGAAAATTGTACGTAATTTCACAGTAGTGCTTATGGTCGATGCCGTTTCTCAGCTTCAGAGCTACTTTCTTGACTGTATTTTGAGTTAAGCAGTTGGCGCGACTTCAGTTCTAGCCTATAAAGTCAAATCTTGTGTGATTCCTCCATGGTAACATAGCTGCCCGAGGCCGCAAAGTTAGCAAGTACAGGAAATTTGAAAATTGTACGTAATTGCACAGTAGTGCTTATGGTCGATGCCCTTTCTCAGCTTCAGAGCTACTTTCTTGACTGTATTTTGAGTTAAGCAGTTGGCGCAACTTCAGTTCTAGCCTTTAAAGTCAAATCTTATGTGGTTCCTCCATGGTAACATAGCTGCCCGAGGTCGCAAAGTTAGCAAGTACAAGAAATTTGAAAATTGTACGTAATTGCACAGTAGTGCTTAAGGTCGATGCCGTTTCTCGGCTTCAGAGCTACTTTCTTGACTGTATTTTGAGTTAAGCAGTTGCCGCGACTTCAGTTCTAGCCTTAAAAGTCAAATCTTGTGTGATTCCTCCATGGTAACATAGCTGCCCGAGGTCGCAAATTTAGCAAGTACAAGAAATGTGAAAATTGTACGTAATTTCACATTAGTGCTTATGGTCGATCCCGTTTCTCGGCTTCAGAGCTACTTTCTTGACTGTATTTTGAGTTAAGCAGTTGGCGCGACTTCAGTTCTAGCCTATAAAGTCAAATCTTCTTCCTCCATGGTAACATAGCTGCCCCACGTCGCAAAGTTAGCAAGTACAAGAAATTTGAAAATTGTACGTAATTGCAAAGTAGTGCTTAAGGTCGATGCCGTTTCTCGGCTTCAGAGATACTTTCTTGACTGTATTTTGAGTTAAGCAGTTGGCGCGACTTCAGTTCTAGCCTTAAAAGTCAAATCTTGTGTGATTCCTCCATGGTAACATAGCTGCCCGAGGTCGCAAAGTTAGCAAGTACAAGAAATGTGAAAATTGTACGTAATTTCACATTAGTGCTTATGGTCGATGCCGTTTCTCGGCTTCAGAGCTACTTTCTTGACTGTATTTTGAGTTAGACAGTTGGTGCGACTTCAGTTCTAGCCTATAAAGTCAAATCTTGTGTGATTCCTCCATGGTAACATAGCTGCCCCACGTCGCAAAGTTAGCAAGTACAAGAAAATTGTACGTATTTTCACAGTAGTGCTTATGGTCGATCCCGTTTCTCGGCTTCAGAGCTACTTTCTTGACTGTATTTTGAGTTAAGCAGTTGGCGCGACTTCAGTTCTAGCCTTAAAAGTCAAATCTTGTGTGATTCCTCCATGGTAACATAGCTGCCCGAGGTCGCAAAGTTAGCAAGTACAAGAAATGTGAAAATTGTACGTAATTTCACAGTAGTGCTTATGGTCGATCCCGTTTCTCGGCTTCAGAGCTACTTTCTTGACTGTATTTTGAGTCAAGCAGTTGGCGCGACTTCAGTTCTAGCCTTAAAAGTCAAATCTTGTGTGATTCCTCCATGGTAACATAGTTGCCCGAGGTCGCAAAGTTAGCAAGTACAAGAAATGTGAAAATTGTACGTAATTTCACATTAGTGCTTATGGTCGATGCCGTTTCTCGGCTTCAGAGCTACTTTCTTGACTGTATTTTGAGTTAGATAGTTGGTGCGACTTCAGTTCTAGCCTATAAAGTCAAATGTTGTGTGGTTCCTCCATGGTAACATAGCTGCCCGAGGTCGCAAAGTTAGCAAGTACAAGAAATTTGAAAATTGTACGTAATTGCACAGTAGTGCTTATGGTCGATCCCGTTTCTCAGCTTCAGAGCTACTTTCTTGACTGTATTTTGAGTTAAGCAGTTTGCGCGACTTCAGTTCTAGCCTATAAAGTCAAATCTTGTGTGGTTCCTCCATGGTAACATAGCTGCCCGAGGAAGCAAAGTTAGCAAGTACAGGAAATTTGAAAATTGTACGTAATTGCACAGTAGTGCTTAAGGTCGATGCCGTTTCTCGGCTTCAGAGATACTTTCTTGACTGTATTTTGAGTTAAGCAGTTGGCGCAACTTCAGTTCTAGCCTATGAAGTCAAATCTTGTGTGGTTCCTCCATGGTAACATAGCTGCCCGAGGCCGCAAAGTTAGCAAGTACAGGAAATTTGAAAATTGTACGTAATTGCACAGTAGTGCTTAAGGTCGATCCCGTTTCTCGGCTTCAGAGCTACTTTCTTGACTGTATTTTGAGTCAAGCAGTTGGCGCGACTTCAGTTCTAGCCTTAAAAGTCAAATCTTGTGTGATTCCTCCATGGTAACATAGTTGCCCGAGGTCGCAAAGTTAGCAAGTACAAGAAATGTGAAAATTGTACGTAATTTCACATTAGTGCTTATGGTCGATGCCGTTTCTCGGCTTCAGAGCTACTTTCTTGACTGTATTTTGAGTTAGATAGTTGGTGCGACTTCAGTTCTAGCCTATAAAGTCAAATGTTGTGTGGTTCCTCCATGGTAACATAGCTGCCCGAGGTCGCAAAGTTAGCAAGTACAAGAAATTTGAAAATTGTGCGTAATTGCACAGTAGTGCTTAAGGTCGATGCCGTTTCTCGGCTTCAGAGATACTTTCTTGACTGTATTTTGAGTTAAGCAGTTGCCGCGACTTCAGTTCTAGCCTTAAAAGTCAAATCTTGTGTGATTCCTCCATGGTAACATAGCTGCCCGAGGTCGCAAATTTAGCAAGTACAAGAAATGTGAAAATTGTACGTAATTTCACATTAGTGCTTATGGTCGATCCCGTTTCTCGGCTTCAGAGCTACTTTCTTGACTGTATTTTGAGCTAAACAGTTGCCGCGACTTCAGTTCTAGCCTTGAAAGTCAAATCTTGTGTGATTCCTCCATGGTAACATACCTGCCCGAGGTCGCAAAGTTAGCAAGTACAAGAAATTTGAAAATTGTGCGTAATTGCACAGTAGTGCTTAAGGTCGATGCCGTTTCTCGGCTTCAGAGATACTTTCTTGACTGTATTTTGAGTTAAGCAGTTGCCGCGACTTCAGTTCTAGCCTTAAAAGTCAAATCTTGTGTGATTCCTCCATGGTAACATAGCTGCCCGAGGTCGCAAATTTAGCAAGTACAAGAAATGTGAAAATTGTACGTAATTTCACATTAGTGCTTATGGTCGATCCCGTTTCTCGGCTTCAGAGCTACTTTCTTGACTGTATTTTGAGCTAAACAGTTGGCGCGACTTCAGTTCTAGCCTATAAAGTCAAATCTTGTGTGATTCCTCCATGGTAACATAGCTGCCCGAGGCCGCAAAGTTAGCAAGTACAAGAAATTTGAAAATTGTACGTAATTTCACATTAGTGCTTATGGTCGATGCCGTTTCTCGGCTTCAGAGCTACTTTCTTGACTGTATTTTGAGTTAGATAGTTGGTGCGACTTCAGTTCTAGCCTATAAAGTCAAATGTTGTGTGGTTCCTCCATGGTAACATAGCTGCCCGAGGTCGCAAAGTTAGCAAGTACAAGAAATTTGAAAATTGTACGTAATTGCACAGTAGTGCTTATGGTCGATCCCGTTTCTCAGCTTCAGAGCTACTTTCTTGACTGTATTTTGAGTTAAGCAGTTTGCGCGACTTCAGTTCTAGCCTATAAAGTCAAATCTTGTGTGGTTCCTCCATGGTAACATAGCTGCCCGAGGAAGCAAAGTTAGCAAGTACAGGAAATTTGAAAATTGTACGTAATTGCACAGTAGTGCTTAAGGTCGATGCCGTTTCTCGGCTTCAGAGATACTTTCTTGACTGTATTTTGAGTTAAGCAGTTGGCGCAACTTCAGTTCTAGCCTATGAAGTCAAATCTTGTGTGGTTCCTCCATGGTAACATAGCTGCCCGAGGCCGCAAAGTTAGCAAGTACAGGAAATTTGAAAATTGTACGTAATTGCACAGTAGTGCTTAAGGTCGATGCCGTTTCTCGGCTTCAGAGATACTTTCTTGACTGTATTTTGAGTTAAGCAGTTGCCGCGACTTCAGTTCTAGCCTTAAAAGTCAAATCTTGTGTGATTCCTCCATGGTAACATAGCTGCCCGAGGTCGCAAATTTAGCAAGTACAAGAAATGTGAAAATTGTACGTAATTTCACATTAGTGCTTATGGTCGATCCCGTTTCTCGGCTTCAGAGCTACTTTCTTGACTGTATTTTGAGTCAAGCAGTTGGCGCGACTTCAGTTCTAGCCTTAAAAGTCAAATCTTGTGTGATTCCTCCATGGTAACATAGTTGCCCGAGGTCGCAAAGTTAGCAAGTACAAGAAATGTGAAAATTGTACGTAATTTCACATTAGTGCTTATGGTCGATGCCGTTTCTCGGCTTCAGAGCTACTTTCTTGACTGTATTTTGAGTTAGATAGTTGGTGCGACTTCAGTTCTAGCCTATAAAGTCAAATGTTGTGTGGTTCCTCCATGGTAACATAGCTGCCCGAGGTCGCAAAGTTAGCAAGTACAAGAAATTTGAAAATTGTACGTAATTGCACAGTAGTGCTTATGGTCGATCCCGTTTCTCAGCTTCAGAGCTACTTTCTTGACTGTATTTTGAGTTAAGCAGTTTGCGCGACTTCAGTTCTAGCCTATAAAGTCAAATCTTGTGTGGTTCCTCCATGGTAACATAGCTGCCCGAGGAAGCAAAGTTAGCAAGTACAGGAAATTTGAAAATTGTACGTAATTGCACAGTAGTGCTTAAGGTCGATGCCGTTTCTCGGCTTCAGAGATACTTTCTTGACTGTATTTTGAGTTAAGCAGTTGGCGCAACTTCAGTTCTAGCCTATGAAGTCAAATCTTGTGTGGTTCCTCCATGGTAACATAGCTGCCCGAGGCCGCAAAGTTAGCAAGTACAGGAAATTTGAAAATTGTACGTAATTGCACAGTAGTGCTTAAGGTCGATCCCGTTTCTCGGCTTCAGAGCTACTTTCTTGACTGTATTTTGAGTCAAGCAGTTGGCGCGACTTCAGTTCTAGCCTTAAAAGTCAAATCTTGTGTGATTCCTCCATGGTAACATAGTTGCCCGAGGTCGCAAAGTTAGCAAGTACAAGAAATGTGAAAATTGTACGTAATTTCACATTAGTGCTTATGGTCGATGCCGTTTCTCGGCTTCAGAGCTACTTTCTTGACTGTATTTTGAGTTAGATAGTTGGTGCGACTTCAGTTCTAGCCTATAAAGTCAAATCTTGTGTGGTTCCTCCATGGTAACATAGCTGCCCGAGGCCGCAAAGTTAGCAAGTACAGGAAATTTGAAAATTGTACGTAATTGCACAGTAGTGCTTAAGGTCGATGCCGTTTCTCGGCTTCAGAGATACTTTCTTGACTGTATTTTGAGTTAGGCAGTTGGCGCAACTTCAGTTCTAGCCTATAAAGTCAAATCTTGTGTGATTCCTCCATGGTAACATAGCTGCCCGAGGTCGCAAATTTAACAAGTACAAGAAATGTGAAAATTGTACGTAATTGCACAGTAGTGCTTAAGGTCGATGCCGTTTCTTGGCTTCAGAGCTACTTTCTTGACTGTATTTTGAGTTAAGCAGTTGCCGCGACTTCAGTTCTAGCCTTGAAAGTCAAATCTTGTGTGATTCCTCCATGGTAACATACCTGCCCGAGGTCGCAAAGTTAGCAAGTACAAGAAATTTGAAAATTGTGCGTAATTGCACAGTAGTGCTTAAGGTCGATGCCGTTTCTCGGCTTCAGAGATACTTTCTTGACTGTATTTTGAGTTAAGCAGTTGCCGCGACTTCAGTTCTAGCCTTAAAAGTCAAATCTTGTGTGATTCCTCCATGGTAACATAGCTGCCCGAGGTCGCAAATTTAGCAAGTACAAGAAATGTGAAAATTGTACGTAATTTCACATTAGTGCTTATGGTCGATCCCGTTTCTCGGCTTCAGAGCTACTTTCTTGACTGTATTTTGAGCTAAACAGTTGGCGCGACTTCAGTTCTAGCCTATAAAGTCAAATCTTGTGTGATTCCTCCATGGTAACATAGCTGCCCGAGGCCGCAAAGTTAGCAAGTACAAGAAATTTGAAAATTGTACGTAATTTCACAGTAGTGCTTATGGTCGATGCCGTTTCTCGGCTTCAGAGCTACTTTCTTGACTGTATTTTGAGTTAAGCAGTTGGCGCAACTTCAGTTCTAGCCTTTAAAGCCAAATCTTATGTGGTTCCTCCATGGTAACATAGCTGCCCGCGGTCGCAAAGTTAGCAAGTACAAGAAATTTGAAAATTGTACGTAATTGCACAGTAGTGCTTAAGGTCGATGCCGTTTCTCGGCTTCAGAGCTACTTTCTTGACTGTATTTTGAGTTAAGCAGTTGCCGCGACTTCAGTTCTAGCCTTAAAAGTCAAATCTTGTGTGATTCCTCCATGGTAACATAGCTGCCCGAGGTCGCAAATTTAGCAAGTACAAGAAATGTGAAAATTGTAAGTAATTTCACATTAGTGCTTATGGTCGATCCCGTTTCTCGGCTTCAGAGCTACTTTCTTGACTGTATTTTGAGTTAGACAGTTGGTGCGACTTCAGTTCTAGCCTATAAAGTCAAATCTTGTGTGATTCCTCCATGGTAACATAGCTGCCCCACGTCGCAAAGTTAGCAAGTACAAGAAAATTGTACGTATTTTCACAGTAGTGCTTATGGTCGATCCCGTTTCTCGGCTTCAGAGCTACTTTCTTGACTGTATTTTGAGTTAAGCAGTTGGCGCGACTTCAGTTCTAGCCTTAAAAGTCAAATCTTGTGTGATTCCTCCATGGTAACATAGCTGCCCGAGGTCGCAAAGTTAGCAAGTACAAGAAATTTGAAAATTGTACGTAATTTCACAGTAGTGCTTATGGTCGATGCCGTTTCTCAGCTTCAGAGCTACTTTCTTGACTGTATTTTGAGTTAAGCAGTTGGCGCGACTTCAGTTCTAGCCTATAAAGTCAAATCTTGTGTGATTCCTCCATGGTAACATAGCTGCCCGAGGCCGCAAAGTTAGCAAGTACAGGAAATTTGAAAATTGTACGTAATTGCACAGTAGTGCTTATGGTCGATGCCCTTTCTCAGCTTCAGAGCTACTTTCTTGACTGTATTTTGAGTTAAGCAGTTGGCGCAACTTCAGTTCTAGCCTTTAAAGTCAAATCTTATGTGGTTCCTCCATGGTAACATAGCTGCCCGAGGTCGCAAAGTTAGCAAGTACAAGAAATTTGAAAATTGTACGTAATTGCACAGTAGTGCTTAAGGTCGATGCCGTTTCTCGGCTTCAGAGCTACTTTCTTGACTGTATTTTGAGTTAAGCAGTTGCCGCGACTTCAGTTCTAGCCTTAAAAGTCAAATCTTGTGTGATTCCTCCATGGTAACATAGCTGCCCGAGGTCGCAAATTTAGCAAGTACAAGAAATGTGAAAATTGTACGTAATTTCACATTAGTGCTTATGGTCGATCCCGTTTCTCGGCTTCAGAGCTACTTTCTTGACTGTATTTTGAGTTAAGCAGTTGGCGCGACTTCAGTTCTAGCCTATAAAGTCAAATCTTCTTCCTCCATGGTAACATAGCTGCCCCACGTCGCAAAGTTAGCAAGTACAAGAAATTTGAAAATTGTACGTAATTGCAAAGTAGTGCTTAAGGTCGATGCCGTTTCTCGGCTTCAGAGATACTTTCTTGACTGTATTTTGAGTTAAGCAGTTGGCGCGACTTCAGTTCTAGCCTTAAAAGTCAAATCTTGTGTGATTCCTCCATGGTAACATAGCTGCCCGAGGTCGCAAAGTTAGCAAGTACAAGAAATGTGAAAATTGTACGTAATTTCACATTAGTGCTTATGGTCGATGCCGTTTCTCGGCTTCAGAGCTACTTTCTTGACTGTATTTTGAGTTAGACAGTTGGTGCGACTTCAGTTCTAGCCTATAAAGTCAAATCTTGTGTGATTCCTCCATGGTAACATAGCTGCCCCACGTCGCAAAGTTAGCAAGTACAAGAAAATTGTACGTATTTTCACAGTAGTGCTTATGGTCGATCCCGTTTCTCGGCTTCAGAGCTACTTTCTTGACTGTATTTTGAGTTAAGCAGTTGGCGCGACTTCAGTTCTAGCCTTAAAAGTCAAATCTTGTGTGATTCCTCCATGGTAACATAGCTGCCCGAGGTCGCAAAGTTAGCAAGTACAAGAAATGTGAAAATTGTACGTAATTTCACAGTAGTGCTTATGGTCGATCCCGTTTCTCGGCTTCAGAGCTACTTTCTTGACTGTATTTTGAGTCAAGCAGTTGGCGCGACTTCAGTTCTAGCCTTAAAAGTCAAATCTTGTGTGATTCCTCCATGGTAACATAGTTGCCCGAGGTCGCAAAGTTAGCAAGTACAAGAAATGTGAAAATTGTACGTAATTTCACATTAGTGCTTATGGTCGATGCCGTTTCTCGGCTTCAGAGCTACTTTCTTGACTGTATTTTGAGTTAGATAGTTGGTGCGACTTCAGTTCTAGCCTATAAAGTCAAATGTTGTGTGGTTCCTCCATGGTAACATAGCTGCCCGAGGTCGCAAAGTTAGCAAGTACAAGAAATTTGAAAATTGTACGTAATTGCACAGTAGTGCTTATGGTCGATCCCGTTTCTCAGCTTCAGAGCTACTTTCTTGACTGTATTTTGAGTTAAGCAGTTTGCGCGACTTCAGTTCTAGCCTATAAAGTCAAATCTTGTGTGGTTCCTCCATGGTAACATAGCTGCCCGAGGAAGCAAAGTTAGCAAGTACAGGAAATTTGAAAATTGTACGTAATTGCACAGTAGTGCTTAAGGTCGATGCCGTTTCTCGGCTTCAGAGATACTTTCTTGACTGTATTTTGAGTTAAGCAGTTGGCGCAACTTCAGTTCTAGCCTATGAAGTCAAATCTTGTGTGGTTCCTCCATGGTAACATAGCTGCCCGAGGCCGCAAAGTTAGCAAGTACAGGAAATTTGAAAATTGTACGTAATTGCACAGTAGTGCTTAAGGTCGATCCCGTTTCTCGGCTTCAGAGCTACTTTCTTGACTGTATTTTGAGTCAAGCAGTTGGCGCGACTTCAGTTCTAGCCTTAAAAGTCAAATCTTGTGTGATTCCTCCATGGTAACATAGTTGCCCGAGGTCGCAAAGTTAGCAAGTACAAGAAATGTGAAAATTGTACGTAATTTCACATTAGTGCTTATGGTCGATGCCGTTTCTCGGCTTCAGAGCTACTTTCTTGACTGTATTTTGAGTTAGATAGTTGGTGCGACTTCAGTTCTAGCCTATAAAGTCAAATGTTGTGTGGTTCCTCCATGGTAACATAGCTGCCCGAGGTCGCAAAGTTAGCAAGTACAAGAAATTTGAAAATTGTGCGTAATTGCACAGTAGTGCTTAAGGTCGATGCCGTTTCTCGGCTTCAGAGATACTTTCTTGACTGTATTTTGAGTTAAGCAGTTGCCGCGACTTCAGTTCTAGCCTTAAAAGTCAAATCTTGTGTGATTCCTCCATGGTAACATAGCTGCCCGAGGTCGCAAATTTAGCAAGTACAAGAAATGTGAAAATTGTACGTAATTTCACATTAGTGCTTATGGTCGATCCCGTTTCTCGGCTTCAGAGCTACTTTCTTGACTGTATTTTGAGCTAAACAGTTTGCGCGACTTCAGTTCTAGCCTATAAAGTCAAATCTTGTGTGGTTCCTCCATGGTAACATAGCTGCCCGAGGAAGCAAAGTTAGCAAGTACAGGAAATTTGAAAATTGTACGTAATTGCACAGTAGTGCTTAAGGTCGATGCCGTTTCTCGGCTTCAGAGATACTTTCTTGACTGTATTTTGAGTTAAGCAGTTGGCGCAACTTCAGTTCTAGCCTATGAAGTCAAATCTTGTGTGGTTCCTCCATGGTAACATAGCTGCCCGAGGCCGCAAAGTTAGCAAGTACAGGAAATTTGAAAATTGTACGTAATTGCACAGTAGTGCTTAAGGTCGATGCCGTTTCTCGGCTTCAGAGATACTTTCTTGACTGTATTTTGAGTTAGGCAGTTGGCGCAACTTCAGTTCTAGCCTATAATGTCAAATCTTGTGTGATTCCTCCATGGTAACATAGCTGCCCGAGGTCGCAAATTTAACAAGTACTAGAAATGTGAAAATTGTACGTAATTGCACAGTAGTGCTTAAGGTCGATGCCGTTTCTTGGCTTCAGAGCTACTTTCTTGACTGTATTTTGAGTTAAGCAGTTGCCGCGACTTCAGTTCTAGCCTTGAAAGTCAAATCTTGTGTGATTCCTCCATGGTAACATACCTGCCCGAGGTCGCAAAGTTAGCAAGTACAAGAAATTTGAAAATTGTGCGTAATTGCACAGTAGTGCTTAAGGTCGATGCCGTTTCTCGGCTTCAGAGATACTTTCTTGACTGTATTTTGAGTTAAGCAGTTGCCGCGACTTCAGTTCTAGCCTTAAAAGTCAAATCTTGTGTGATTCCTCCATGGTAACATAGCTGCCCGAGGTCGCAAATTTAGCAAGTACAAGAAATGTGAAAATTGTACGTAATTTCACATTAGTGCTTATGGTCGATCCCGTTTCTCGGCTTCAGAGCTACTTTCTTGACTGTATTTTGAGCTAAACAGTTGGCGCGACTTCAGTTCTAGCCTATAAAGTCAAATCTTGTGTGATTCCTCCATGGTAACATAGCTGCCCGAGGCCGCAAATTTAGCAAGTACAAGAAATTTGAAAATTGTACGTAATTTCACAGTAGTGCTTATGGTCGATGCCGTTTCTCGGCTTCAGAGCTACTTTCTTGACTGTATTTTGAGTTAAGCAGTTGGCGCAACTTCAGTTCTAGCCTTTAAAGCCAAATCTTATGTGGTTCCTCCATGGTAACATAGCTGCCCGAGGTCGCAAAGTTAGCAAGTACAAGAAATTTGAAAATTGTACGTAATTGCACAGTAGTGCTTAAGGTCGATGCCGTTTCTCGGCTTCAGAGCTACTTTCTTGACTGTATTTTGAGTTAAGCAGTTGCCGCGACTTCAGTTCTAGCCTTAAAAGTCAAATCTTGTGTGATTCCTCCATGGTAACATAGCTGCCCGAGGTCGCAAATTTAGCAAGTACAAGAAATGTGAAAATTGTACGTAATTTCACATTAGTGCTTATGGTCGATCCCGTTTCTCGGCTTCAGAGCTACTTTCTTGACTGTATTTTGAGTTAAGCAGTTGGCGCGACTTCAGTTCTAGCCTATAAAGTCAAATCTTCTTCCTCCATGGTAACATAGCTGCCCCACGTCGCAAAGTTAGCAAGTACAAGAAATTTGAAAATTGTACGTAATTGCAAAGTAGTGCTTAAGGTCGATGCCGTTTCTCGGCTTCAGAGATACTTTCTTGACTGTATTTTGAGTTAAGCAGTTGGCGCGACTTCAGTTCTAGCCTTAAAAGTCAAATCTTGTGTGATTCCTCCATGGTAACATAGCTGCCCGAGGTCGCAAAGTTAGCAAGTACAAGAAATGTGAAAATTGTACGTAATTTCACATTAGTGCTTATGGTCGATGCCGTTTCTCGGCTTCAGAGCTACTTTCTTGACTGTATTTTGAGTTAGACAGTTGGTACGACTTCAGTTCTAGCCTATAAAGTCAACTCTTGTGTGATTCCTCCATGGTAACATAGCTGCCCCACGTCGCAAAGTTAGCAAGTACAAGAAAATTGTACGTATTTTCACAGTAGTGCTTATGGTCGATGCCGTTTCTCGGCTTCAGAGCTACTTTCTTGACTGTATTTTGAGTTAGACAGTTGGTGCGACTTCAGTTCTAGCCTATAAAGTCAAATGTTGTGTGGTTCCTCCATGGTAACATAGCTGCCCGAGGTCGCAAAGTTAGCAAGTACAAGAAATTTGAAAATTGTACGTAATTGCACAGTAGTGCTTATGGTCGATCCCGTTTCTCAGCTTCAGAGCTACTTTCTTGACTGTATTTTGAGTTAAGCAGTTTGCGCGACTTCAGTTCTAGCCTATAAAGTCAAATCTTGTGTGGTTCCTCCATGGTAACATAGCTGCCCGAGGCCGCAAAGTTAGCAAGTACAGGAAATTTGAAAATTGTACGTAATTGCACAGTAGTGCTTAAGGTCGATGCCGTTTCTCGGCTTCAGAGATACTTTCTTGACTGTATTTTGAGTTAAGCAGTTGGCGCAACTTCAGTTCTAGCCTATGAAGTCAAATCTTGTGTGGTTCCTCCATGGTAACATAGCTGCCCGAGGCCGCAAAGTTAGCAAGTACAGGAAATTTGAAAATTGTACGTAATTGCACAGTAGTGCTTAAGGTCGATGCCGTTTCTCGGCTTCAGAGATACTTTCTTGACTGTATTTTGAGTTAGGCAGTTCGCGCAACTTCAGTTCTAGCCTATAAAGTCAAATCTTGTGTGATTCCTCCATGGTAACATAGCTGCCCGAGGTCGCAAATTTAACAAGTACAAGAAATGTGAAAATTGTACGTAATTGCACAGTAGTGCTTAAGGTCGATGCCGTTTCTTGGCTTCAGAGCTACTTTCTTGACTGTATTTTGAGTTAAGCAGTTGCCGCGACTTCAGTTCTAGCCTTGAAAGTCAAATCTTGTGTGATTCCTCCATGGTAACATACCTGCCAGAGGTCGCAAAGTTAGCAAGTACAAGAAATTTGAAAATTGTGCGTAATTGCACAGTAGTGCTTAAGGTCGATGCCGTTTCTCGGCTTCAGAGATACTTTCTTGACTGTATTTTGAGTTAAGCAGTTGCCGCGACTTCAGTTCTAGCCTTAAAAGTCAAATCTTGTGTGATTCCTCCATGGTAACATAGCTGCCCGAGGTCGCAAATTTAGCAAGTACAAGAAATGTGAAAATTGTACGTAATTTCACATTAGTGCTTATGGTCGATCCCGTTTCTCGGCTTCAGAGCTACTTTCTTGACTGTATTTTGAGCTAAACAGTTGGCGCGACTTCAGTTCTAGCCTATAAAGTCAAATCTTGTGTGATTCCTCCATGGTAACATAGCTGCCCGAGGCCGCAAAGTTAGCAAGTACAAGAAATTTGAAAATTGTACGTAATTTCACAGTAGTGCTTATGGTCGATGCCGTTTCTCGGCTTCAGAGCTACTTTCTTGACTGTATTTTGAGTTAAGCAGTTGGCGCAACTTCAGTTCTAGCCTTTAAAGCCAAATCTTATGTGGTTCCTCCATGGTAACATAGCTGCCCGAGGTCGCAAAGTTAGCAAGTACAAGAAATTTGAAAATTGTACGTAATTGCACAGTAGTGCTTAAGGTCGATGCCGTTTCTCGGCTTCAGAGCTACTTTCTTGACTGTATTTTGAGTTAAGCAGTTGCCGCGACTTCAGTTCTAGCCTTAAAAGTCAAATCTTGTGTGATTCCTCCATGGTAACATAGCTGCCCGAGGTCGCAAATTTAGCAAGTACAAGAAATGTGAAAATTGTACGTAATTTCACAGTAGTGCTTATGGTCGATCCCGTTTCTCGGCTTCAGAGCTACTTTCTTGACTGTATTTTGAGTTAAGCAGTTGCCGCGACTTCAGTTCTAGCCTATAAAATCAAATCTTGTGTGATTCCTCCATGGTAACATAGCTGCCCCACGTCGCAAGGTTAGCAAGTACAAGAAATTTGAAAATTGTACGTAATTTCACATTAGTGCTTATGGTCGATCCCGTTTCTCAGCTTCAGAGCTACTTTCTTGACTGTATTTTGAGTTAAGCAGTTTGCGCGACTTCAGTTCTAGCCTATAAAGTCAAATCTTGTGTGGTTCCTCCATGGTAACATAGCTGCCCGAGGCCGCAAAGTTAGCAAGTACAGGAAATTTGAAAATTGTACGTAATTGCACAGTAGTGCTTAAGGTCGATGCCGTTTCTCGGCTTCAGAGATACTTTATTGACTGTATTTTGAGTTAAGCAGTTGGCGCAACTTCAGTTCTAGCCTATGAAGTCAAATCTTGTGTGGTTCCTCCATGGTAACATAGCTGCCCGAGGCCGCAAAGTTAGCAAGTACAGGAAATTTGAAAATTGTACGTAATTGCACAGTAGTGCTTAAGGTCGATGCCGTTTCTCGGCTTCAGAGATACTTTCTTGACTGTATTTTGAGTTAGGCAGTTGGCGCAACTTCAGTTCTAGCCTATAAAGTCAAATCTTGTGTGATTCCTCCATGGTAACATAGCTGCCCGAGGTCGCAAATTTAACAAGTACAAGAAATGTGAAAATTGTACGTAATTGCACAGTAGTGCTTAAGGTCGATGCCGTTTCTTGGCTTCAGAGCTACTTTCTTGACTGTATTTTGAGTTAAGCAGTTGCCGCGACTTCAGTTCTAGCCTTGAAAGTCAAATCTTGTGTGATTCCTCCATGGTAACATACCTGCCCGAGGTCGCAAAGTTAGCAAGTACAAGAAATTTGAAAATTGTGCGTAATTGCACAGTAGTGCTTAAGGTCGATGCCGTTTCTCGGCTTCAGAGATACTTTCTTGACTGTATTTTGAGTTAAGCAGTTGCCGCGACTTCAGTTCTAGCCTTAAAAGTCAAATCTTGTGTGATTCCTCCATGGTAACATAGCTGCCCGAGGTCGCAAATTTAGCAAGTACAAGAAATGTGAAAATTGTACGTAATTTCACATTAGTGCTTATGGTCGATCCCGTTTCTCGGCTTCAGAGCTACTTTCTTGACTGTATTTTGAGCTAAACAGTTGGCGCGACTTCAGTTCTAGCCTATAAAGTCAAATCTTGTGTGATTCCTCCATGGTAACATAGCTGCCCGAGGCCGCAAAGTTAGCAAGTACAAGAAATTTGAAAATTGTACGTAATTTCACAGTAGTGCTTATGGTCGATGCCGTTTCTCGGCTTCAGAGCTACTTTCTTGACTGTATTTTGAGTTAAGCAGTTGGCGCAACTTCAGTTCTAGCCTTTAAAGCCAAATCTTATGTGGTTCCTCCATGGTAACATAGCTGCCCGAGGTCGCAAAGTTAGCAAGTACAAGAAATTTGAAAATTGTACGTAATTGCACAGTAGTGCTTAAGGTCGATGCCGTTTCTCGGCTTCAGAGCTACTTTCTTGACTGTATTTTGAGTTAAGCAGTTGCCGCGACTTCAGTTCTAGCCTTAAAAGTCAAATCTTGTGTGATTCCTCCATGGTAACATAGCTGCCCGAGGTCGCAAATTTAGCAAGTACAAGAAATGTGAAAATTGTAAGTAATTTCACATTAGTGCTTATGGTCGATCCCGTTTCTCGGCTTCAGAGCTACTTTCTTGACTGTATTTTGAGTTAGACAGTTGGTGCGACTTCAGTTCTAGCCTATAAAGTCAAATCTTGTGTGATTCCTCCATGGTAACATAGCTGCCCCACGTCGCAAAGTTAGCAAGTACAAGAAAATTGTACGTATTTTCACAGTAGTGCTTATGGTCGATCCCGTTTCTCGGCTTCAGAGCTACTTTCTTGACTGTATTTTGAGTTAAGCAGTTGGCGCGACTTCAGTTCTAGCCTTAAAAGTCAAATCTTGTGTGATTCCTCCATGGTAACATAGCTGCCCGAGGTCGCAAAGTTAGCAAGTACAAGAAATGTGAAAATTGTACGTAATTTCACAGTAGTGCTTATGGTCGATCCCGTTTCTCGGCTTCAGAGCTACTTTCTTGACTGTATTTTGAGTCAAGCAGTTGGCGCGACTTCAGTTCTAGCCTTAAAAGTCAAATCTTGTGTGATTCCTCCATGGTAACATAGTTGCCCGAGGTCGCAAAGTTAGCAAGTACAAGAAATGTGAAAATTGTACGTAATTTCACATTAGTGCTTATGGTCGATGCCGTTTCTCGGCTTCAGAGCTACTTTCTTGACTGTATTTTGAGTTAGATAGTTGGTGCGACTTCAGTTCTAGCCTATAAAGTCAAATGTTGTGTGGTTCCTCCATGGTAACATAGCTGCCCGAGGTCGCAAAGTTAGCAAGTACAAGAAATTTGAAAATTGTACGTAATTGCACAGTAGTGTTTATGGTCGATCCCGTTTCTCAGCTTCAGAGCTACTTTCTTGACTGTATTTTGAGTTAAGCAGTTTGCGCGACTTCAGTTCTAGCCTATAAAGTCAAATCTTGTGTGATTCCTCCATGGTAACATAGTTGCCCGAGGTCGCAAAGTTAGCAAGTACAAGAAATGTGAAAATTGTACGTAATTTCACATTAGTGCTTATGGTCGATGCCGTTTCTCGGCTTCAGAGCTACTTTCTTGACTGTATTTTGAGTTAGATAGTTGGTGCGACTTCAGTTCTAGCCTATAAAGTCAAATGTTGTGTGGTTCCTCCATGGTAACATAGCTGCCCGAGGTCGCAAAGTTAGCAAGTACAAGAAATTTGAAAATTGTACGTAATTGCACAGTAGTGCTTATGGTCGATCCCGTTTCTCGGCTTCAGAGATACTTTCTTGACTGTATTTTGAGTTAAGCAGTTGGCGCAACTTCAGTTCTAGCCTATGAAGTCAAATCTTGTGTGGTTCCTCCATGGTAACATAGCTGCCCGAGGCCGCAAAGTTAGCAAGTACAGGAAATTTGAAAATTGTACGTAATTGCACAGTAGTGCTTAAGGTCGATGCCGTTTCTCGGCTTCAGAGATACTTTCTTGACTGTATTTTGAGTTAGGCAGTTGGCGCAACTTCAGTTCTAGCCTATAAAGTCAAATCTTGTGTGATTCCTCCATGGTAACATAGCTGCCCGAGGTCGCAAATTTAACAAGTACAAGAAATGTGAAAATTGTACGTAATTGCACAGTAGTGCTTAAGGTCGATGCCGTTTCTTGGCTTCAGAGCTACTTTCTTGACTGTATTTTGAGTTAAGCAGTTGCCGCGACTTCAGTTCTAGCCTTGAAAGTCAAATCTTGTGTGATTCCTCCATGGTAACATACCTGCCCGAGGTCGCAAAGTTAGCAAGTACAAGAAATTTGAAAATTGTGCGTAATTGCACAGTAGTGCTTAAGGTCGATGCCGTTTCTCGGCTTCAGAGATACTTTCTTGACTGTATTTTGAGTTAAGCAGTTGCCGCGACTTCAGTTCTAGCCTTAAAAGTCAAATCTTGTGTGATTCCTCCATGGTAACATAGCTGCCCGAGGTCGCAAATTTAGCAAGTACAAGAAATGTGAAAATTGTACGTAATTTCACATTAGTGCTTATGGTCGATCCCGTTTCTCGGCTTCAGAGCTACTTTCTTGACTGTATTTTGAGCTAAACAGTTGGCGCGACTTCAGTTCTAGCCTATAAAGTCAAATCTTGTGTGATTCCTCCATGGTAACATAGCTGCCCGAGGCCGCAAAGTTAGCAAGTACAAGAAATTTGAAAATTGTACGTAATTTCACAGTAGTGCTTATGGTCGATGCCGTTTCTCGGCTTCAGAGCTACTTTCTTGACTGTATTTTGAGTTAAGCAGTTGGCGCAACTTCAGTTCTAGCCTTTAAAGCCAAATCTTATGTGGTTCCTCCATGGTAACATAGCTGCCCGAGGTCGCAAAGTTAGCAAGTACAAGAAATTTGAAAATTGTACGTAATTGCACAGTAGTGCTTAAGGTCGATGCCGTTTCTCGGCTTCAGAGCTACTTTCTTGACTGTATTTTGAGTTAAGCAGTTGCCGCGACTTCAGTTCTAGCCTTAAAAGTCAAATCTTGTGTGATTCCTCCATGGTAACATAGCTGCCCGAGGTCGCAAATTTAGCAAGTACAAGAAATGTGAAAATTGTAAGTAATTTCACATTAGTGCTTATGGTCGATCCCGTTTCTCGGCTTCAGAGCTACTTTCTTGACTGTATTTTGAGCTAAACAGTTGGGGCGACTTCAGTTCTAGCCTATAAAGTCAAATCTTGTGTGATTCCTCCATGGTAACATAGCTGCCCGAGGCCGCAAAGTTAGCAAGTACAAGAAATGTGAAAATTGTACGTAATTTCACAGTAGTGCTTATGGTCGATCCCGTTTCTCGGCTTCAGAGCTACTTTCTTGACTGTATTTTGAGTTAAGCAGTTGCCGCGACTTCAGTTCTAGCCTATAAAATCAAATCTTGTGTGATTCCTCCATGGTAACATAGCTGCCCCACGTCGCAAGGTTAGCAAGTACAAGAAATTTGAAAATTGTACGTAATTTCACATTAGTGCTTATGGTCGATCCCGTTTCTCGGCTTCAGAGCTACTTTCTTGACTGTATTTTGAGTTAAGCAGTTGGCGCAACTTCAGTTCTAGCCTATAAAGTCAAATCTTATGTCGTTCCTCCATGGTAACATAGCTGCCCGAGGTCGCAAAGTTAGCAAGTACAAGAAATGTGAAAATTGTACGTAATTTCACATTAGTGCTTATGGTCGATGCCGTTTCTCGGCTTCAGAGCTACTTTCTTGACTGTATTTTGAGTTAGACAGTTGGTGCGACTTCAGTTCTAGCCTATAAAGTCAAATCTTGTGTGATTCCTCCATGGTAACATAGCTGCCCCACGTCGCAAAGTTAGCAAGTACAAGAAAATTGTACGTATTTTCACAGTAGTGCTTATGGTCGATCCCGTTTCTCGGCTTCAGAGCTACTTTCTTGACTGTATTTTGAGTTAAGCAGTTGGCGCGACTTCAGTTCTAGCCTTAAAAGTCAAATCTTGTGTGATTCCTCCATGGTAACATAGCTGCCCGAGGTCGCAAAGTTAGCAAGTACAAGAAATGTGAAAATTGTACGTAATTTCACAGTAGTGCTTATGGTCGATCCCGTTTCTCGGCTTCAGAGCTACTTTCTTGACTGTATTTTGAGTCAAGCAGTTGGCGCGACTTCAGTTCTAGCCTTAAAAGTCAAATCTTGTGTGATTCCTCCATGGTAACATAGTTGCCCGAGGTCGCAAAGTTAGCAAGTACAAGAAATGTGAAAATTGTACGTAATTGCACAGTAGTGCTTATGGTCGATCCCGTTTCTCAGCTTCAGAGCTACTTTCTTGACTGTATTTTGAGTTAAGCAGTTTGCGCGACTTCAGTTCTAGCCTATAAAGTCAAATCTTGTGTGGTTCCTCCATGGTAACATAGCTGCCCGAGGCCGCAAAGTTAGCAAGTACAGGAAATTTGAAAATTGTACGTAATTGCACAGTAGTGCTTAAGGTCGATGCCGTTTCTCGGCTTCAGAGATACTTTCTGGACTGTATTTTGAGTTAAGCAGTTGGCGCAACTTCAGTTCTAGCCTATGAAGTCAAATCTTGTGTGGTTCCTCCATGGTAACATAGCTGCCCGAGGCCGCAAAATTAGCAAGTACAGGAAATTTGAAAATTGTACGTAATTGCACAGTAGTGCTTAAGGTCGATGCCGTTTCTCGGCTTCAGAGATACTTTCTTGACTGTATTTTGAGTTAGGCAGTTGGCGCAACTTCAGTTCTAGCCTATAAAGTCAAATCTTGTGTGATTCCTCCATGGTAACATAGCTGCCCGAGGTCGCAAATTTAACAAGTACAAGAAATGTGAAAATTGTACGTAATTGCACAGTAGTGCTTAAGGTCGATGCCGTTTCTTGGCTTCAGAGCTACTTTCTTGACTGTATTTTGAGTTAAGCAGTTGCCGCGACTTCAGTTCTAGCCTTGAAAGTCAAATCTTGTGTGATTCCTCCATGGTAACATACCTGCCCGAGGTCGCAAAGTTAGCAAGTACAAGAAATTTGAAAATTGTGCGTAATTGCACAGTAGTGCTTAAGGTCGATGCCGTTTCTCGGCTTCAGAGATACTTTCTTGACTGTATTTTGAGTTAAGCAGTTGCCGCGACTTCAGTTCTAGCCTTAAAAGTCAAATCTTGTGTGATTCCTCCATGGTAACATAGCTGCCCGAGGTCGCAAATTTAGCAAGTACAAGAAATGTGAAAATTGTACGTAATTTCACATTAGTGCTTATGGTCGATCCCGTTTCTCGGCTTCAGAGCTACTTTCTTGACTGTATTTTGAGCTAAACAGTTGGCGCGACTTCAGTTCTAGCCTATAAAGTCAAATCTTGTGTGATTCCTCCATGGTAACATAGCTGCCCGAGGCCGCAAAGTTAGCAAGTACAAGAAATTTGAAAATTGTACGTAATTTCACAGTAGTGCTTATGGTCGATGCCGTTTCTCGGCTTCAGAGCTACTTTCTTGACTGTATTTTGAGTTAAGCAGTTGGCGCAACTTCAGTTCTAGCCTTAAAAGTCAAATCTTGTGTGATTCCTCCATGGTAACATAGCTGCCCGAGGTCGCAAATTTAGCAAGTACAAGAAATGTGAAAATTGTAAGTAATTTCACATTAGTGCTTATGGTCGATCCCGTTTCTCGGCTTCAGAGCTACTTTCTTGACTGTATTTTGAGCTAAACAGTTGGGGCGACTTCAGTTCTAGCCTATAAAGTCAAATCTTGTGTGATTCCTCCATGGTAACATAGCTGCCCGAGGCCGCAAAGTTAGCTAGTACAAGAAATGTGAAAATTGTACGTAATTTCACAGTAGTGCTTATGGTCGATCCCGTTTCTCGGCTTCAGAGCTACTTTCTTGACTGTATTTTGAGTTAAGCAGTTGCCGCGACTTCAGTTCTAGCCTATAAAATCGAATCTTGTGTGATTCCTCCATGGTAACATAGCTGCCCCACGTCGCAAGGTTAGCAAGTACAAGAAATTTGAAAATTGTACGTAATTTCACATTAGTGCTTATGGTCGATCCCGTTTCTCGGCTTCAGAGCTACTTTCTTGACTGTATTTTGAGTTAAGCAGTTGGCGCAACTTCAGTTCTAGCCTATAAAGTCAAATCTTATGTCGTTCCTCCATGGTAACATAGCTGCCCGAGGTCGCAAAGTTAGCAAGTACAAGAAATTTGAAAATTGTACGTAATTTCACAGTAGTGCTTATGGTCGATCCCGTTTCTCGGTTTCAGAGCTATTTTCTTGACTGTATTTTGAGTTAAGCAGTTGGCGCGACTTCAGTTCTAGCCTATAAAGTCAAATCTTGTGTGATTCCTCCATGGTAACATAGGTGCCCGAGGTCGCAAAGTTAGCAAGTACAAGAAATTTGCAAATTGTACGTAATTGCACAGTAGTGCTTAAGGTCGATGCCGTTTCTCAGCTTCAGAGCTACTTTCTTGACTGTATTTTGAGTTAAGCAGTTGGCGCGACTTCAGTTCTAGCCTATAAAGTCAAATCTTGTGTGATTCCTCCATGGTAACATAGCTGCCCGAGGCCGCAAAGTTAGCAAGTACAAGAAATTTGAAAATTGTACGTAATTGCACAGTAGTGCTTATGGTCGATCCCGTTTCTTAGCTTCAGAGCTACTTTCTTGACTATATTTTGAGTTAAGCAGTTGCCGCGACTTCAGTTCTAGCCTATAAAGTCAAATCTTGTGTGATTCCTCCATGGTAACATAGCTGCCCCACGTCGCAAGTTTAGCAAGTACAAGAAATTTGAAAATTGTACGTAATTGCACAGTAGTGCTTATGGTCGATCCCGTTTCTCAGCTTCAGAGCTACTTTCTTGACTGTATTTTGAGTTAAGCAGTTTGCGCGACTTCAGTTCTAGCCTATAAAGTCAAATCTTGTGTGGTTCCTCCATGGTAACATAGCTGCCCGAGGCCGCAAAGTTAGCAAGTACAGGAAATTTGAAAATTGTACGTAATTGCACAGTAGTGCTTAAGGTCGATGCCGTTTCTCGGCTTCAGAGATACTTTCTTGACTGTATTTTGAGTTAAGCAGGTGGCGCAACTTCAGTTCTAGCCTATGAAGTCAAATCTTGTGTGGTTCCTCCATGGTAACATAGCTGCCCGAGGCCGCAAAGTTAGCAAGTACAGGAAATTTGAAAATTGTACGTAATTGCACAGTAGTGCTTAAGGTCGATGCCGTTTCTCGGCTTCAGAGATACTTTCTTGACTGTATTTTGAGTTAGGCAGTTGGCGCAACTTCAGTTCTAGCCTATAAAGTCAAATCTTGTGTGATTCCTCCATGGTAACATAGCTGCCCGAGGTCGCAAATTTAACAAGTACAAGAAATGTGAAAATTGTACGTAATTGCACAGTAGTGCTTAAGGTCGATGCCGTTTCTTGGCTTCAGAGCTACTTTCTTGACTGTATTTTGAGTTAAGCAGTTGCCGCGACTTCAGTTCTAGCCTTGAAAGTCAAATCTTGTGTGATTCCTCCATGGTAACATACCTGCCCGAGGTCGCAAAGTTAGCAAGTACAAGAAATTTGAAAATTGTGCGTAATTGCACAGTAGTGCTTAAGGTCGATGCCGTTTCTCGGCTTCAGAGATACTTTCTTGACTGTATTTTGAGTTAAGCAGTTGCCGCGACTTCAGTTCTAGCCTTAAAAGTCAAATCTTGTGTGATTCCTCCATGGTAACATAGCTGCCCGAGGTCGCAAATTTAGCAAGTACAAGAAATGTGAAAATTGTACGTAATTTCACATTAGTGCTTATGGTCGATCCCGTTTCTCGGCTTCAGAGCTACTTTCTTGACTGTATTTTGAGCTAAACAGTTGGCGCGACTTCAGTTCTAGCCTATAAAGTCAAATCTTGTGTGATTCCTCCATGGTAACATAGCTGCCCGAGGCCGCAAAGTTAGCAAGTACAAGAAATTTGAAAATTGTACGTAATTTCACAGTAGTGCTTATGGTCGATGCCGTTTCTCGGCTTCAGAGCTACTTTCTTGACTGTATTTTGAGTTAAGCAGTTGGCGCAACTTCAGTTCTAGCCTTTAAAGCCAAATCTTATGTGGTTCCTCCATGGTAACATAGCTGCCCGAGGTCGCAAAGTTAGCAAGTACAAGAAATTTGAAAATTGTACGTAATTGCACAGTAGTGCTTAAGGTCGATGCCGTTTCTCGGCTTCAGAGCTACTTTCTTGACTGTATTTTGAGTTAAGCAGTTGCCGCGACTTCAGTTCTAGCCTTAAAAGTCAAATCTTGTGTGATTCCTCCATGGTAACATAGCTGCCCGAGGTCGCAAATTTAGCAAGTACAAGAAATGTGAAAATTGTAAGTAATTTCACATTAGTGCTTATGGTCGATCCCGTTTCTCGGCTTCAGAGCTACTTTCTTGACTGTATTTTGAGCTAAACAGTTGGGGCGACTTCAGTTCTAGCCTATAAAGTCAAATCTTGTGTGATTCCTCCATGGTAACATAGCTGCCCGAGGCCGCAAAGTTAGCAAGTACAAGAAATGTGAAAATTGTACGTAATTTCACAGTAGTGCTTATGGTCGATCCCGTTTCTCGGCTTCAGAGCTACTTTCTTGACTGTATTTTGAGTTAAGCAGTTGCCGCGACTTCAGTTCTAGCCTATAAAATCAAATCTTGTGTGATTCCTCCATGGTAACATAGCTGCCCCACGTCGCAAGGTTAGCAAGTACAAGAAATTTGAAAATTGTACGTAATTTCACATTAGTGCTTATGGTCGATCCCGTTTCTCGGCTTCAGAGCTACTTTCTTGACTGTATTTTGAGTTAAGCAGTTGGCGCAACTTCAGTTCTAGCCTATAAAGTCAAATCTTATGTCGTTCCTCCATGGTAACATAGCTGCCCGAGGTCGCAAAGTTAGCAAGTACAAGAAATGTGAAAATTGTACGTAATTTCACATTAGTGCTTATGGTCGATGCCGTTTCTCGGCTTCAGAGCTACTTTCTTGACTGTATTTTGAGTTAGACAGTTGGTGCGACTTCAGTTCTAGCCTATAAAGTCAAATCTTGTGTGATTCCTCCATGGTAACATAGCTGCCCCACGTCGCAAAGTTAGCAAGTACAAGAAAATTGTACGTATTTTCACAGTAGTGCTTATGGTCGATCCCGTTTCTCGGCTTCAGAGCTACTTTCTTGACTGTATTTTGAGTTAAGCAGTTGGCGCGACTTCAGTTCTAGCCTTAAAAGTCAAATCTTGTGTGATTCCTCCATGGTAACATAGCTGCCCGAGGTCGCAAAGTTAGCAAGTACAAGAAATGTGAAAATTGTACGTAATTTCACAGTAGTGCTTATGGTCGATCCCGTTTCTCGGCTTCAGAGCTACTTTCTTGACTGTATTTTGAGTCAAGCAGTTGGCGCGACTTCAGTTCTAGCCTTAAAAGTCAAATCTTGTGTGATTCCTCCATGGTAACATAGTTGCCCGAGGTCGCAAAGTTAGCAAGTACAAGAAATGTGAAAATTGTACGTAATTGCACAGTAGTGCTTATGGTCGATCCCGTTTCTCAGCTTCAGAGCTACTTTCTTGACTGTATTTTGAGTTAAGCAGTTTGCGCGACTTCAGTTCTAGCCTATAAAGTCAAATCTTGTGTGGTTCCTCCATGGTAACATAGCTGCCCGAGGCCGCAAAGTTAGCAAGTACAGGAAATTTGAAAATTGTACGTAATTGCACAGTAGTGCTTAAGGTCGATGCCGTTTCTCGGCTTCAGAGATACTTTCTGGACTGTATTTTGAGTTAAGCAGTTGGCGCAACTTCAGTTCTAGCCTATGAAGTCAAATCTTGTGTGGTTCCTCCATGGTAACATAGCTGCCCGAGGCCGCAAAGTTAGCAAGTACAGGAAATTTGAAAATTGTACGTAATTGCACAGTAGTGCTTAAGGTCGATGCCGTTTCTCGGCTTCAGAGATACTTTCTTGACTGTATTTTGAGTTAGGCAGTTGGCGCAACTTCAGTTCTAGCCTATAAAGTCAAATCTTGTGTGATTCCTCCATGGTAACATAGCTGCCCGAGGTCGCAAATTTAACAAGTACAAGAAATGTGAAAATTGTACGTAATTGCACAGTAGTGCTTAAGGTCGATGCCGTTTCTTGGCTTCAGAGCTACTTTCTTGACTGTATTTTGAGTTAAGCAGTTGCCGCGACTTCAGTTCTAGCCTTGAAAGTCAAATCTTGTGTGATTCCTCCATGGTAACATACCTGCCCGAGGTCGCAAAGTTAGCAAGTACAAGAAATTTGAAAATTGTGCGTAATTGCACAGTAGTGCTTAAGGTCGATGCCGTTTCTCGGCTTCAGAGATACTTTCTTGACTGTATTTTGAGTTAAGCAGTTGCCGCGACTTCAGTTCTAGCCTTAAAAGTCAAATCTTGTGTGATTCCTCCATGGTAACATAGCTGCCCGAGGTCGCAAATTTAGCAAGTACAAGAAATGTGAAAATTGTACGTAATTTCACATTAGTGCTTATGGTCGATCCCGTTTCTCGGCTTCAGAGCTACTTTCTTGACTGTATTTTGAGCTAAACAGTTGGCGCGACTTCAGTTCTAGCCTATAAAGTCAAATCTTGTGTGATTCCTCCATGGTAACATAGCTGCCCGAGGCCGCAAAGTTAGCAAGTACAAGAAATTTGAAAATTGTACGTAATTTCACAGTAGTGCTTATGGTCGATGCCGTTTCTCGGCTTCAGAGCTACTTTCTTGACTGTATTTTGAGTTAAGCAGTTGGCGCAACTTCAGTTCTAGCCTTAAAAGTCAAATCTTGTGTGATTCCTCCATGGTAACATAGCTGCCCGAGGTCGCAAATTTAGCAAGTACAAGAAATGTGAAAATTGTAAGTAATTTCACATTAGTGCTTATGGTCGATCCCGTTTCTCGGCTTCAGAGCTACTTTCTTGACTGTATTTTGAGCTAAACAGTTGGGGCGACTTCAGTTCTAGCCTATAAAGTCAAATCTTGTGTGATTCCTCCATGGTAACATAGCTGCCCGAGGCCGCAAAGTTAGCAAGTACAAGAAATGTGAAAATTGTACGTAATTTCACAGTAGTGCTTATGGTCGATCCCGTTTCTCGGCTTCAGAGCTACTTTCTTGACTGTATTTTGAGTTAAGCAGTTGCCGCGACTTCAGTTCTAGCCTATAAAATCGAATCTTGTGTGATTCCTCCATGGTAACATAGCTGCCCCACGTCGCAAGGTTAGCAAGTACAAGAAATTTGAAAATTGTACGTAATTTCACATTAGTGCTTATGGTCGATCCCGTTTCTCGGCTTCAGAGCTACTTTCTTGACTGTATTTTGAGTTAAGCAGTTGGCGCAACTTCAGTTCTAGCCTATAAAGTCAAATCTTATGTCGTTCCTCCATGGTAACATAGCTGCCCGAGGTCGCAAAGTTAGCAAGTACAAGAAATTTGAAAATTGTACGTAATTTCACAGTAGTGCTTATGGTCGATCCCGTTTCTCGGTTTCAGAGCTATTTTCTTGACTGTATTTTGAGTTAAGCAGTTGGCGCGACTTCAGTTCTAGCCTATAAAGTCAAATCTTGTGTGATTCCTCCATGGTAACATAGGTGCCCGAGGTCGCAAAGTTAGCAAGTACAAGAAATTTGCAAATTGTACGTAATTGCACAGTAGTGCTTAAGGTCGATGCCGTTTCTCAGCTTCAGAGCTACTTTCTTGACTGTATTTTGAGTTAAGCAGTTGGCGCGACTTCAGTTCTAGCCTATAAAGTCAAATCTTGTGTGATTCCTCCATGGTAACATAGCTGCCCGAGGCCGCAAAGTTAGCAAGTACAAGAAATTTGAAAATTGTACGTAATTGCACAGTAGTGCTTATGGTCGATCCCGTTTCTTAGCTTCAGAGCTACTTTCTTGACTATATTTTGAGTTAAGCAGTTGCCGCGACTTCAGTTCTAGCCTATAAAGTCAAATCTTGTGTGATTCCTCCATGGTAACATAGCTGCCCCACGTCGCAAGTTTAGCAAGTACAAGAAATTTGAAAATTGTACGTAATTGCACAGTAGTGCTTATGGTCGATCCCGTTTCTCAGCTTCAGAGCTACTTTCTTGACTGTATTTTGAGTTAAGCAGTTTGCGCGACTTCAGTTCTAGCCTATAAAGTCAAATCTTGTGTGGTTCCTCCATGGTAACATAGCTGCCCGAGGCCGCAAAGTTAGCAAGTACAGGAAATTTGAAAATTGTACGTAATTGCACAGTAGTGCTTAAGGTCGATGCCGTTTCTCGGCTTCAGAGATACTTTCTTGACTGTATTTTGAGTTAAGCAGGTGGCGCAACTTCAGTTCTAGCCTATGAAGTCAAATCTTGTGTGGTTCCTCCATGGTAACATAGCTGCCCGAGGCCGCAAAGTTAGCAAGTACAGGAAATTTGAAAATTGTACGTAATTGCACAGTAGTGCTTAAGGTCGATGCCGTTTCTCGGCTTCAGAGATACTTTCTTGACTGTATTTTGAGTTAGGCAGTTGGCGCAACTTCAGTTCTAGCCTATAAAGTCAAATCTTGTGTGATTCCTCCATGGTAACATAGCTGCCCGAGGTCGCAAATTTAACAAGTACAAGAAATGTGAAAATTGTACGTAATTGCACAGTAGTGCTTAAGGTCGATGCCGTTTCTTGGCTTCAGAGCTACTTTCTTGACTGTATTTTGAGTTAAGCAGTTGCCGCGACTTCAGTTCTAGCCTTGAAAGTCAAATCTTGTGTGATTCCTCCATGGTAACATACCTGCCCGAGGTCGCAAAGTTAGCAAGTACAAGAAATTTGAAAATTGTGCGTAATTGCACAGTAGTGCTTAAGGTCGATGCCGTTTCTCGGCTTCAGAGATACTTTCTTGACTGTATTTTGAGTTAAGCAGTTGCCGCGACTTCAGTTCTAGCCTTAAAAGTCAAATCTTGTGTGATTCCTCCATGGTAACATAGCTGCCCGAGGTCGCAAATTTAGCAAGTACAAGAAATGTGAAAATTGTACGTAATTTCACATTAGTGCTTATGGTCGATCCCGTTTCTCGGCTTCAGAGCTACTTTCTTGACTGTATTTTGAGCTAAACAGTTGGCGCGACTTCAGTTCTAGCCTATAAAGTCAAATCTTGTGTGATTCCTCCATGGTAACATAGCTGCCCGAGGCCGCAAAGTTAGCAAGTACAAGAAATTTGAAAATTGTACGTAATTTCACAGTAGTGCTTATGGTCGATGCCGTTTCTCGGCTTCAGAGCTACTTTCTTGACTGTATTTTGAGTTAAGCAGTTGGCGCAACTTCAGTTCTAGCCTTTAAAGCCAAATCTTATGTGGTTCCTCCATGGTAACATAGCTGCCCGAGGTCGCAAAGTTAGCAAGTACAAGAAATTTGAAAATTGTACGTAATTGCACAGTAGTGCTTAAGGTCGATGCCGTTTCTCGGCTTCAGAGCTACTTTCTTGACTGTATTTTGAGTTAAGCAGTTGCCGCGACTTCAGTTCTAGCCTTAAAAGTCAAATCTTGTGTGATTCCTCCATGGTAACATAGCTGCCCGAGGTCGCAAATTTAGCAAGTACAAGAAATGTGAAAATTGTAAGTAATTTCACATTAGTGCTTATGGTCGATCCCGTTTCTCGGCTTCAGAGCTACTTTCTTGACTGTATTTTGAGCTAAACAGTTGGGGCGACTTCAGTTCTAGCCTATAAAGTCAAATCTTGTGTGATTCCTCCATGGTAACATAGCTGCCCGAGGCCGCAAAGTTAGCAAGTACAAGAAATGTGAAAATTGTACGTAATTTCACAGTAGTGCTTATGGTCGATCCCGTTTCTCGGCTTCAGAGCTACTTTCTTGACTGTATTTTGAGTTAAGCAGTTGCCGCGACTTCAGTTCTAGCCTATAAAATCAAATCTTGTGTGATTCCTCCATGGTAACATAGCTGCCCCACGTCGCAAGGTTAGCAAGTACAAGAAATTTGAAAATTGTACGTAATTTCACATTAGTGCTTATGGTCGATCCCGTTTCTCGGCTTCAGAGCTACTTTCTTGACTGTATTTTGAGTTAAGCAGTTGGCGCAACTTCAGTTCTAGCCTATAAAGTCAAATCTTATGTCGTTCCTCCATGGTAACATAGCTGCCCGAGGTCGCAAAGTTAGCAAGTACAAGAAATTTGAAAATTGTACGTAATTTCACAGTAGTGCTTATGGTCGATCCCGTTTCTCGGTTTCAGAGCTATTTTCTTGACTGTATTTTGAGTTAAGCAGTTGGCGCGACTTCAGTTCTAGCCTATAAAGTCAAATCTTGTGTGATTCCTCCATGGTAACATAGGTGCCCGAGGTCGCAAAGTTAGCAAGTACAAGAAATTTGCAAATTGTACGTAATTGCACAGTAGTGCTTAAGGTCGATGCCGTTTCTCAGCTTCAGAGCTACTTTCTTGACTGTATTTTGAGTTAAGCAGTTGGCGCGACTTCAGTTCTAGCCTATAAAGTCAAATCTTGTGTGATTCCTCCATGGTAACATAGCTGCCCGAGGCCGCAAAGTTAGCAAGTACAAGAAATTTGAAAATTGTACGTAATTGCACAGTAGTGCTTATGGTCGATCCCGTTTCTTAGCTTCAGAGCTACTTTCTTGACTATATTTTGAGTTAAGCAGTTGCCGCGACTTCAGTTCTAGCCTATAAAGTCAAATCTTGTGTGATTCCTCCATGGTAACATAGCTGCCCCACGTCGCAAGTTTAGCAAGTACAAGAAATTTGAAAATTGTACGTAATTGCACAGTAGTGCTTATGGTCGATCCCGTTTCTCAGCTTCAGAGCTACTTTCTTGACTGTATTTTGAGTTAAGCAGTTTGCGCGACTTCAGTTCTAGCCTATAAAGTCAAATCTTGTGTGGTTCCTCCATGGTAACATAGCTGCCCGAGGTCGCAAAGTTAGCAAGTACAAGAAATTTGAAAATTGTACGTAATTGCACAGTAGTGCTTAAGGTCGATGCCGTTTCTCGGCTTCAGAGCTACTTTCTTGACTGTATTTTGAGTTAAGCAGTTGCCGCGACTTCAGTTCTAGCCTTAAAAGTCAAATCTTGTGTGATTCCTCCATGGTAACATAGCTGCCCGAGGTCGCAAATTTAGCAAGTACAAGAAATGTGAAAATTGTAAGTAATTTCACATTAGTGCTTATGGTCGATCCCGTTTCTCGGCTTCAGAGCTACTTTCTTGACTGTATTTTGAGTTAGACAGTTGGTGCGACTTCAGTTCTAGCCTATAAAGTCAAATCTTGTGTGATTCCTCCATGGTAACATAGCTGCCCCACGTCGCAAAGTTAGCAAGTACAAGAAAATTGTACGTATTTTCACAGTAGTGCTTATGGTCGATCCCGTTTCTCGGCTTCAGAGCTACTTTCTTGACTGTATTTTGAGTTAAGCAGTTGGCGCGACTTCAGTTCTAGCCTTAAAAGTCAAATCTTGTGTGATTCCTCCATGGTAACATAGCTGCCCGAGGTCGCAAAGTTAGCAAGTACAAGAAATGTGAAAATTGTACGTAATTTCACAGTAGTGCTTATGGTCGATCCCGTTTCTCGGCTTCAGAGCTACTTTCTTGACTGTATTTTGAGTCAAGCAGTTGGCGCGACTTCAGTTCTAGCCTTAAAAGTCAAATCTTGTGTGATTCCTCCATGGTAACATAGTTGCCCGAGGTCGCAAAGTTAGCAAGTACAAGAAATGTGAAAATTGTACGTAATTTCACATTAGTGCTTATGGTCGATGCCGTTTCTCGGCTTCAGAGCTACTTTCTTGACTGTATTTTGAGTTAGATAGTTGGTGCGACTTCAGTTCTAGCCTATAAAGTCAAATGTTGTGTGGTTCCTCCATGGTAACATAGCTGCCCGAGGTCGCAAAGTTAGCAAGTACAAGAAATTTGAAAATTGTACGTAATTGCACAGTAGTGCTTATGGTCGATCCCGTTTCTCAGCTTCAGAGCTACTTTCTTGACTGTATTTTGAGTTAAGCAGTTTGCGCGACTTCAGTTCTAGCCTATAAAGTCAAATCTTGTGTGATTCCTCCATGGTAACATAGTTGCCCGAGGTCGCAAAGTTAGCAAGTACAAGAAATGTGAAAATTGTACGTAATTTCACATTAGTGCTTATGGTCGATGCCGTTTCTCGGCTTCAGAGCTACTTTCTTGACTGTATTTTGAGTTAGATAGTTGGTGCGACTTCAGTTCTAGCCTATAAAGTCAAATGTTGTGTGGTTCCTCCATGGTAACATAGCTGCCCGAGGTCGCAAAGTTAGCAAGTACAAGAAATTTGAAAATTGTACGTAATTGCACAGTAGTGCTTATGGTCGATCCCGTTTCTCGGCTTCAGAGATACTTTCTTGACTGTATTTTGAGTTAAGCAGTTGGCGCAACTTCAGTTCTAGCCTATGAAGTCAAATCTTGTGTGGTTCCTCCATGGTAACATAGCTGCCCGAGGCCGCAAAGTTAGCAAGTACAGGAAATTTGAAAATTGTACGTAATTGCACAGTAGTGCTTAAGGTCGATGCCGTTTCTCGGCTTCAGAGATACTTTCTTGACTGTATTTTGAGTTAGGCAGTTGGCGCAACTTCAGTTCTAGCCTATAAAGTCAAATCTTGTGTGATTCCTCCATGGTAACATAGCTGCCCGAGGTCGCAAATTTAACAAGTACAAGAAATGTGAAAATTGTACGTAATTGCACAGTAGTGCTTAAGGTCGATGCCGTTTCTTGGCTTCAGAGCTACTTTCTTGACTGTATTTTGAGTTAAGCAGTTGCCGCGACTTCAGTTCTAGCCTTGAAAGTCAAATCTTGTGTGATTCCTCCATGGTAACATACCTGCCCGAGGTCGCAAAGTTAGCAAGTACAAGAAATTTGAAAATTGTGCGTAATTGCACAGTAGTGCTTAAGGTCGATGCCGTTTCTCGGCTTCAGAGATACTTTCTTGACTGTATTTTGAGTTAAGCAGTTGCCGCGACTTCAGTTCTAGCCTTAAAAGTCAAATCTTGTGTGATTCCTCCATGGTAACATAGCTGCCCGAGGTCGCAAATTTAGCAAGTACAAGAAATGTGAAAATTGTACGTAATTTCACATTAGTGCTTATGGTCGATCCCGTTTCTCGGCTTCAGAGCTACTTTCTTGACTGTATTTTGAGCTAAACAGTTGGCGCGACTTCAGTTCTAGCCTATAAAGTCAAATCTTGTGTGATTCCTCCATGGTAACATAGCTGCCCGAGGCCGCAAAGTTAGCAAGTACAAGAAATTTGAAAATTGTACGTAATTTCACAGTAGTGCTTATGGTCGATGCCGTTTCTCGGCTTCAGAGCTACTTTCTTGACTGTATTTTGAGTTAAGCAGTTGGCGCAACTTCAGTTCTAGCCTTTAAAGCCAAATCTTATGTGGTTCCTCCATGGTAACATAGCTGCCCGAGGTCGCAAAGTTAGCAAGTACAAGAAATTTGAAAATTGTACGTAATTGCACAGTAGTGCTTAAGGTCGATGCCGTTTCTCGGCTTCAGAGCTACTTTCTTGACTGTATTTTGAGTTAAGCAGTTGCCGCGACTTCAGTTCTAGCCTTAAAAGTCAAATCTTGTGTGATTCCTCCATGGTAACATAGCTGCCCGAGGTCGCAAATTTAGCAAGTACAAGAAATGTGAAAATTGTAAGTAATTTCACATTAGTGCTTATGGTCGATCCCGTTTCTCGGCTTCAGAGCTACTTTCTTGACTGTATTTTGAGCTAAACAGTTGGGGCGACTTCAGTTCTAGCCTATAAAGTCAAATCTTGTGTGATTCCTCCATGGTAACATAGCTGCCCGAGGCCGCAAAGTTAGCAAGTACAAGAAATGTGAAAATTGTACGTAATTTCACAGTAGTGCTTATGGTCGATCCCGTTTCTCGGCTTCAGAGCTACTTTCTTGACTGTATTTTGAGTTAAGCAGTTGCCGCGACTTCAGTTCTAGCCTATAAAATCAAATCTTGTGTGATTCCTCCATGGTAACATAGCTGCCCCACGTCGCAAGGTTAGCAAGTACAAGAAATTTGAAAATTGTACGTAATTTCACATTAGTGCTTATGGTCGATCCCGTTTCTCGGCTTCAGAGCTACTTTCTTGACTGTATTTTGAGTTAAGCAGTTGGCGCAACTTCAGTTCTAGCCTATAAAGTCAAATCTTATGTCGTTCCTCCATGGTAACATAGCTGCCCGAGGTCGCAAAGTTAGCAAGTACAAGAAATGTGAAAATTGTACGTAATTTCACATTAGTGCTTATGGTCGATGCCGTTTCTCGGCTTCAGAGCTACTTTCTTGACTGTATTTTGAGTTAGACAGTTGGTGCGACTTCAGTTCTAGCCTATAAAGTCAAATCTTGTGTGATTCCTCCATGGTAACATAGCTGCCCCACGTCGCAAAGTTAGCAAGTACAAGAAAATTGTACGTATTTTCACAGTAGTGCTTATGGTCGATCCCGTTTCTCGGCTTCAGAGCTACTTTCTTGACTGTATTTTGAGTTAAGCAGTTGGCGCGACTTCAGTTCTAGCCTTAAAAGTCAAATCTTGTGTGATTCCTCCATGGTAACATAGCTGCCCGAGGTCGCAAAGTTAGCAAGTACAAGAAATGTGAAAATTGTACGTAATTTCACAGTAGTGCTTATGGTCGATCCCGTTTCTCGGCTTCAGAGCTACTTTCTTGACTGTATTTTGAGTCAAGCAGTTGGCGCGACTTCAGTTCTAGCCTTAAAAGTCAAATCTTGTGTGATTCCTCCATGGTAACATAGTTGCCCGAGGTCGCAAAGTTAGCAAGTACAAGAAATGTGAAAATTGTACGTAATTGCACAGTAGTGCTTATGGTCGATCCCGTTTCTCAGCTTCAGAGCTACTTTCTTGACTGTATTTTGAGTTAAGCAGTTTGCGCGACTTCAGTTCTAGCCTATAAAGTCAAATCTTGTGTGGTTCCTCCATGGTAACATAGCTGCCCGAGGCCGCAAAGTTAGCAAGTACAGGAAATTTGAAAATTGTACGTAATTGCACAGTAGTGCTTAAGGTCGATGCCGTTTCTCGGCTTCAGAGATACTTTCTGGACTGTATTTTGAGTTAAGCAGTTGGCGCAACTTCAGTTCTAGCCTATGAAGTCAAATCTTGTGTGGTTCCTCCATGGTAACATAGCTGCCCGAGGCCGCAAAGTTAGCAAGTACAGGAAATTTGAAAATTGTACGTAATTGCACAGTAGTGCTTAAGGTCGATGCCGTTTCTCGGCTTCAGAGATACTTTCTTGACTGTATTTTGAGTTAGGCAGTTGGCGCAACTTCAGTTCTAGCCTATAAAGTCAAATCTTGTGTGATTCCTCCATGGTAACATAGCTGCCCGAGGTCGCAAATTTAACAAGTACAAGAAATGTGAAAATTGTACGTAATTGCACAGTAGTGCTTAAGGTCGATGCCGTTTCTTGGCTTCAGAGCTACTTTCTTGACTGTATTTTGAGTTAAGCAGTTGCCGCGACTTCAGTTCTAGCCTTGAAAGTCAAATCTTGTGTGATTCCTCCATGGTAACATACCTGCCCGAGGTCGCAAAGTTAGCAAGTACAAGAAATTTGAAAATTGTGCGTAATTGCACAGTAGTGCTTAAGGTCGATGCCGTTTCTCGGCTTCAGAGATACTTTCTTGACTGTATTTTGAGTTAAGCAGTTGCCGCGACTTCAGTTCTAGCCTTAAAAGTCAAATCTTGTGTGATTCCTCCATGGTAACATAGCTGCCCGAGGTCGCAAATTTAGCAAGTACAAGAAATGTGAAAATTGTACGTAATTTCACATTAGTGCTTATGGTCGATCCCGTTTCTCGGCTTCAGAGCTACTTTCTTGACTGTATTTTGAGCTAAACAGTTGGCGCGACTTCAGTTCTAGCCTATAAAGTCAAATCTTGTGTGATTCCTCCATGGTAACATAGCTGCCCGAGGCCGCAAAGTTAGCAAGTACAAGAAATTTGAAAATTGTACGTAATTTCACAGTAGTGCTTATGGTCGATGCCGTTTCTCGGCTTCAGAGCTACTTTCTTGACTGTATTTTGAGTTAAGCAGTTGGCGCAACTTCAGTTCTAGCCTTAAAAGTCAAATCTTGTGTGATTCCTCCATGGTAACATAGCTGCCCGAGGTCGCAAATTTAGCAAGTACAAGAAATGTGAAAATTGTAAGTAATTTCACATTAGTGCTTATGGTCGATCCCGTTTCTCGGCTTCAGAGCTACTTTCTTGACTGTATTTTGAGCTAAACAGTTGGGGCGACTTCAGTTCTAGCCTATAAAGTCAAATCTTGTGTGATTCCTCCATGGTAACATAGCTGCCCGAGGCCGCAAAGTTAGCAAGTACAAGAAATGTGAAAATTGTACGTAATTTCACAGTAGTGCTTATGGTCGATCCCGTTTCTCGGCTTCAGAGCTACTTTCTTGACTGTATTTTGAGTTAAGCAGTTGCCGCGACTTCAGTTCTAGCCTATAAAATCGAATCTTGTGTGATTCCTCCATGGTAACATAGCTGCCCCACGTCGCAAGGTTAGCAAGTACAAGAAATTTGAAAATTGTACGTAATTTCACATTAGTGCTTATGGTCGATCCCGTTTCTCGGCTTCAGAGCTACTTTCTTGACTGTATTTTGAGTTAAGCAGTTGGCGCAACTTCAGTTCTAGCCTATAAAGTCAAATCTTATGTCGTTCCTCCATGGTAACATAGCTGCCCGAGGTCGCAAAGTTAGCAAGTACAAGAAATTTGAAAATTGTACGTAATTTCACAGTAGTGCTTATGGTCGATCCCGTTTCTCGGTTTCAGAGCTATTTTCTTGACTGTATTTTGAGTTAAGCAGTTGGCGCGACTTCAGTTCTAGCCTATAAAGTCAAATCTTGTGTGATTCCTCCATGGTAACATAGGTGCCCGAGGTCGCAAAGTTAGCAAGTACAAGAAATTTGCAAATTGTACGTAATTGCACAGTAGTGCTTAAGGTCGATGCCGTTTCTCAGCTTCAGAGCTACTTTCTTGACTGTATTTTGAGTTAAGCAGTTGGCGCGACTTCAGTTCTAGCCTATAAAGTCAAATCTTGTGTGATTCCTCCATGGTAACATAGCTGCCCGAGGCCGCAAAGTTAGCAAGTACAAGAAATTTGAAAATTGTACGTAATTGCACAGTAGTGCTTATGGTCGATCCCGTTTCTTAGCTTCAGAGCTACTTTCTTGACTATATTTTGAGTTAAGCAGTTGCCGCGACTTCAGTTCTAGCCTATAAAGTCAAATCTTGTGTGATTCCTCCATGGTAACATAGCTGCCCCACGTCGCAAGTTTAGCAAGTACAAGAAATTTGAAAATTGTACGTAATTGCACAGTAGTGCTTATGGTCGATCCCGTTTCTCAGCTTCAGAGCTACTTTCTTGACTGTATTTTGAGTTAAGCAGTTTGCGCGACTTCAGTTCTAGCCTATAAAGTCAAATCTTGTGTGGTTCCTCCATGGTAACATAGCTGCCCGAGGCCGCAAAGTTAGCAAGTACAGGAAATTTGAAAATTGTACGTAATTGCACAGTAGTGCTTAAGGTCGATGCCGTTTCTCGGCTTCAGAGATACTTTCTTGACTGTATTTTGAGTTAAGCAGGTGGCGCAACTTCAGTTCTAGCCTATGAAGTCAAATCTTGTGTGGTTCCTCCATGGTAACATAGCTGCCCGAGGCCGCAAAGTTAGCAAGTACAGGAAATTTGAAAATTGTACGTAATTGCACAGTAGTGCTTAAGGTCGATGCCGTTTCTCGGCTTCAGAGATACTTTCTTGACTGTATTTTGAGTTAGGCAGTTGGCGCAACTTCAGTTCTAGCCTATAAAGTCAAATCTTGTGTGATTCCTCCATGGTAACATAGCTGCCCGAGGTCGCAAATTTAACAAGTACAAGAAATGTGAAAATTGTACGTAATTGCACAGTAGTGCTTAAGGTCGATGCCGTTTCTTGGCTTCAGAGCTACTTTCTTGACTGTATTTTGAGTTAAGCAGTTGCCGCGACTTCAGTTCTAGCCTTGAAAGTCAAATCTTGTGTGATTCCTCCATGGTAACATACCTGCCCGAGGTCGCAAAGTTAGCAAGTACAAGAAATTTGAAAATTGTGCGTAATTGCACAGTAGTGCTTAAGGTCGATGCCGTTTCTCGGCTTCAGAGATACTTTCTTGACTGTATTTTGAGTTAAGCAGTTGCCGCGACTTCAGTTCTAGCCTTAAAAGTCAAATCTTGTGTGATTCCTCCATGGTAACATAGCTGCCCGAGGTCGCAAATTTAGCAAGTACAAGAAATGTGAAAATTGTACGTAATTTCACATTAGTGCTTATGGTCGATCCCGTTTCTCGGCTTCAGAGCTACTTTCTTGACTGTATTTTGAGCTAAACAGTTGGCGCGACTTCAGTTCTAGCCTATAAAGTCAAATCTTGTGTGATTCCTCCATGGTAACATAGCTGCCCGAGGCCGCAAAGTTAGCAAGTACAAGAAATTTGAAAATTGTACGTAATTTCACAGTAGTGCTTATGGTCGATGCCGTTTCTCGGCTTCAGAGCTACTTTCTTGACTGTATTTTGAGTTAAGCAGTTGGCGCAACTTCAGTTCTAGCCTTTAAAGCCAAATCTTATGTGGTTCCTCCATGGTAACATAGCTGCCCGAGGTCGCAAAGTTAGCAAGTACAAGAAATTTGAAAATTGTACGTAATTGCACAGTAGTGCTTAAGGTCGATGCCGTTTCTCGGCTTCAGAGCTACTTTCTTGACTGTATTTTGAGTTAAGCAGTTGCCGCGACTTCAGTTCTAGCCTTAAAAGTCAAATCTTGTGTGATTCCTCCATGGTAACATAGCTGCCCGAGGTCGCAAATTTAGCAAGTACAAGAAATGTGAAAATTGTAAGTAATTTCACATTAGTGCTTATGGTCGATCCCGTTTCTCGGCTTCAGAGCTACTTTCTTGACTGTATTTTGAGCTAAACAGTTGGGGCGACTTCAGTTCTAGCCTATAAAGTCAAATCTTGTGTGATTCCTCCATGGTAACATAGCTGCCCGAGGCCGCAAAGTTAGCAAGTACAAGAAATGTGAAAATTGTACGTAATTTCACAGTAGTGCTTATGGTCGATCCCGTTTCTCGGCTTCAGAGCTACTTTCTTGACTGTATTTTGAGTTAAGCAGTTGCCGCGACTTCAGTTCTAGCCTATAAAATCAAATCTTGTGTGATTCCTCCATGGTAACATAGCTGCCCCACGTCGCAAGGTTAGCAAGTACAAGAAATTTGAAAATTGTACGTAATTTCACATTAGTGCTTATGGTCGATCCCGTTTCTCGGCTTCAGAGCTACTTTCTTGACTGTATTTTGAGTTAAGCAGTTGGCGCAACTTCAGTTCTAGCCTATAAAGTCAAATCTTATGTCGTTCCTCCATGGTAACATAGCTGCCCGAGGTCGCAAAGTTAGCAAGTACAAGAAATTTGAAAATTGTACGTAATTTCACAGTAGTGCTTATGGTCGATCCCGTTTCTCGGTTTCAGAGCTATTTTCTTGACTGTATTTTGAGTTAAGCAGTTGGCGCGACTTCAGTTCTAGCCTATAAAGTCAAATCTTGTGTGATTCCTCCATGGTAACATAGGTGCCCGAGGTCGCAAAGTTAGCAAGTACAAGAAATTTGCAAATTGTACGTAATTGCACAGTAGTGCTTAAGGTCGATGCCGTTTCTCAGCTTCAGAGCTACTTTCTTGACTGTATTTTGAGTTAAGCAGTTGGCGCGACTTCAGTTCTAGCCTATAAAGTCAAATCTTGTGTGATTCCTCCATGGTAACATAGCTGCCCGAGGCCGCAAAGTTAGCAAGTACAAGAAATTTGAAAATTGTACGTAATTGCACAGTAGTGCTTATGGTCGATCCCGTTTCTTAGCTTCAGAGCTACTTTCTTGACTATATTTTGAGTTAAGCAGTTGCCGCGACTTCAGTTCTAGCCTATAAAGTCAAATCTTGTGTGATTCCTCCATGGTAACATAGCTGCCCCACGTCGCAAGTTTAGCAAGTACAAGAAATTTGAAAATTGTACGTAATTTCACAGTAGTGCTTATGGTCGATCCCGTTTCTCGGTTTCAGAGCTATTTTCTTGACTGTATTTTGAGTTAAGCAGTTGGCGCGACTTCAGTTCTAGCCTATAAAGTCAAATCTTGTGTGATTCCTCCATGGTAACATAGGTGCCCGAGGTCGCAAAGTTAGCAAGTACAGGAAATTTGAAAATTGTACGTAATTGCACAGTAGTGCTTAAGGTCGATGCCGTTTCTCGGCTTCAGAGATACTTTCTTGACTGTATTTTGAGTTAAGCAGTTGGCGCAACTTCAGTTCTAGCCTATGAAGTCAAATCTTGTGTGGTTCCTCCATGGTAACATAGCTGCCCGAGGCCGCAAAGTTAGCAAGTACAGGAAATTTGAAAATTGTACGTAATTGCACAGTAGTGCTTAAGGTCGATGCCGTTTCTCGGCTTCAGAGATACTTTCTTGACTGTATTTTGAGTTAGGCAGTTGGCGCAACTTCAGTTCTAGCCTATAAAGTCAAATCTTGTGTGATTCCTCCATGGTAACATAGCTGCCCGAGGTCGCAAATTTAACAAGTACAAGAAATGTGAAAATTGTACGTAATTGCACAGTAGTGCTTAAGGTCGATGCCGTTTCTTGGCTTCAGAGCTACTTTCTTGACTGTATTTTGAGTTAAGCAGTTGCCGCGACTTCAGTTCTAGCCTTGAAAGTCAAATCTTGTGTGATTCCTCCATGGTAACATACCTGCCCGAGGTCGCAAAGTTAGCAAGTACAAGAAATTTGAAAATTGTGCGTAATTGCACAGTAGTGCTTAAGGTCGATGCCGTTTCTCGGCTTCAGAGATACTTTCTTGACTGTATTTTGAGTTAAGCAGTTGCCGCGACTTCAGTTCTAGCCTTAAAAGTCAAATCTTGTGTGATTCCTCCATGGTAACATAGCTGCCCGAGGTCGCAAATTTAGCAAGTACAAGAAATGTGAAAATTGTACGTAATTTCACATTAGTGCTTATGGTCGATCCCGTTTCTCGGCTTCAGAGCTACTTTCTTGACTGTATTTTGAGCTAAACAGTTGGCGCGACTTCAGTTCTAGCCTATAAAGTCAAATCTTGTGTGATTCCTCCATGGTAACATAGCTGCCCGAGGCCGCAAAGTTAGCAAGTACAAGAAATTTGAAAATTGTACGTAATTTCACAGTAGTGCTTATGGTCGATGCCGTTTCTCGGCTTCAGAGCTACTTTCTTGACTGTATTTTGAGTTAAGCAGTTGGCGCAACTTCAGTTCTAGCCTTTAAAGCCAAATCTTATGTGGTTCCTCCATGGTAACATAGCTGCCCGAGGTCGCAAAGTTAGCAAGTACAAGAAATTTGAAAATTGTACGTAATTGCACAGTAGTGCTTAAGGTCGATGCCGTTTCTCGGCTTCAGAGCTACTTTCTTGACTGTATTTTGAGTTAAGCAGTTGCCGCGACTTCAGTTCTAGCCTTAAAAGTCAAATCTTGTGTGATTCCTCCATGGTAACATAGCTGCCCGAGGTCGCAAATTTAGCAAGTACAAGAAATGTGAAAATTGTAAGTAATTTCACATTAGTGCTTATGGTCGATCCCGTTTCTCGGCTTCAGAGCTACTTTCTTGACTGTATTTTGAGCTAAACAGTTGGGGCGACTTCAGTTCTAGCCTATAAAGTCAAATCTTGTGTGATTCCTCCATGGTAACATAGCTGCCCGAGGCCGCAAAGTTAGCAAGTACAAGAAATGTGAAAATTGTACGTAATTTCACAGTAGTGCTTATGGTCGATCCCGTTTCTCGGCTTCAGAGCTACTTTCTTGACTGTATTTTGAGTTAAGCAGTTGCCGCGACTTCAGTTCTAGCCTATAAAATCAAATCTTGTGTGATTCCTCCATGGTAACATAGCTGCCCCACGTCGTAAGGTTAGCAAGTACAAGAAATTTGAAAATTGTACGTAATTTCACATTAGTGCTTATGGTCGATCCCGTTTCTCGGCTTCAGAGCTACTTTCTTGACTGTATTTTGAGTTAAGCAGTTGGCGCAACTTCAGTTCTAGCCTATAAAGTCAAATCTTATGTCGTTCCTCCATGGTAACATAGCTGCCCGAGGTCGCAAAGTTAGCAAGTACAAGAAATGTGAAAATTGTACGTAATTTCACATTAGTGCTTATGGTCGATGCCGTTTCGCGGCTTCAGAGCTACTTTCTTGACTGTATTTTGAGTTAGACAGTTGGTGCGACTTCAGTTCTAGCCTATAAAGTCAAATCTTGTGTGATTCCTCCATGGTAACATAGCTGCCCCACGTCGCAAAGTTAGCAAGTACAAGAAAATTGTACGTATTTTCACAGTAGTGCTTATGGTCGATCCCGTTTCTCGGCTTCAGAGCTACTTTCTTGACTGTATTTTGAGTTAAGCAGTTGGCGCGACTTCAGTTCTAGCCTTAAAAGTCAAATCTTGTGTGATTCCTCCATGGTAACATAGCTGCCCGAGGTCGCAAAGTTAGCAAGTACAAGAAATGTGAAAATTGTACGTAATTTCACAGTAGTGCTTATGGTCGATCCCGTTTCTCGGCTTCAGAGCTACTTTCTTGACTGTATTTTGAGTCAAGCAGTTGGCGCGACTTCAGTTCTAGCCTTAAAAGTCAAATCTTGTGTGATTCCTCCATGGTAACATAGTTGCCCGAGGTCGCAAAGTTAGCAAGTACAAGAAATGTGAAAATTGTACGTAATTGCACAGTAGTGCTTATGGTCGATCCCGTTTCTCAGCTTCAGAGCTACTTTCTTGACTGTATTTTGAGTTAAGCAGTTTGCGCGACTTCAGTTCTAGCCTATAAAGTCAAATCTTGTGTGGTTCCTCCATGGTAACATAGCTGCCCGAGGCCGCAAAGTTAGCAAGTACAGGAAATTTGAAAATTGTACGTAATTGCACAGTAGTGCTTAAGGTCGATGCCGTTTCTCGGCTTCAGAGATACTTTCTTGACTGTATTTTGAGTTAAGCAGTTGGCGCAACTTCAGTTCTAGCCTATGAAGTCAAATCTTGTGTGGTTCCTCCATGGTAACATAGCTGCCCGAGGCCGCAAAGTTAGCAAGTACAGGAAATTTGAAAATTGTACGTAATTGCACAGTAGTGCTTAAGGTCGATGCCGTTTCTCGGCTTCAGAGATACTTTCTTGACTGTATTTTGAGTTAGGCAGTTGGCGCAACTTCAGTTCTAGCCTATAAAGTCAAATCTTGTGTGATTCCTCCATGGTAACATAGCTGCCCGAGGTCGCAAATTTAACAAGTACAAGAAATGTGAAAATTGTACGTAATTGCACAGTAGTGCTTAAGGTCGATGCCGTTTCTTGGCTTCAGAGCTACTTTCTTGACTGTATTTTGAGTTAAGCAGTTGCCGCGACTTCAGTTCTAGCCTTGAAAGTCAAATCTTGTGTGATTCCTCCATGGTAACATACCTGCCCGAGGTCGCAAAGTTAGCAAGTACAAGAAATTTGAAAATTGTGCGTAATTGCACAGTAGTGCTTAAGGTCGATGCCGTTTCTCGGCTTCAGAGATACTTTCTTGACTGTATTTTGAGTTAAGCAGTTGCCGCGACTTCAGTTCTAGCCTTGAAAGTCAAATCTTGTGTGATTCCTCCATGGTAACATAGCTGCCCGAGGTCGCAAATTTAGCAAGTACAAGAAATGTGAAAATTGTACGTAATTTCACATTAGTGCTTATGGTCGATCCCGTTTCTCGGCTTCAGAGCTACTTTCTTGACTGTATTTTGAGCTAAACAGTTGGCGCGACTTCAGTTCTAGCCTATAAAGTCAAATCTTGTGTGATTCCTCCATGGTAACATAGCTGCCCGAGGCCGCAAAGTTAGCAAGTACAAGAAATTTGAAAATTGTACGTAATTTCACAGTAGTGCTTATGGTCGATGCCGTTTCTCGGCTTCAGAGCTACTTTCTTGACTGTATTTTGAGTTAAGCAGTTGGCGCAACTTCAGTTCTAGCCTTTAAAGCCAAATCTTATGTGGTTCCTCCATGGTAACATAGCTGCCCGAGGTCGCAAAGTTAGCAAGTACAAGAAATTTGAAAATTGTACGTAATTGCACAGTAGTGCTTAAGGTCGATGCCGTTTCTCGGCTTCAGAGCTACTTTCTTGACTGTATTTTGAGTTAAGCAGTTGCCGCGACTTCAGTTCTAGCCTTAAAAGTCAAATCTTGTGTGATTCCTCCATGGTAACATAGCTGCCCGAGGTCGCAAATTTAGCAAGTACAAGAAATGTGAAAATTGTAAGTAATTTCACATTAGTGCTTATGGTCGATCCCGTTTCTCGGCTTCAGAGCTACTTTCTTGACTGTATTTTGAGCTAAACAGTTGGGGCGACTTCGGTTCTAGCCTATAAAGTCAAATCTTGTGTGATTCCTCCATGGTAACATAGCTGCCCGAGGCCGCAAAGTTAGCAAGTACAAGAAATGTGAAAATTGTACGTAATTTCACAGTAGTGCTTATGGTCGATCCCGTTTCTCGGCTTCAGAGCTACTTTCTTGACTGTATTTTGAGTTAAGCAGTTGCCGCGACTTCAGTTCTAGCCTATAAAATCAAATCTTGTGTGATTCCTCCATGGTAACATAGCTGCCCCACGTCGCAAGGTTAGCAAGTACAAGAAATTTGAAAATTGTACGTAATTTCACATTAGTGCTTATGGTCGATCCCGTTTCTCGGCTTCAGAGCTATTTTCTTGACTGTATTTTGAGTTAAGCAGTTGGCGCGACTTCAGTTCTAGCCTATAAAGTCAAATCTTGTGTGATTCCTCCATGGTAACATAGGTGCCCGAGGTCGCAAAGTTAGCAAGTACAAGAAATTTGCAAATTGTACGTAATTGCACAGTAGTGCTTAAGGTCGATGCCGTTTCTCAGCTTCAGAGCTACTTTCTTGACTGTATTTTGAGTTAAGCAGTTGGCGCGACTTCAGTTCTAGCCTATAAAGTCAAATCTTGTGTGATTCCTCCATGGTAACATAGCTGCCCGAGGTCGCAAAGTTAGCAAGTACAAGAAATTTGAAAATTGTGCGTAATTGCACAGTAGTGCTTAAGGTCGATGCCGTTTCTCGGCTTCAGAGATACTTTCTTGACTGTATTTTGAGTTAAGCAGTTGCCGCGACTTCAGTTCTAGCCTTAAAAGTCAAATCTTGTGTGATTCCTCCATGGTAACATAGCTGCCCGAGGTCGCAAATTTAGCAAGAACAAGAAATGTGAAAATTGTACGTAATTTCACATTAGTGCTTATGGTCGATCCCGTTTCTCGGCTTCAGAGCTACTTTCTTGACTGTATTTTGAGCTAAACAGTTGGCGCGACTTCAGTTCTAGCCTATAAAGTCAAATCTTGTGTGATTCCTCCATGGTAACATAGCTGCCCGAGGCCGCAAAGTTAGCAAGTACAAGAAATTTGAAAATTGTACGTAATTTCACAGTAGTGCTTATGGTCGATGCCGTTTCTCGGCTTCAGAGCTACTTTCTTGACTGTATTTTGAGTTAAGCAGTTGGCGCGACTTCAGTTCTAGCCTATAAAGTCAAATCTTGTGTGATTCCTCCATGGTAACATAGGTGCCCGAGGTCGCAAAGTTAGCAAGTACAAGAAATTTGCAAATTGTACGTAATTGCACAGTAGTGCTTAAGGTCGATGCCGTTTCTCAGCTTCAGAGCTACTTTCTTGACTGTATTTTGAGTTAAGCAGTTGGCGCGACTTCAGTTCTAGCCTATAAAGTCAAATCTTGTGTGATTCCTCCATGGTAACATAGCTGCCCGAGGTCGCAAAGTTAGCAAGTACAAGAAATTTGAAAATTGTGCGTAATTGCACAGTAGTGCTTAAGGTCGATGCCGTTTCTCGGCTTCAGAGATACTTTCTTGACTGTATTTTGAGTTAAGCAGTTGCCGCGACTTCAGTTCTAGCCTTAAAAGTCAAATCTTGTGTGATTCCTCCATGGTAACATAGCTGCCCGAGGTCGCAAATTTAGCAAGAACAAGAAATGTGAAAATTGTACGTAATTTCACATTAGTGCTTATGGTCGATCCCGTTTCTCGGCTTCAGAGCTACTTTCTTGACTGTATTTTGAGCTAAACAGTTGGCGCGACTTCAGTTCTAGCCTATAAAGTCAAATCTTGTGTGATTCCTCCATGGTAACATAGCTGCCCGAGGCCGCAAAGTTAGCAAGTACAAGAAATTTGAAAATTGTACGTAATTTCACAGTAGTGCTTATGGTCGATGCCGTTTCTCGGCTTCAGAGCTACTTTCTTGACTGTATTTTGAGTTAAGCAGTTGCCGCGACTTCAGTTCTAGCCTATAAAATCAAATCTTGTGTGATTCCTCCATGGTAACATAGCTGCCCCACGTCGCAAGCTTAGCAAGTACAAGAAATTTGAAAATTGTACGTAATTTCACATTAGTGCTTATGGTCGATCCCGTTTCTCGGCTTCAGAGCTACTTTCTTGACTGTATTTTGAGTTAAGCAGTTGGCGCAACTTCAGTTCTAGCCTATAAAGTCAAATCTTATGTCGTTCCTCCATGGTAACATAGCTGCCCGAGGTCGCAAAGTTAGCAAGTACAAGAAATTTGAAAATTGTACGTAATTTCACAGTAGTGCTTATGGTCGATCCCGTTTCTCGGTTTCAGAGTTATTTTCTTGACTGTATTTTGAGTTAAGCAGTTGGCGCGACTTCAGTTCTAGCCTATAAAGTCAAATCTTGTGTGATTCCTCCATGGTAACATAGCTGCCCCACGTCGCAAAGTTAGCAAGTACAAGAAAATTGTACGTATTTTCACAGTAGTGCTTATGGTCGATCCCGTTTCTCGGCTTCAGAGCTACTTTCTTGACTGTATTTTGAGTTAAGCAGTTGGCGCGACTTCAGTTCTAGCCTTAAAAGTCAAATCTTGTGTGATTCCTCCATGGTAACATAGCTGCCCGAGGTCGCAAAGTTAGCAAGTACAAGAAATGTGAAAATTGTACGTAATTTCACAGTAGTGCTTATGGTCGATCCCGTTTCTCGGCTTCAGAGCTACTTTCTTGACTGTATTTTGAGTCAAGCAGTTGGCGCGACTTCAGTTCTAGCCTTAAAAGTCAAATCTTGTGTGATTCCTCCATGGTAACATAGTTGCCCGAGGTCGCAAAGTTAGCAAGTACAAGAAATTTGAAAATTGTGCGTATTGCACAGTAGTGCTTAAGGTCGATGCCGTTTCTCGGCTTCAGAGATACTTTCTTGACTGTATTTTGAGTTAAGCAGTTGGCGCAACTTCAGTTCTAGCCTATAAAGTCAAATCTTATGTCGTTCCTCCATGGTAACATAGCTGCCCGAGGTCGCAAATTTAGCAAGTACAAGAAATTTGAAAATTGTACGTAATTGCACAGTAGTGCTTAAGGTCGATGCCGTTTCTCGGCTTCAGAGATACTTTCTTGACTGTATTTTGAGTTAAGCAGTTGGCGCGACTTCAGTTCTAGCCTATGAAGTCAAATCTTGTGTGGTTCCTCCATGGTAACATAGCTGCCCGAGGTCGCAAAGTTAGCAAGTACAAGAAATTTGAAAATTGTACGTAATTTCACAGTAGTGCTTATGGTCGATCCCGTTTCTCGGCTTCAGAGCTACTTTCTTGACTGTATTTTGAGCTAAACAGTTGGGGCGACTTCAGTTCTAGCCTATAAAGTCAAATCTTGTGTGATTCCTCCATGGTAACATAGCTGCCCGAGGCCGCAAAGTTAGCAAGTACAAGAAATGTGAAAATTGTACGTAATTTCACAGTAGTGCTTATGGTCGATCCCGTTTCTCGGCTTCAGAGCTACTTTCTTGACTGTATTTTGAGTTAAGCAGTTGCCGCGACTTCAGTTCTAGCCTTGAAAGTCAAATCTTGTGTGATTCCTCCATGGTAACATACCTGCCCGAGGTCGCAAAGTTAGCAAGTACAAGAAATTTGAAAATTGTGCGTAATTGCACAGTAGTGCTTAAGGTCGATTCCGTTTCTCGGCTTCAGAGATACTTTCTTGACTGTATTTTGAGTTAAGCAGTTGCCGCGACTTCAGTTCTAGCCTTAAAAGTCAAATCTTGTGTGATTCCTCCATGGTAACATACCTGCCCGAGGTCGCAAAGTTAGCAAGTACAAGAAATTTGAAAATTGTGCGTATTGCACAGTAGTGCTTAAGGTCGATGCCGTTTCTTGGCTTCAGAGCTACTTTCTTGACTGTATTTTGAGTTAAGCAGTTGCCGCGACTTCAGTTCTAGCCTTGAAAGTCAAATCTTGTGTGATTCCTCCATGGTAACATACCTGCCCGAGGTCGCAAATTTAGCAATTACAAGAAATTTGAAAATTGTACGTAATTGCACAGTAGTGCTTAAGGTCGATGCCGTTTCTCGGCTTCAGAGATACTTTCTTGACTGTATTTTGAGTTAAGCAGTTGGCGCAACTTCAGTTCCAGCCTATGAAGTCAAATCTTGTGTGGTTCCTCCATGGTAACATAGCTGCCCGAGGTCGCAAAGTTAGCAAGTACAAGAAATTTGAAAATTGTACGTAATTGCACAGTAGTGCTTAAGGTCGATGCCGTTTCTCGGCGTCAGAGATACTTTCTTGACTGTATTTTGAGTTAAGCAGTTGGCGCAACTTCAGTTCTAGCCTATAAAGTCAAATCTTATGTCGTTCCTCCATGGTAACATAGCTGCCCGAGGTCGCAAAGTTAGCAAGTACAAGAAATTTGAAAATTGTACGTAATTTCACAGTAGTGCTTATGGTCGATCCCGTTTCTCGGTTTCAGAGCTATTTTCTTGACTGTATTTTGAGTTAAGCAGTTGGCGCGACTTCAGTTCTAGCCTATAAAGTCAAATCTTGTGTGATTCCTCCATGGTAACATAGGTGCCCGAGGTCGCAAAGTTAGCAAGTACAAGAAATTTGCAAATTGTACGTAATTGCACAGTAGTGCTTATGGTCGATCCCGTTTCTTGGCTTCAGAGCTACTTTCTTGACTGTATTTTGAGTTAAGCAGTTGCCGCGACTTCAGTTCTAGCCTTGAAAGTCAAATCTTGTGTGATTCCTCCATGGTAACATACCTGCCCGAGGTCGCAAATTTAGCAATTACAAGAAATTTGAAAATTGTACGTAATTGCACAGTAGTGCTTAAGGTCGATGCCGTTTCTCGGCTTCAGAGATACTTTCTTGACTGTATTTTGAGTTAAGCAGTTGGCGCAACTTCAGTTCTAGCCTATAAAGTCAAATCTTATGTCGTTCGTCCATGGTAACATAGCTGCCCGAGGTCGCAAATTTAGCAAGTACAAGAAATTTGAAAATTGTACGTAATTGCACAGTAGTGCTTAAGGTCGATGCCGTTTCTCGGCTTCAGAGATACTTTCTTGACTGTATTTTGAGTTAAGCAGTTGGCGCAACTTCAGTTCTAGCCTATGAAGTCAAATCTTGTGTGGTTCCTCCATGGTAACATAGCTGCCCGAGGTCGCAAAGTTAGCAAGTACAAGAAATTTGAAAATTGTACGTAATTCCACAGTAGTGCTTAAGGTCGATGCCGTTTCTCGGCGTCAGAGATACTTTCTTGACTGTATTTTGAGTTAAGCAGTTGGCGCAACTTCAGTTCTAGCCTATAAAGTCAAATCTTATGTCGTTCCTCCATGGTAACATAGCTGCCCGAGGTCGCAAAGTTAGCAAGTACAAGAAATTTGAAAATTGTACGTAATTTCACAGTAGTGCTTATGGTCGATCCCGTTTCTCGGTTTCAGAGCTATTTTCTTGACTGTATTTTGAGTTAAGCAGTTGGCGCGACTTCAGTTCTAGCCTATAAAGTCAAATCTTGTGTGATTCCTCCATGGTAACATAGGTGCCCGAGGTCGCAAAGTTAGCAAGTACAAGAAATTTGCAAATTGTACGTAATTGCACAGTAGTGCTTATGGTCGATCCCGTTTCTCGGTTTCAGAGCTATTTTCTTGACTGTATTTTGAGTTAAGCAGTTGGCGCGACTTCAGTTCTAGCCTATAAAGTCAAATCTTGTGTGATTCCTCCATGGTAACATAGGTGCCCGAGGTCGCAAAGTTAGCAAGTACAAGAAATTTGCAAATTGTACGTAATTGCACAGTAGTGCTTAAGGTCGATGCCGTTTCTCAGCTTCAGAGCTACTTTCTTGACTGTATTTTGAGTTAAGCAGTTGGCGCGACTTCAGTTCTAGCCTATAAAATCAAATCTTGTGTGATTCCTCCATGGTAACATAGCTGCCCCACGTCGCAAGGTTAGCAAGTACAAGAAATTTGAAAATTGTACGTAATTTCACATTAGTGCTTATGGTCGATCCCGTTTCTCGGCTTCAGAGCTACTTTCTTGACTGTATTTTGAGTTAAGCAGTTGGCGCAACTTCAGTTCTAGCCTATAAAGTCAAATCTTATGTCGTTCCTCCATGGTAACATAGCTGCCCGAGGTCGCAAAGTTAGCAAGTACAAGAAATTTGAAAATTGTACGTAATTTCACAGTAGTGCTTATGGTCGATCCCGTTTCTCGGTTTCAGAGCTATTTTCTTGACTGTATTTTGAGTTAAGCAGTTGGCGCGACTTCAGTTCTAGCCTTGAAAGTCAAATCTTGTGTGATTCCTCCATGGTAACATACCTGCCCGAGGTCGCAAAGTTAGCAAGTACAAGAAATTTGCAAATTGTACGTAATTGCACAGTAGTGCTTAAGGTCGATGCCGTTTCTCAGCTTCAGAGCTACTTTCTTGACTGTATTTTGAGTTAAGCAGTTGGCGCGACTTCAGTTCTAGCCTATAAAGTCAAATCTTGTGTGATTCCTCCATGGTAACATAGCTGCCCGAGGCCGCAAAGTTAGCAAGTACAAGAAATTTGAAAATTGTACGTAATTGCACAGTAGTGCTTATGGTCGATCCCGTTTCTTAGCTTCAGAGCTACTTTCTTGACTATATTTTGAGTTAAGCAGTTGCCGCGACTTCAGTTCTAGCCTATAAAGTCAAATCTTGTGTGATTCCTCCATGGTAACATAGCTGCCCCACGTCGCAAGTTTAGCAAGTACAAGAAATTTGAAAATTGTACGTAATTGCACAGTAGTGCTTATGGTCGATCCCGTTTCTCGGCTTCAGAGATACTTTCTTGACTGTATTTTGAGTTAAGCAGTTGCCGCGACTTCAGTTCTAGCCTTAAAAGTCAAATCTTGTGTGATTCCTCCATGGTAACATAGCTGCCCGAGGTCGCAAATTTAGCAAGTACAAGAAATGTGAAAATTGTACGTAATTTCACATTAGTGCTTATGGTCGATCCCGTTTCTCGGCTTCAGAGCTACTTTCTTGACTGTATTTTGAGCTAAACAGTTGGCGCGACTTCAGTTCTAGCCTATAAAGTCAAATCTTGTGTGATTCCTCCATGGTAACATAGCTGCCCGAGGCCGCAAAGTTAGCAAGTACAAGAAATTTGAAAATTGTACGTAATTTCACAGTAGTGCTTATGGTCGATGCCGTTTCTCGGCTTCAGAGCTACTTTCTTGACTGTATTTTGAGTTAAGCAGTTGGCGCAACTTCAGTTCTAGCCTTTAAAGCCAAATCTTATGTGGTTCCTCCATGGTAACATAGCTGCCCGAGGTCGCAAAGTTAGCAAGTACAAGAAATTTGAAAATTGTACGTAATTGCACAGTAGTGCTTAAGGTCGATGCCGTTTCTCGGCTTCAGAGCTACTTTCTTGACTGTATTTTGAGTTAAGCAGTTGCCGCGACTTCAGTTCTAGCCTTAAAAGTCAAATCTTGTGTGATTCCTCCATGGTAACATAGCTGCCCGAGGTCGCAAATTTAGCAAGTACAAGAAATGTGAAAATTGTAAGTAATTTCACATTAGTGCTTATGGTCGATCCCGTTTCTCGGCTTCAGAGCTACTTTCTTGACTGTATTTTGAGCTAAACAGTTGCTGCGACTTCAGTTCTAGCCTATAAAGTCAAATCTTGTGTGATTCCTCCATGGTAACATAGCTGCCCGAGGCCGCAAAGTTAGCAAGTACAAGAAATGTGAAAATTGTACGTAATTTCACAGTAGTGCTTATGGTCGATCCCGTTTCTCGGCTTCAGAGCTACTTTCTTGACTGTATTTTGAGTTAAGCAGTTGCCGCGACTTCAGTTCTAGCCTATAAAATCAAATCTTGTGTGATTCCTCCATGGTAACATAGCTGCCCCACGTCGCAAGGTTAGCAAGTACAAGAAATTTGAAAATTGTACGTAATTTCACATTAGTGCTTATGGTCGATCCCGTTTCTCGGCTTCAGAGCTACTTTCTTGACTGTATTTTGAGTTAAGCAGTTGGCGCAACTTCAGTTCTAGCCTATAAAGTCAAATCTTATGTCGTTCCTCCATGGTAACATAGCTGCCCGAGGTCGCAAAGTTAGCAAGTACAAGAAATGTGAAAATTGTACGTAATTTCACATTAGTGCTTATGGTCGATGCCGTTTCTCGGCTTCAGAGCTACTTTCTTGACTGTATTTTGAGTTAGACAGTTGGTGCGACTTCAGTTCTAGCCTATAAAGTCAAATCTTGTGTGATTCCTCCATGGTAACATAGCTGCCCCACGTCGCAAAGTTAGCAAGTACAAGAAAATTGTACGTATTTTCACAGTAGTGCTTATGGTCGATCCCGTTTCTCGGCTTCAGAGCTACTTTCTTGACTGTATTTTGAGTTAAGCAGTTGGCGCGACTTCAGTTCTAGCCTTAAAAGTCAAATCTTGTGTGATTCCTCCATGGTAACATAGCTGCCCGAGGTGGCAAAGTTAGCAAGTACAAGAAATGTGAAAATTGTACGTAATTTCACAGTAGTGCTTATGGTCGATCCCGTTTCTCGGCTTCAGAGCTACTTTCTTGACTGTATTTTGAGTCAAGCAGTTGGCGCGACTTCAGTTCTAGCCTTAAAAGTCAAATCTTGTGTGATTCCTCCATGGTAACATAGTTGCCCGAGGTCGCAAAGTTAGCAAGTACAAGAAATGTGAAAATTGTACGTAATTGCACAGTAGTGCTTATGGTCGATCCCGTTTCTCAGCTTCAGAGCTACTTTCTTGACTGTATTTTGAGTTAAGCAGTTTGCGCGACTTCAGTTCTAGCCTATAAAGTCAAATCTTGTGTGGTTCCTCCATGGTAACATAGCTGCCCCACGTCGCAAGTTTAGCAGGTACAAGAAATTTGAAAATTGTACGTAATTGCACAGTAGTGCTTATGGTCGATCCCGTTTCTCAGCTTCAGAGCTACTTTCTTGACTGTATTTTGAGTTAAGCAGTTTGCGCGACTTCAGTTCTAGCCTATAAAGTCAAATCTTGTGTGGTTCCTCCATGGTAACATAGCTGCCCGAGGCCGCAAAGTTAGCAAGTACAGGAAATTTGAAAATTGTACGTAATTGCACAGTAGTGCTTAAGGTCGATGCCGTTTCTCGGCTTCAGAGATACTTTCTTGACTGTATTTTGAGTTAGGCAGTTGGCGCAACTTCAGTTCTAGCCTATAAAGTCAAATCTTCTGTGATTCCTCCATGGTAACATAGCTGCCCGAGGTCGCAAATTTAACAAGTACAAGAAATGTGAAAATTGTACGTAATTGCACAGTAGTGCTTAAGGTCGATGCCGTTTCTTGGCTTCAGAGCTACTTTCTTGACTGTCATTTGAGTTAAGCAGTTTGCGCGACTTCAGTTCTAGCCTATAAAGTCAAATCTTGTGTGGTTCCTCCATGGTAACATAGCTGCCCGAGGCCGCAAAGTTAGCAAGTACAGGAAATTTGAAAATTGTACGTAATTGCACAGTAGTGCTTAAGGTCGATGCCGTTTCTCGGCTTCAGAGATACTTTCTTGACTGTATTTTGAGTTAGGCAGTTGGCGCAACTTCAGTTCTAGCCTATAAAGTCAAATCTTGTGTGATTCCTCCATGGTAACATAGCTGCCCGAGGTCGCAAATTTAACAAGTACAAGAAATGTGAAAATTGTACGTAATTGCACAGTAGTGCTTAAGGTCGATGCCGTTTCTTGGCTTCAGAGCTACTTTCTTGACTGTATTTTGAGTTAAGCAGTTGGCGCAACTTCAGTTCTAGCCTTAAAAGTCAAATCTTGTGTGATTCCTCCATGGTAACATACCTGCCCGAGGTCGCAAAGTTAGCAAGTACAAGAAATTTGAAAATTGTGCGTAATTGCACAGTAGTGCTTAAGGTCGATGCCGTTTCTCGGCTTCAGAGCTACTTTCTTGACTGTATTTTGAGTTAAGCAGTTGCCGCGACTTCAGTTCTAGCCTTAAAAGTCAAATCTTGTGTGATTCCTCCATGGTAACATAGCTGCCCGAGGTCGCAAATTTAGCAAGTACAAGAAATGTGAAAATTGTACGTAATTTCACATTAGTGCTTATGGTCGATCCCGTTTCTCAGCTTCAGAGCTACTTTCTTGACTGTATTTTGAGCTAAACAGTTGGCGCGACTTCAGTTCTAGCCTATAAAGTCAAATCTTGTGTGATTCCTCCATGGTAACATACCTGCCCGAGGTCGCAAAGTTAGCAAGTACAAGAAATTTGAAAATTGTGCGTATTGCACAGTAGTGCTTAAGGTCGATGCCGTTTCTTGGCTTCAGAGCTACTTTCTTGACTGTATTTTGAGTTAAGCAGTTGCCGCGACTTCAGTTCTAGCCTTAAAAGTTAAATCTTGTGTGATTCCTCCATGGTAACATAGGTGCCCGAGGTCGCAAAGTTAGCAAGTACAAGAAATTTGAAAATTGTGCGTATTGCACAGTAGTGCTTAAGGTCGATGCCGTTTCTCGGCTTCAGAGATACTTTCTTGACTGTATTTTGAGTTAAGCAGTTGGCGCGACTTCAGTTCTAGCCTATAAAGTCAAATCTTGTGTGATTCCTCCATGGTAACATAGGTGCCCGAGGTCGCAAAGTTAGCAAGTACAAGAAATTTGCAAATTGTACGTAATTGCACAGTAGTGCTTAAGGTCGATGCCGTTTCTCAGCTTCAGAGCTACTTTCTTGACTGTATTTTGAGTTAAGCAGTTGGCGCGACTTCAGTTCTAGCCTATAAAGTCAAATCTTGTGTGATTCCTCCATGGTAACATAGCTGCCCGAGGCCGCAAAGTTAGCAAGTACAAGAAATTTGCAAATTGTACGTAATTGCACAGTAGTGCTTAAGGTCGATGCCGTTTCTCAGCTTCAGAGCTACTTTCTTGACTGTATTTTGAGTTAAGCAGTTGGCGCGACTTCAGTTCTAGCCTATAAAGTCAAATCTTGTGTGATTCCTCCATGGTAACATAGCTGCCCGAGGCCGCAAAGTTAGCAAGTACAAGAAATTTGAAAATTGTACGTAATTGCACAGTAGTGCTTATGGTCGATCCCGTTTCTTAGCTTCAGAGCTACTTTCTTGACTATATTTTGAGTTAAGCAGTTGCCGCGACTTCAGTTCTAGCCTATAAAGTCAAATCTTGTGTGATTCCTCCATGGTAACATAGCTGCCCCACGTCGCAAGTTTAGCAAGTACAAGAAATTTGAAAATTGTACGTAATTTCACATTAGTGCTTATGGTCGATCCCGTTTCTCGGCTTCAGAGCTACTTTCTTGACTGTATTTTGAGTTAAGCAGTTTCCGCGACTTCAGTTCTAGCCTTAAAAGTTAAATCTTGTAAGATTCCTCCATGGTAACATACCTGCCCGAGGTCGCAAAGTTAGCAAGTACAAGAAATTTGAAAATTGTGCGTAATTGCACAGTAGTGCTTAAGGTCGATGCCGTTTCTCGGCTTCAGAGCTACTTTCTTGACTGTATTTTGAGTTAAGCAGTTGCCGCGACTTCAGTTCTAGCCTTAAAAGTCAAATCTTGTGTGATTCCTCCATGGTAACATAGCTGCCCGAGGTCGCAAATTTAGCAAGTACAAGAAATGTGAAAATTGTACGTAATTTCACATTAGTGCTTATGGTCGATCCCGTTTCTCAGCTTCAGAGCTACTTTCTTGACTGTATTTTGAGCTAAACAGTTGGCGCGACTTCAGTTCTAGCCTATAAAGTCAAATCTTGTGTGATTCCTCCATGGTAACATACCTGCCCGAGGTCGCAAAGTTAGCAAGTACAAGAAATTTGAAAATTGTGCGTATTGCACAGTAGTGCTTAAGGTCGATGCCGTTTCTTGGCTTCAGAGCTACTTTCTTGACTGTATTTTGAGTTAAGCAGTTGCCGCGACTTCAGTTCTAGCCTTGAAAGTCAAATCTTGTGTGATTCCTCCATGGTAACATACCTGCCCGAGGTCGCAAAGTTAGCAAGTACAAGAAATTTGAAAATTGTGCGTAATTGCACAGTAGTGCTTAAGGTCGATGCCGTTTCTCGGCTTCAGAGCTACTTTCTTGACTGTATTTTGAGTTAAGCAGTTGCCGCGACTTCAGTTCTAGCCTTAAAAGTCAAATCTTGTGTGACTCCTCCATGGTAACATAGCTGCCCGAGGTCGCAAATTTAGCAAGTACAAGAAATGTGAAAATTGTACGTAATTGCACAGTAGTGCTTATGGTCGATCCCGTTTCTCAGCTTCAGAGCTACTTTCTTGACTGTATTTTGAGTTAAGCAGTTTGCGCGACTTCAGTTCTAGCCTATAAAGTCAAATCTTGTGTGGTTCCTCCATGGTAACATAGCTGCCCGAGGCCGCAAAGTTAGCAAGTACAGGGAATTTGAAAATTGTACGTAATTGCACAGTAGTGCTTAAGGTCGATGCCGTTTCTCGGCTTCAGAGATACTTTCTTGACTGTATTTTGAGTTAAGCAGTTGGCGCAACTTCAGTTCTAGCCTATGAAGTCAAATCTTGTGTGGTTCCTCCATTTTGAGTTAAGCAGTTGCCGCGACTTCAGTTCTAGCCTTAAAAGTCAAATCTTGTGTGATTCCTCCATGGTAACATAGCTGCCCGAGGTCGCAAATTTAGCAAGTACAAGAAATGTGAAAATTGTACGTAATTTCACATTAGTGCTTATGGTCGATCCCGTTTCTCGGCTTCAGAGCTACCTTCTTGACTGTATTTTGAGTTAAGCAGTTGGCGCAACTTCAGTTCTAGCCTTTAAAGCCAAATCTTATGTGGTTCCTCCATGGTAACATAGCTGCCCGAGGTCGCAAAGTTAGCAAGTACAAGAAATTTGAAAATTGTACGTAATTGCACAGTAGTGCTTAAGGTCGATGCCGTTTCTCGGCTTCAGAGCTACTTTCTTGACTGTATTTTGAGTTAAGCAGTTGCCGCGACTTCAGTTCTAGCCTTAAAAGTCAAATCTTGTGTGATTCCTCCATGGTAACATAGCTGCCCGAGGTCGCAAATTTAGCAAGTACAAGAAATGTGAAAATTGTAAGTAATTTCACATTAGTGCTTATGGTCGATCCCGTTTCTCGGCTTCAGAGCTACTTTCTTGACTGTATTTTGAGCTAAACAGTTGGCGCGACTTCAGTTCTAGCCTATAAAGTCAAATCTTGTGTGATTCCTCCATGGTAACATAGCTGCCCGAGGCCGCAAAGTTAGCAAGTACAAGAAATTTGAAAATTGTACGTAATTTCACAGTAGTGCTTATGGTCGATGCCGTTTCTCGGCTTCAGATCTACTTTCTTGACTGTATTTTGAGTTAAGCAGTTGGCGCAACTTCAGTTCTAGCCTTTAAAGCCAAATCTTATGTGGTTCCTCCATGGTAACATAGCTGCCCGAGGTCGCAAAGTTAGCAAGTACAAGAAATTTGAAAATTGTACGTATTTGAACAGTAGTGCTTAAGGTCGATGCCGTTTCTCGGCTTCAGAGCTACTTTCTTGACTGTATTTTGAGTTAAGCAGTTGCCGCGACTTCAGTTCTAGCCTTAAAAGTCAAATCTTGTGTGATTCTTCCATGGTAACATAGCTGCCCGAGGTCGCAAATTTAGCAAGTACAAGAAATGTGAAAATTGTAAGTAATTTCACATTAGTGCTTATGGTCGATCCCGTTTCTCGGCTTCAGAGCTACTTTCTTGACTGTATTTTGAGCTAAACAGTTGGGGCGACTTCAGTTCTAGCCTATAAAGTCAAATCTTGTGTGATTCCTCCATGGTAACATAGCTGCCCGAGGCCGCAAAGTTAGCAAGTACAAGAAATGTGAAAATTGTACGTAATTTCACAGTAGTGCTTATGGTCGATCCCGTTTCTCGGCTTCAGAGCTACTTTCTTGAGTGTATTTTGAGTTAAGCAGTTGCCGCGACTTCAGTTCTAGCCTATAAAATCAAATCTTGTGTGATTCCTCCATGGTAACATAGCTGCCCCACGTCGCAAGGTTAGCAAGTACAAGAAATTTGAAAATTGTACGTAATTTCACATTAGTGCTTATGGTCGATCCCGTTTCTCGGCTTCAGAGCTACTTTCTTGACTGTATTTTGAGTTAAGCAGTTGGCGCAACTTCAGTTCTAGCCTATAAAGTCAAATCTTATGTCGTTCCTCCATGGTAACATAGCTGCCCGAGGTCGCAAAGTTAGCAAGTACAAGAAATTTGAAAATTGTACGTAATTTCACAGTAGTGCTTATGGTCGATCCCGTTTCTCGGTTTCAGAGCTATTTTCTTGACTGTATTTTGAGTTAAGCAGTTGGCGCGACTTCAGTTCTAGCCTATAAAGTCAAATCTTGTGTGATTCCTCCATGGTAACATAGGTGCCCGAGGTCGCAAAGTTAGCAAGTACAAGAAATTTGCAAATTGTACGTAATTGCACAGTAGTGCTTAAGGTCGATGCCGTTTCTCAGCTTCAGAGCTACTTTCTTGACTGTATTTTGAGTTAAGCAGTTGGCGCGACTTCAGTTCTAGCCTATAAAGTCAAATCTTGTGTGATTCCTCCATGGTAACATAGCTGCCCGAGGCCGCAAAGTTAGCAAGTACAAGAAATTTGAAAATTGTACGTAATTGCACAGTAGTGCTTATGGTCGATCCCGTTTCTTAGCTTCAGAGCTACTTTCTTGACTATATTTTGAGTTAAGCAGTTGCCGCGACTTCAGTTCTAGCCTATAAAGTCAAATCTTGTGTGATTCCTCCATGGTAACATAGCTGCCCCACGTCGCAAGTTTAGCAAGTACAAGAAATTTGAAAATTGTACGTAATTGCACAGTAGTGCTTATGGTCGATCCCGTTTCTCAGCTTCAGAGCTACTTTCTTGACTGTATTTTGAGTTAAGCAGTTTGCGCGACTTCAGTTCTAGCCTATAAAGTCAAATCTTGTGTGGTTCCTCCATGGTAACATAGCTGCCCGAGGCCGCAAAGTTAGCAAGTACAGGAAATTTGAAAATTGTACGTAATTGCACAGTAGTGCTTAAGGTCGATGCCGTTTCTCGGCTTCAGAGATACTTTCTTGACTGTATTTTGAGTTAAGCAGTTGGCGCAACTTCAGTTCTAGCCTATGAAGTCAAATCTTGTGTGGTTCCTCCATGGTAACATAGCTGCCCGAGGCCGCAAAGTTAGCAAGTACAGGAAATTTGAAAATTGTACGTAATTGCACAGTAATGCTTAAGGTCGATGCCGTTTCTCGGCTTCAGAGATACTTTCTTGACTGTATTTTGAGTTAGGCAGTTGGCGCAACTTCAGTTCTAGCCTATAAAGTCAAATCTTGTGTGATTCCTCCATGGTAACATAGCTGCCCGAGGTCGCAAATTTAACAAGTACAAGAAATGTGAAAATTGTACGTAATTGCACAGTAGTGCTTAAGGTCGATGCCGTTTCTTGGCTTCAGAGCTACTTTCTTGACTGTATTTTGAGTTAAGCAGTTGCCGCGACTTCAGTTCTAGCCTTGAAAGTCAAATCTTGTGTGATTCCTCCATGGTAACATACCTGCCCGAGGTCGCAAAGTTAGCAAGTACAAGAAATTTGAAAATTGTGCGTAATTGCACAGTAGTGCTTAAGGTCGATGCCGTTTCTCGGCTTCAGAGAAACTTTCTTGACTGTATTTTGAGTTAAGCAGTTGCCGCGACTTCAGTTCTAGCCTTAAAAGTCAAATCTTGTGTGATTCCTCCATGGTAACATAGCTGCCCGAGGTCGCAAATTTAGCAAGTACAAGAAATGTGAAAATTGTACGTAATTTCACATTAGTGCTTATGGTCGATCCCGTTTCTCGGCTTCAGAGCTACTTTCTTGACTGTATTTTGAGCTAAACAGTTGGCGCGACTTCAGTTCTAGCCTATAAAGTCAAATCTTGTGTGATTCCTCCATGGTAACATACCTGCCCGAGGTCGCAAAGTTAGCAAGTACAAGAAATTTGAAAATTGTGCGTATTGCACAGTAGTGCTTAAGGTCGATGCCGTTTCTTGGCTTCAGAGCTACTTTCTTGACTGTATTTTGAGTTAAGCAGTTGCCGCGACTTCAGTTCTAGCCTTGAAAGTCAAATCTTGTGTGATTCCTCCATGGTAACATACCTGCCCGAGGTCGCAAAGTTAGCAAGTACAAGAAATTTGAAAATTGTGCGTAATTGCACAGTAGTGCTTAAGGTCGATGCCGTTTCTCGGCTTCAGAGCTACTTTCTTGACTGTATTTTGAGTTAAGCAGTTGCCGCGACTTCAGTTCTAGCCTTAAAAGTCAAATCTTGTGTGATTCCTCCATGGTAACATAGCTGCCCGAGGTCGCAAATTTAGCAAGTACAAGAAATGTGAAAATTGTACGTAATTTCACATTAGTGCTTATGGTCGATCCCGTTTCTCAGCTTCAGAGCTACTTTCTTGACTGTATTTTGAGCTAAACAGTTGGCGCGACTTCAGTTCTAGCCTACAAAGTCAAATCTTGTGTGATTCCTCCATGGTAACATAGGTGCCCGAGGTCGCAAAGTTAGCAAGTACAAGAAATTTGAAAATTGTGCGTATTGCACAGTAGTGCTTAAGGTCGATGCCGTTTCTCGGCTTCAGAGATACTTTCTTGACTGTATTTTGAGTTAAGCAGTTGGCGCGACTTCAGTTCTAGCCTATAAAGTCAAATCTTGTGTGATTCCTCCATGGTAACATTGGTGCCCGAGGTCGCAAAGTTAGCAAGTACAAGAAATTTGCAAATTGTACGTAATTGCACAGTAGTGCTTAAGGTCGATGCCGTTTCTCAGCTTCAGAGCTACTTTCTTGACTGTATTTTGAGTTAAGCAGTTGCCGCGACTTCAGTTCTAGCCTTAAAAGTCAAATCTTGTGTGATTCCTCCATGGTAACATAGCTGCCCGAGGTCGCAAATTTAGCAAGTACAAGAAACTTGAAAATTGTGCGTATTGCACAGTAGTGCTTAAGGTCGATGCCGTTTCTCGGCTTCAGAGATACTTTCTTGACTGTATTTTGAGTTAAGCAGTTGGCGCGACTTCAGTTCTAGCCTATAAAGTCAAATCTTGTGTGATTCCTCCATGGTAACATAGGTGCCCGAGGTCGCAAAGTTAGCAAGTACAAGAAATTTGCAAATTGTACGTAATTGCACAGTAGTGCTTAAGGTCGATGCCGTTTCTCAGCTTCAGAGCTACTTTCTTGACTGTATTTTGAGTTAAGCAGTTGGCGCGACTTCAGTTCTAGCCTATAAAGTCAAATCTTGTGTGATTCCTCCATGGTAACATAGCTGCCCGAGGCCGCAAAGTTAGCAAGTACAGGAAATTTGAAAATTGTACGTAATTGCACAGTAGTGCTTAAGGTCGATGCCGTTTCTCGGCTTCAGAGATACTTTCTTGACTGTATTTTGAGTTAAGCAGTTGGCGCAACTTCAGTTCTAGCCTATGAAGTCAAATCTTGTGTGGTTCCTCCATGGTAACATAGCTGCCCGAGGCCGCAAAATTAGCAAGTACAGGAAATTTGAAAATTGTACGTAATTGCACAGTAGTGCTTAAGGTCGATGCCGTTTCTCGGCTTCAGAGATACTTTCTTGACTGTATTTTGAGTTAAGCAGTTGGCGCAACTTCAGTTCTAGCCTATGAAGTCAAATCTTGTGTGGTTCCTCCATGGTAACATAGCTGCCCGAGGCCGCAAAGTTAGCAAGTACAGGAAATTTGAAAATTGTACGTAATTGCACAGTAGTGCTTAAGGTCGATGCCGTTTCTCGGCTTCAGAGATACTTTCTTGACTGTATTTTGAGTTAGGCAGTTGGCGCAACTTCAGTTCTAGCCTATAAAGTCAAATCTTGTGTGATTCCTCCATGGTAACATAGCTGCCCGAGGTCGCAAATTTAACAAGTACAAGAAATGTGAAAATTGTACGTAATTGCACAGTAGTGCTTAAGGTCGATGCCGTTTCTTGGCTTCAGAGCTACTTTCTTGACTGTATTTTGAGTTAAGCAGTTGCCGCGACTTCAGTTCTAGCCTTGAAAGTCAAATCTTGTGTGATTCCTCCATGGTAACATACCTGCCCGAGGTCGCAAAGTTAGCAAGTACAAGAAATTTGAAAATTGTGCGTAATTGCACAGTAGTGCTTAAGGTCGATGCCGTTTCTCGGCTTCAGAGAAACTTTCTTGACTGTATTTTGAGTTAAGCAGTTGCCGCGACTTCAGTTCTAGCCTTAAAAGTCAAATCTTGTGTGATTCCTCCTTGGTAACATAGCTGCCCGAGGTCGCAAATTTAGCAAGTACAAGAAATGTGAAAATTGTACGTAATTTCACATTAGTGCTTATGGTCGATCCCGTTTCTCGGCTTCAGAGCTACTTTCTTGACTGTATTTTGAGCTAAACAGTTGGCGCGACTTCAGTTCTAGCCTATAAAGTCAAATCTTGTGTGATTCCTCCATGGTAACATACCTGCCCGAGGTCGCAAAGTTAGCAAGTACAAGAAATTTGAAAATTGTGCGTATTGCACAGTAGTGCTTAAGGTCGATGCCGTTTCTTGGCTTCAGAGCTACTTTCTTGACTGTATTTTCAGTTAAGCAGTTGCCGCGACTTCAGTTCTAGCCTTGAAAGTCAAATCTTGTGTGATTCCTCCATGGTAACATACCTGCCCGAGGTCGCAAAGTTAGCAAGTACAAGAAATTTGAAAATTGTGCGTAATTGCACAGTAGTGCTTAAGGTCGATGCCGTTTCTCGGCTTCAGAGCTACTTTCTTGACTGTATTTTGAGTTAAGCAGTTGCCGCGACTTCAGTTCTAGCCTTAAAAGTCAAATCTTGTGTGATTCCTCCATGGTAACATAGCTGCCCGAGGTCGCAAATTTAGCAAGTACAAGAAATGTGAAAATTGTACGTAATTTCACATTAGTGCTTATGGTCGATCCCGTTTCTCAGCTTCAGAGCTACTTTCTTGACTGTATTTTGAGCTAAACAGTTGGCGCGACTTCAGTTCTAGCCTATAAAGTCAAATCTTGTGTGATTCCTCCATGGTAACATAGGTGCCCGAGGTCGCAAAGTTAGCAAGTACAAGAAATTTGAAAATTGTGCGTATTGCACAGTAGTGCTTAAGGTCGATGCCGTTTCTCGGCTTCAGAGATACTTTCTTGACTGTATTTTGAGTTAAGCAGTTGGCGCGACTTCAGTTCTAGCCTATAAAGTCAAATCTTGTGTGATTCCTCCATGGTAACATAGGTGCCCGAGGTCGCAAAGTTAGCAAGTACAAGAAATTTGCAAATTGTTCGTAATTGCACAGTAGTGCTTAAGGTCGATGCCGTTTCTCAGCTTCAGAGCTACTTTCTTGACTGTATTTTGAGTTAAGCAGTTGCCGCGACTTCAGTTCTAGCCTTAAAAGTCAAATCTTGTGTGATTCCTCCATGGTAACATAGCTGCCCGAGGTCGCAAATTTAGCAAGTACAAGAAATTTGAAAATTGTGCGTATTGCACAGTAGTGCTTAAGGTCGATGCCGTTTCTCGGCTTCAGAGATACTTTCTTGACTGTATTTTGAGTTAAGCAGTTGGCGCGACTTCAGTTCTAGCCTATAAAGTCAAATCTTGTGTGATTCCTCCATGGTAACATAGGTGCCCGAGGTCGCAAAGTTAGCAAGTACAAGAAATTTGCAAATTGTACGTAATTGCACAGTAGTGCTTAAGGTCGATGCCGTTTCTTAGCTTCAGAGCTACTTTCTTGACTGTATTTTGAGTTAAGCAGTTGGCGCGACTTCAGTTCTAGCCTATAAAGTCAAATCTTGTGTGATTCCTCCATGGTAACATAGCTGCCCGAGGCCGCAAAGTTAGCAAGTACAAGAAATTTGAAAATTGTACGTAATTGCACAGTAGTGCTTATGGTCGATCCCGTTTCTTAGCTTCAGAGCTACTTTCTTGACTATATTTTGAGTTAAGCAGTTGCCGCGACTTCAGTTCTAGCCTATAAAGTCAAATCTTGTGTGATTCCTCCATGGTAACATAGCTGCCCCACGTCGCAAGTTTAGCAAGTACAAGAAATTTGAAAATTGTACGTAATTTCACATTAGTGCTTATGGTCGATCCCGTTTCTCGGCTTCAGAGCTACTTTCTTGACTGTATTTTGAGTTAAGCAGTTGGCGCAACTTCAGTTCTAGCCTTAAAAGTCAAATCTTGTGTGATTCCTCCATGGTAACATACCTGCCCGAGGTCGCAAAGTTAGCAAGTACAAGAAATTTGAAAATTGTGCGTAATTGCACAGTAGTGCTTAAGGTCGATGCCGTTTCTCGGCTTCAGAGCTACTTTCGTGACTGTATTTTGAGTTAAGCAGTTGCCGCGACTTCAGTTCTAGCCTTAAAAGTCAAATCTTGTGTGATTCCTCCATGGTAACATAGCTGCCCGAGGTCGCAAATTTAGCAAGTACAAGAAATGTGAAAATTGTACGTAATTTCACATTAGTGCTTATGGTCGATCCCGTTTCTCAGCTTCAGAGCTACTTTCTTGACTGTATTTTGAGCTAAACAGTTGGCGCGACTTCAGTTCTAGCCTATAAAGTTAAATCTTGTGTGATTCCTCCATGGTAACATACCTGCCCGAGGTCGCAAAGTTAGCAAGTACAAGAAATTTGAAAATTGTGCGTATTGCACAGTAGTGTTTAAGGTCGATGCCGTTTCTTGGCTTCAGAGCTACTTTCTTGACTGTATTTTGAGTTAAGCAGTTGCCGCGACTTCAGTTCTAGCCTTGAAAGTCAAATCTTGTGTGATTCCTCCATGGTAACATACCTGCCCGAGGTCGCAAAGTTAGCAAGTACAAGAAATTTGAAAATTGTGCGTAATTGCACAGTAGTGCTTAAGGTCGATGCCGTTTCTCGGCTTCAGAGCTACTTTCTTGACTGTATTTTGAGTTAAGCAGTTGCCGCGACTTCAGTTCTAGCCTTAAAAGTCAAATCTTGTGTGACTCCTCCATGGTAACATAGCTGCCCGAGGTCGCAAATTTAGCAAGTACAAGAAATGTGAAAATTGTACGTAATTGCACAGTAGTGCTTATGGTCGATCCCGTTTCTCAGCTTCAGAGCTACTTTCTTGACTGTATTTTGAGTTAAGCAGTTTGCGCGACTTCAGTTCTAGCCTATAAAGTCAAATCTTGTGTGGTTCCTCCATGGTAACATAGCTGCCCGAGGCCGCAAAGTTAGCAAGTACAGGAAATTTGAAAATTGTACGTAATTGCACAGTAGTGCTTAAGGTCGATGCCGTTTCTCGGCTTCAGAGATACTTTCTTGACTGTATTTTGAGTTAAGCAGTTGCCGCGACTTCAGTTCTAGCCTTAAAAGTCAAATCTTGTGTGATTCCTCCATGGTAACATAGCTGCCCGAGGTCGCAAATTTAGCAAGTACAAGAAATGTGAAAATTGTACGTAATTTCACATTAGTGCTTATGGTCGATCCCGTTTCTCGGCTTCAGAGCTACTTTCTTGACTGTATTTTGAGCTAAACAGTTGGCGCGACTTCAGTTCTAGCCTATAAAGTCAAATCTTGTGTGATTCCTCCATGGTAACATAGCTGCCCGAGGCCGCAAAGTTAGCAAGTACAAGAAATTTGAAAATTGTACGTAATTTCACAGTAGTGCTTATGGTCGATGCCGTTTCTCGGCTTCAGAGCTACTTTCTTGACTGTATTTTGAGTTAAGCAGTTGGCGCAACTTCAGTTCTAGCCTTTAAAGCCAAATCTTATGTGGTTCCTCCATGGTAACATAGCTGCCCGAGGTCGCAAAGTTAGCAAGTACAAGAAATTTGAAAATTGTACGTAATTGCACAGTAGTGCTTAAGGTCGATGCCGTTTCTCGGCTTCAGAGCTACTTTCTTGACTGTATTTTGAGTTAAGCAGTTGCCGCGACTTCAGTTCTAGCCTTAAAAGTCAAATCTTGTGTGATTCCTCCATGGTAACATAGCTGCCCGAGGTCGCAAATTTAGCAAGTACAAGAAATGTGAAAATTGTAAGTAATTTCACATTAGTGCTTATGGTCGATCCCGTTTCTCGGCTTCAGAGCTACTTTCTTGACTGTATTTTGAGCTAAACAGTTGGGGCGACTTCAGTTCTAGCCTATAAAGTCAAATCTTGTGTGATTCCTCCATGGTAACATAGCTGCCCGAGGCCGCAAAGTTAGCAAGTACAAGAAATGTGAAAATTGTAAGTAATTTCACAGTAGTGCTTATGGTCGATCCCGTTTCTCGGCTTCAGAGCTTCTTTCTTGACTGTATTTTGAGTTAAGCAGTTGCCGCGACTTCAGTTCTAGCCTATAAAATCAAATCTTGTGTGATTCCTCCATGGTAACATAGCTGCCCCACGTCGCAAGGTTAGCAAGTACAAGAAATTTGAAAATTGTACGTAATTTCACATTAGTGCTTATGGTCGATCCCGTTTCTCGGCTTCAGAGCTACTTTCTTGACTGTATTTTGAGTTAGGCAGTTGGCGCAACTTCAGTTCTAGCCTATAAAGTCAAATCTTATGTCGTTCCTCCATGGTAACATAGCTGCCCGAGGTCGCAAAGTTAGCAAGTACAAGAAATTTGAAAATTGTACGTAATTTCACAGTAGTGCTTATGGTCGATCCCGTTTCTCGGTTTCAGAGCTATTTTCTTGACTGTATTTTGAGTTAAGCAGTTGGCGCGACTTCAGTTCTAGCCTATAAAGTCAAATCTTGTGTGATTCCTCCATGGTAACATAGGTGCCCGAGGTCGCAAAGTTAGCAAGTACAAGAAATCTGCAAATTGTACGTAATTGCACAGTAGTGCTTAAGGTCGATGCCGTTTCTCAGCTTCAGAGCTACTTTCTTGACTGTATTTTGAGTTAAGCAGTTGGCGCGACTTCAGTTCTAGCCTATAAAGTCAAATCTTGTGTGATTCCTCCATGGTAACATAGCTGCCCGAGGCCGCAAATTTAGCAAGTACAAGAAATTTGAAAACTGTACGTAATTGCACAGTAGTGCTTATGGTCGATCCCGTTTCTTAGCTTCAGAGCTACTTTCTTGACTATATTTTGAGTTAAGCAGTTGCCGCGACTTCAGTTCTAGCCTATAAAGTCAAATCTTGTGTGATTCCTCCATGGTAACATAGCTGCCCCACGTCGCAAGTTTAGCAAGTACAAGAAATTTGAAAATTGTACGTAATTGCACAGTAGTGCTTATGGTCGATCCCGTTTCTCAGCTTCAGAGCTACTTTCTTGACTGTATTTTGAGTTAAGCAGTTTGCGCGACTTCAGTTCTAGCCTATAAAGTCAAATCTTGTGTGGTTCCTCCATGGTAACATAGCTGCCCGAGGCCGCAAAGTTAGCAAGTACAGGAAATTTGAAAATTGTACGTAATTGCACAGTAGTGCTTAAGGTCGATGCCGTTTCTCGGCTTCAGAGATACTTTCTTGACTGTATTTTGAGTTAAGCAGTTGGCGCAACTTCAGTTCTAGCCTATGAAGTCAAATCTTGTGTGGTTCCTCCATGGTAACATAGCTGCCCGAGGCCGCAAAGTTAGCAAGTACAGGAAATTTGAAAATTGTACGTAATTGCACAGTAGTGCTTAAGGTCGATGCCGTTTCTCGGCTTCAGAGATACTTTCTTGACTGTATTTTGAGTTAGGCAGTTGGCGCAACTTCAGTTCTAGCCTATAAAGTCAAATCTTGTGTGATTCCTCCATGGTAACATAGCTGCCCGAGGTCGCAAATTTAACAAGTACAAGAAATGTGAAAATTGTACGTAATTGCACAGTAGTGCTTAAGGTCGATGCCGTTTCTTGGCTTCAGAGCTACTTTCTTGACTGTATTTTGAGTTAAGCAGTTGCCGCGACTTCAGTTCTAGCCTTGAAAGTCAAATCTTGTGTGATTCCTCCATGGTAACATACCTGCCCGAGGTCGCAAAGTTAGCAAGTACAAGAAATTTGAAAATTGTGCGTAATTGCACAGTAGTGCTTAAGGTCGATGCCGTTTCTCGGCTTCAGAGATACTTTCTTGACTGTATTTTGAGTTAAGCAGTTGCCGCGACTTCAGTTCTAGCCTTAAAAGTCAAATCTTGTGTGATTCCTCCATGGTAACATAGCTGCCCGAGGTCGCAAATTTAGCAAGTACAAGAAATGTGAAAATTGTACGTAATTTCACATTAGTGCTTATGGTCGATCCCGTTTCTCGGCTTCAGAGCTACTTTCTTGACTGTATTTTGAGCTAAACAGTTGGCGCGACTTCAGTTCTAGCCTATAAAGTCAAATCTTGTGTGATTCCTCCATGGTAACATAGCTGCCCGAGGCCGCAAAGTTAGCAAGTACAAGAAATTTGAAAATTGTACGTAATTTCACAGTAGTGCTTATGGTCGATGCCGTTTCTCGGCTTCAGAGCTACTTTCTTGACTGTATTTTGAGTTAAGCAGTTGGCGCAACTTCAGTTCTAGCCTTTAAAGCCAAATCTTATGTGGTTCCTCCATGGTAACATAGCTGCCCGAGGTCGCAAAGTTAGCAAGTACAAGAAATTTGAAAATTGTACGTAATTGCACAGTAGTGCTTAAGGTCGATGCCGTTTCTCGGCTTCAGAGCTACTTTCTTGACTGTATTTTGAGTTAAGCAGTTGCCGCGACTTCAGTTCTAGCCTTAAAAGTCAAATCTTGTGTGATTCCTCCATGGTAACATAGCTGCCCGAGGTCGCAAATTTAGCAAGTACAAGAAATGTGAAAATTGTAAGTAATTTCACATTAGTGCTTATGGTCGATCACGTTTCTCGGCTTCAGAGCTACTTTCTTGACTGTATTTTGAGCTAAACAGTTGGGGCGACTTCAGTTCTAGCCTATAAAGTCAAATCTTGTGTGATTCCTCCATGGTAACATAGCTGCCCGAGGCCGCAAAGTTAGCAAGTACAAGAAATGTGAAAATTGTACGTAATTTCACAGTAGTGCTTATGGTCGATCCCGTTTCTGGGCTTCAGAGCTACTTTCTTGACTGTATTTTGAGTTAAGCAGTTGCCGCGACTTCAGTTCTAGCCTATAAAATAAAATCTTGTGTGATTCCTCCATGGTAACATAGCTGCCCCACGTCGCAAGGTTAGCAAGTACAAGAAATTTGAAAATTGTACGTAATTTCACATTAGTGCTTATGGTCGATCCCGTTTCTCGGCTTCAGAGCTACTTTCTTGACTGTATTTTGAGTTAAGCAGTTGGCGCAACTTCAGTTCTAGCCTATAAAGTCAAATCTTATGTCGTTCCTCCATGGTAACATAGCTGCCCGAGGTCGCAAAGTTAGCAAGTACAAGAAATGTGAAAATTGTACGTAATTTCACATTAGTGCTTATGGTCGATGCCGTTTCTCGGCTTCAGAGCTACTTTCTTGACTGTATTTTGAGTTAGACAGTTGGTGCGACTTCAGTTCTAGCCTATAAAGTCAAATCTTGTGTGATTCCTCCATGGTAACATAGCTGCCCCACGTCGCAAAGTTAGCAAGTACAAGAAAATTGTACGTATTTTCACAGTAGTGCTTATGGTCGATCCCGTTTCTCGGCTTCAGAGCTACTTTCTTGACTGTATTTTGAGTTAAGCAGTTGGCGCGACTTCAGTTCTAGCCTTAAAAGTCAAATCTTGTGTGATTCCTCCATGGTAACATAGCTGCCCGAGGTCGCAAATTTAGCAAGTACAAGAAATGTGAAAATTGTAAGTAATTTCACATTAGTGCTTATGGTCGATCACGTTTCTCGGCTTCAGAGCTACTTTCTTGACTGTATTTTGAGCTAAACAGTTGGGGCGACTTCAGTTCTAGCCTATAAAGTCAAATCTTGTGTGATTCCTCCATGGTAACATAGCTGCCCGAGGCCGCAAAGTTAGCAAGTACAAGAAATGTGAAAATTGTACGTAATTTCACAGTAGTGCTTATGGTCGATCCCGTTTCTGGGCTTCAGAGCTACTTTCTTGACTGTATTTTGAGTTAAGCAGTTGCCGCGACTTCAGTTCTAGCCTATAAAATAAAATCTTGTGTGATTCCTCCATGGTAACATAGCTGCCCCACGTCGCAAGGTTAGCAAGTACAAGAAATTTGAAAATTGTACGTAATTTCACATTAGTGCTTATGGTCGATCCCGTTTCTCGGCTTCAGAGCTACTTTCTTGACTGTATTTTGAGTTAAGCAGTTGGCGCAACTTCAGTTCTAGCCTATAAAGTCAAATCTTATGTCGTTCCTCCATGGTAACATAGCTGCCCGAGGTCGCAAAGTTAGCAAGTACAAGAAATGTGAAAATTGTACGTAATTTCACATTAGTGCTTATGGTCGATGCCGTTTCTCGGCTTCAGAGCTACTTTCTTGACTGTATTTTGAGTTAGACAGTTGGTGCGACTTCAGTTCTAGCCTATAAAGTCAAATCTTGTGTGATTCCTCCATGGTAACATAGCTGCCCCACGTCGCAAAGTTAGCAAGTACAAGAAAATTGTACGTATTTTCACAGTAGTGCTTATGGTCGATCCCGTTTCTCGGCTTCAGAGCTACTTTCTTGACTGTATTTTGAGTTAAGCAGTTGGCGCGACTTCAGTTCTAGCCTTAAAAGTCAAATCTTGTGTGATTCCTCCATGGTAACATAGCTGCCCGAGGTCGCAAAGTTAGCAAGTACAAGAAATGTGAAAATTGTACGTAATTTCACAGTAGTGCTTATGGTCGATCCCGTTTCTCGGCTTCAGAGCTACTTTCTTGACTGTATTTTGAGTCAAGCAGTTGGCGCGACTTCAGTTCTAGCCTTAAAAGTCAAATCTTGTGTGATTCCTCCATGGTAACATAGTTGCCCCACGTCGCAAAGTTAGCAAGTACAAGAAAATTGTACGTATTTTCACAGTAGTGCTTATGGTCGATCCCGTTTCTCGGCTTCAGAGATACTTTCTTGACTGTATTTTGAGTTAAGCAGTTGGCGCAACTTCAGTTCTAGCCTATGAATTCAAATCTTGTGTGGTTCCTCCATGGTAACATAGCTGCCCGAGGTCGCAAATTTAGCAAGTACAAGAAACTTGAAAATTGTGCGTATTGCACAGTAGTGCTTAAGGTCGATGCCGTTTCTCGGCTTCAGAGATACTTTCTTGACTGTATTTTGAGTTAAGCAGTTGGCGCGACTTCAGTTCTAGCCTATAAAGTCAAATCTTGTGTGATTCCTCCATGGTAACATAGGTGCCCGAGGTCGCAAAGTTAGCAAGTACAAGAAATTTGCAAATTGTACGTAATTGCACAGTAGTGCTTAAGGTCGATGCCGTTTCTCAGCTTCAGAGCTACTTTCTTGACTGTATTTTGAGTTAAGCAGTTGGCGCGACTTCAGTTCTAGCCTATAAAGTCAAATCTTGTGTGATTCCTCCATGGTAACATAGCTGCCCGAGGCCGCAAAGTTAGCAAGTACAAGAAATTTGAAAATTGTACGTAATTGCACAGTAGTGCTTATGGTCGATCCCGTTTCTCGGTTTCAGAGCTATTTTCTTGACTGTATTTTGAGTTAAGCAGTTGGCGCGACTTCAGTTCTAGCCTATAAAGTCAAATCTTGTGTGATTCCTCCATGGTAACATAGGTGCCCGAGGTCGCAAAGTTAGCAAGTACAAGAAATTTGCAAATTGTACGTAATTGCACAGTAGTGCTTAAGGTCGATGCCGTTTCTCAGCTTCAGAGCTACTTTCTTGACTGTATTTTGAGTTAAGCAGTTGGCGCGACTTCAGTTCTAGCCTATAAAGTCAAATCTTGTGTGATTCCTCCATGGTAACATAGCTGCCCGAGGTCGCAAATTTAGCAAGTACAAGAAATGTGAAAATTGTACGTAATTTCACATTAGTGCTTATGGTCGATCCCGTTTCTCGGCTTCAGAGCTACTTTCTTGACTGTATTTTGAGCTAAACAGTTGGCGCGACTTCAGTTCTAGCCTATAAAGTCAAATCTTGTGTGATTCCTCCATGGTAACATAGCTGCCCGAGGCCGCAAAGTTAGCAAGTACAAGAAATTTGAAAATTGTACGTAATTTCACAGTAGTGCTTATGGTCGATGCCGTTTCTCGGCTTCAGAGCTACTTTCTTGACTGTATTTTGAGTTAAGCAGTTGCCGCGACTTCAGTTCTAGCCTTGAAAGTCAAATCTTGTGTGATTCCTCCATGGTAACATACCTGCCCGAGGTCGCAAAGTTAGCAAGTACAAGAAATTTGAAAATTGTGCGTAATTGCACAGTAGTGCTTAAGGTCGATGCCGTTTCTCGGCTTCAGAGATACTTTCTTGACTGTATTTTGAGTTAAGCAGTTGCCGCGACTTCAGTTCTAGCCTTAAAAGTCAAATCTTGTGTGATTCCTCCATGGTAACATAGCTGCCCGAGGTCGCAAATTTAGCAAGTACAAGAAATGTGAAAATTGTACGTAATTTCACATTAGTGCTTATGGTCGATCCCGTTTCTCGGCTTCAGAGCTACTTTCTTGACTGTATTTTGAGCTAAACAGTTGGCGCGACTTCAGTTCTAGCCTATAAAGTCAAATCTTGTGTGATTCCTCCATGGTAACATAGCTGCCCGAGGCCGCAAAGTTAGCAAGTACAAGAAATTTGAAAATTGTACGTAATTTCACAGTAGTGCTTATGGTCGATGCCGTTTCTCGGCTTCAGAGCTACTTTCTTGACTGTATTTTGAGTTAAGCAGTTGCCGCGACTTCAGTTCTAGCCTTGAAAGTCAAATCTTGTGTGATTCCTCCATGGTAACATACCTGCCCGAGGTCGCAAAGTTAGCAAGTACAAGAAATTTGAAAATTGTGCGTAATTGCACAGTAGTGCTTAAGGTCGATGCCGTTTCTCGGCTTCAGAGATACTTTCTTGACTGTATTTTGAGTTAAGCAGTTGCCGCGACTTCAGTTCTAGCCTTAAAAGTCAAATCTTGTGTGATTCCTCCATGGTAACATAGCTGCCCGAGGTCGCAAATTTAGCAAGTACAAGAAATGTGAAAATTGTACGTAATTTCACATTAGTGCTTATGGTCGATCCCGTTTCTCGGCTTCAGAGCTACTTTCTTGACTGTATTTTGAGCTAAACAGTTGGCGCGACTTCAGTTCTAGCCTATAAAGTCAAATCTTGTGTGATTCCTCCATGGTAACATAGCTGCCCGAGGCCGCAAAGTTAGCAAGTACAAGAAATTTGAAAATTGTACGTAATTTCACAGTAGTGCTTATGGTCGATGCCGTTTCTCGGCTTCAGAGCTACTTTCTTGACTGTATTTTGAGTTAAGCAGTTGCCGCGACTTCAGTTCTAGCCTATAAAATCAAATCTTGTGTGATTCCTCCATGGTAACATAGCTGCCCCACGTCGCAAGGTTAGCAAGTACAAGAAATTTGAAAATTGTACGTAATTTCACATTAGTGCTTATGGTCGATCCCGTTTCTCGGCTTCAGAGCTACTTTCTTGACTGTATTTTGAGTTAAGCAGTTGGCGCAACTTCAGTTCTAGCCTATAAAGTCAAATCTTATGTCGTTCCTCCATGGTAACATAGCTGCCCGAGGTCGCAAAGTTAGCAAGTACAAGAAATTTGAAAATTGTACGTAATTTCACAGTAGTGCTTATGGTCGATCCCGTTTCTCGGTTTCAGAGCTATTTTCTTGACTGTATTTTGAGTTAAGCAGTTGGCGCGACTTCAGTTCTAGCCTATAAAGTCAAATCTTGTGTGATTCCTCCATGGTAACATAGGTGCCCGAGGTCGCAAAGTTAGCAAGTACAAGAAATTTGCAAATTGTACGTAATTGCACAGTAGTGCTTAAGGTCGATGCCGTTTCTCAGCTTCAGAGCTACTTTCTTGACTGTATTTTGAGTTAAGCAGTTGGCGCGACTTCAGTTCTAGAATATAAAGTCAAATCTTGTGTGATTCCTCCATGGTAACATAGCTGCCCGAGGCCGCAAAGTTAGCAAGTACAAGAAATTTGAAAATTGTACGTAATTGCACAGTAGTGCTTATGGTCGATCCCGTTTCTTAGCTTCAGAGCTACTTTCTTGACTATATTTTGAGTTAAGCAGTTGCCGCGACTTCAGTTCTAGCCTATAAAGTCAAATCTTGTGTGATTCCTCCGTGGTAACATAGCTGCCCCACGTCGCAAGTTTAGCAAGTACAAGAAATTTGAAAATTGTACGTAATTGCACAGTAGTGCTTATGGTCGATCCCGTTTCTTAGCTTCAGAGCTACTTTCTTGACTATATTTTGAGTTAAGCAGTTGCCGCGACTTCAGTTCTAGCCTATAAAGTCAAATCTTGTGTGATTCCTCCATGGTAACATAGCTGCCCCACGTCGCAAGTTTAGCAAGTACAAGAAATTTGAAAATTGTACGTAATTGCACAGTAGTGCTTAAGGTCGATGCCGTTTCTCGGCTTCAGAGATACTTTCTTGACTGTATTTTGAGTTAAGCAGTTGGCGCAACTTTAGTTCTAGCCTATAAAGTCAAATCTTATGTCGTTCCTCCATGGTAACATAGCTGCCCGAGGTCGCAAAGTTAGCAAGTACAAGAAATTTGAAAATTGTACGTAATTTCACAGTAGTGCTTATGGTCGATCCCGTTTCTCGGTTTCAGAGCTATTTTCTTGACTGTATTTTGAGTTAAGCAGTTGGCGCGACTTCAGTTCTAGCCTATAAAGTCAAATCTTGTGTGATTCCTCCATGGTAACATAGGTGCCCGAGGTCGCAAAGTTAGCAAGTACAAGAAATTTGCAAATTGTACGTAATTGCACAGTAGTGCTTAAGGTCGATGCCGTTTCTCAGCCTCAGAGCTACTTTCTTGACTGTATTTTGAGTTAAGCAGTTGGCGCGACTTCAGTTCTAGCCTATAAAGTCAAATCTTGTGTGATTCCTCCATGGTAACATAGCTGCCCGAGGCCGCAAAGTTAGCAAGTACAAGAAATTTGAAAATTGTACGTAATTGCACAGTAGTGCTTATGGTCGATCCCGTTTCTTAGCTTCAGAGCTACTTTCTTGACTATATTTTGAGTTAAGCAGTTGCCGCGACTTCAGTTCTAGCCTATAAAGTCAAATCTTGTGTGATTCCTCCATGGTAACATACCTGCCCGAGGTCGCAAAGTTAGCAAGTACAAGAAATTTGAAAATTGTGCGTAATTGCACAGTAGTGCTTAAGGTCGATGCCGTTTTTCGGCTTCAGAGCTACTTTCTTGACTGTATTTTGAGTTAAGCAGTTGCCGCGACTTCAGTTATAGCCTTAAAAGTCAAATCTTGTGTGATTCCTCCTTGGTAACATAGCTGCCCGAGGTCGCAAATTTAGCAAGTACAAGAAATGTGAAAATTGTACGTAATTTCACATTAGTGCTTATGGTCGATCCCGTTTCTCAGCTTCAGAGCTACTTTCTTGACTGTATTTTGAGCTAAACAGTTGGCGCGACTTCAGTTCTAGCCTATAAAGTCAAATCTTGTGTGATTCCTCCATGGTAACATAGCTGCCCGAGGCCGCAAAGTTAGCAAGTACAGGAAATTTGAAAATTGTACGTAATTGCACAGTAGTGCTTAAGGTCGATGCCGTTTCTCGGCTTCAGAGATACTTTCTTGACTGTATTTTGAGTTAAGCAGTTGGCGCAACTTCAGTTCTAGCCTATAAAGTCAAATCTTATGTCGTTCCTCCATGGTAACATAGCTGCCCGAGGTCGCAAAGTTAGCAAGTACAAGAAATTTGAAAATTGTACGTAATTTCACAGTAGTGCTTATGGTCGATCCCGTTTCTCGGTTTCAGAGCTATTTTCTTGACTGTATTTTGAGTTAAGCAGTTGGCGCGACTTCAGTTCTAGCCTATAAAGTCAAATCTTGTGTGATTCCTCCATGGTAACATAGGTGCCCGAGGTCGCAAAGTTAGCAAGTACAAGAAATTTGCAAATTGTACGTAATTGCACAGTAGTGCTTAAGGTCGATGCCGTTTCTCGGCTTCAGAGATACTTTCTTGACTGTATTTTGAGTTAAGCAGTTGGCGCAACTTTAGTTCTAGCCTATAAAGTCAAATCTTATGTCGTTCCTCCATGGTAACATAGCTGCCCGAGGTCGCAAAGTTAGCAAGTACAAGAAATTTGAAAATTGTACGTAATTTCACAGTAGTGCTTATGGTCGATCCCGTTTCTCGGTTTCAGAGCTATTTTCTTGACTGTATTTTGAGTTAAGCAGTTGGCGCGACTTCAGTTCTAGCCTATAAAGTCAAATCTTGTGTGATTCCTCCATGGTAACATAGGTGCCCGAGGTCGCAAAGTTAGCAAGTACAAGAAATTTGCAAATTGTACGTAATTGCACAGTAGTGCTTAAGGTCGATGCCGTTTCTCAGCCTCAGAGCTACTTTCTTGACTGTATTTTGAGTTAAGCAGTTGGCGCGACTTCAGTTCTAGCCTATAAAGTCAAATCTTGTGTGATTCCTCCATGGTAACATAGCTGCCCGAGGCCGCAAAGTTAGCAAGTACAAGAAATTTGAAAATTGTACGTAATTGCACAGTAGTGCTTATGGTCGATCCCGTTTCTTAGCTTCAGAGCTACTTTCTTGACTATATTTTGAGTTAAGCAGTTGCCGCGACTTCAGTTCTAGCCTATAAAGTCAAATCTTGTGTGATTCCTCCATGGTAACATACCTGCCCGAGGTCGCAAAGTTAGCAAGTACAAGAAATTTGAAAATTGTGCGTAATTGCACAGTAGTGCTTAAGGTCGATGCCGTTTTTCGGCTTCAGAGCTACTTTCTTGACTGTATTTTGAGTTAAGCAGTTGCCGCGACTTCAGTTATAGCCTTAAAAGTCAAATCTTGTGTGATTCCTCCTTGGTAACATAGCTGCCCGAGGTCGCAAATTTAGCAAGTACAAGAAATGTGAAAATTGTACGTAATTTCACATTAGTGCTTATGGTCGATCCCGTTTCTCAGCTTCAGAGCTACTTTCTTGACTGTATTTTGAGCTAAACAGTTGGCGCGACTTCAGTTCTAGCCTATAAAGTCAAATCTTGTGTGATTCCTCCATGGTAACATAGCTGCCCGAGGCCGCAAAGTTAGCAAGTACAGGAAATTTGAAAATTGTACGTAATTGCACAGTAGTGCTTAAGGTCGATGCCGTTTCTCGGCTTCAGAGATACTTTCTTGACTGTATTTTGAGTTAAGCAGTTGGCGCAACTTCAGTTCTAGCCTATAAAGTCAAATCTTATGTCGTTCCTCCATGGTAACATAGCTGCCCGAGGTCGCAAAGTTAGCAAGTACAAGAAATTTGAAAATTGTACGTAATTTCACAGTAGTGCTTATGGTCGATCCCGTTTCTCGGTTTCAGAGCTATTTTCTTGACTGTATTTTGAGTTAAGCAGTTGGCGCGACTTCAGTTCTAGCCTATAAAGTCAAATCTTGTGTGATTCCTCCATGGTAACATAGGTGCCCGAGGTCGCAAAGTTAGCAAGTACAAGAAATTTGCAAATTGTACGTAATTGCACAGTAGTGCTTAAGGTCGATGCCGTTTCTCAGCTTCAGAGCTACTTTCTTGACTGTATTTTGAGTTAAGCAGTTGGCGCGACTTCAGTTCTAGCCTATAAAGTCAAATCTTGTGTGATTCCTCCATGGTAACATAGCTGCCCGAGGCCGCAAAGTTAGCAAGTACAAGAAATTTGAAAATTGTACGTAATTGCACAGTAGTGCTTATGGTCGATCCCGTTTCTTAGCTTCAGAGCTACTTTCTTGACTATATTTTGAGTTAAGCAGTTGCCGCGACTTCAGTTCTAGCCTATAAAGTCAAATCTTGTGTGATTCCTCCATGGTAACATACCTGCCCGAGGTCGCAAAGTTAGCAAGTACAAGAAATTTGAAAATTGTGCGTAATTGCACAGTAGTGCTTAAGGTCGATGCCGTTTCTCGGCTTCAGAGCTACTTTCTTGACTGTATTTTGAGTTAAGCAGTTGCCGCGACTTCAGTTCTAGCCTTAAAAGTCAAATCTTGTGTGATTCCTCCATGGTAACATAGCTGCCCGAGGTCGCAAATTTAGCAAGTACAAGAAATGTGAAAATTGTACGTAATTTCACATTAGTGCTTATGGTCGATCCCGTTTCTCAGCTTCAGAGCTACTTTCTTGACTGTATTTTGAGCTAAACAGTTGGCGCGACTTCAGTTCTAGCCTATAAAGTCAAATCTTGTGTGATTCCTCCATGGTAACATAGCTGCCCGAGGCCGCAAAGTTAGCAAGTACAAGAAATTTGCAAATTGTACGTAATTGCACAGTAGTGCTTAAGGTCGATGCCGTTTCTCAGCTTCAGAGCTACTTTCTTGACTGTATTTTGAGTTAAGCAGTTGGCGCGACTTCAGTTCTAGCCTATAAAGTCAAATCTTGTGTGATTCCTCCATGGTAACATAGCTGCCCGAGGCCGCAAAGTTAGCAAGTACAAGAAATTTGAAAATTGTGCGTAATTGCACAGTAGTGCTTAAGGTCGATGCTGTTTCTCGGCTTCAGAGCTACTTTCTTGACTGTATTTTGAGTTAAGCAGTTGCCGCGACTTCAGTTCTAGCCTTAAAAGTCAAATCTTGTGTGATTCCTCCATGGTAACATAGCTGCCCGAGGTCGCAAATTTAGCAAGTACAAGAAATGTGAAAATTGTACGTAATTTCACATTAGTGCTTATGGTCGATCCCGTTTCTCAGCTTCAGAGCTACTTTCTTGACTGTATTTTGAGCTAAACAGTTGGCGCGACTTCAGTTCTAGCCTATAAAGTCAAATCTTGTGTGATTCCTCCATGGTAACATACCTGCCCGAGGTCGCAAAGTTAGCAAGTACAAGAAATTTGAAAATTGTGCGTATTGCACAGTAGTGCTTAAGGTCGATGCCGTTTCTTGGCTTCAGAGCTACTTTCTTGACTGTATTTTGAGTTAAGCAGTTGGCGCGACTTCAGTTCTAGCCTTGAAAGTCAAATCTTGTGTGATTCCTCCATGGTAACATACCTGCCCGAGGTCGCAAAGTTAGCAAATACAAGGAATTTGAAAATTGTGCGTAATTGCACAGTAGTGCTTAAGGTCGATGCCGTTTCTCGGCTTCAGAGCTACTTTCTTGACTGTATTTTGAGTTAAGCAGTTGCCGCGACTTCAGTTCTAGCCTTAAAAGTCAAATCTTGTGTGACTCCTCCATGGTAACATAGCTGCCCGAGGTCGCAAATTTAGCAAGTACAAGAAATGTGAAAATTGTACGTAATTGCACAGTAGTGCTTATGGTCGATCCCGTTTCTCAGCTTCAGAGCTACTTTCTTGACTGTATTTTGAGTTAAGCAGTTTGCGCGACTTCAGTTCTAGCCTATAAAGTCAAATCTTGTGTGGTTCCTCCATGGTAACATAGCTGCCCGAGGCCACAAAGTTAGCAAGTACAAGAAATGTGAAAATTGTAAGTAATTTCACATTAGTGCTTATGGTCGATCCCGTTTCTCGGCTTCAGAGCTACTTTCTTGACTGTATTTTGAGCTAAACAGTTGGGGCGACTTCAGTTCTAGCCTATAAAGTCAAATCTTGTGTGATTCCTCCATGGTAACATAGCTGCCCGAGGCCGCAAAGTTAGCAAGTACAAGAAATTTGCAAATTGTACGTAATTGCACAGTAGTGCTTAAGGTCGATGCCGTTTCTCAGCTTCAGAGCTACTTTCCTGACTGTATTTTGAGTTAAGCAGTTGGCGCGACTTCAGTTCTAGCCTATAAAGTCAAATCTTGTGTGATTCCTCCATGGTAACATAGCTGCCCGAGGCCGCAAAGTTAGCAAGTACAAGAAATTTGAAAATTGTACGTAATTGCACAGTAGTGCTTATGGTCGATCCCGTTTCTTAGCTTCAGAGCTACTTTCTTGACTATATTTTGAGTTAAGCAGTTGCCGCGACTTCAGTTCTAGCCTATAAAGTAAAATCTTGTGTGATTCCTCCATGGTAACATAGCTGCCCCACGTCGCAAGTTTAGCAAGTACAAGAAATTTGAAAATTGTACGTAATTTCACATTAGTGCTTATGGTCGATCCCGTTTCTCGGCTTCAGAGCTACTTTCTTGACTGTATTTTGAGTTAAGCAGTTGGCGCAACTTCAGTTCTAGCCTTAAAAGTCAAATCTTGTGTGATTCCTCCATGGTAACATACCTGCCCGAGGTCGCAAAGTTAGCAAGTACAAGAAATTTGAAAATTGTGCGTAATTGCACAGTAGTGCTTAAGGTCGATGCCGTTTCTCGGCTTCAGAGCTACTTTCTTGACTGTATTTTGAGTTAAGCAGTTGCCGCGACTTCAGTTCTAGCCTTAAAAGTCAAATCTTGTGTGATTCCTCCATGGTAACATAGCTGCCCGAGGTCGCAAATTTAGCAAGTACAAGAAATGTGAAAATTGTACGTAATTTCACATTAGTGCTTATGGTCGATCCCGTTTCTCAGCTTCAGAGCTACTTTCTTGACTGTATTTTGAGCTAAACAGTTTTCGCGACTTCAGTTCTAGCCTATAAAGTCAAATCTTGTGTGATTCCTCCATGGTAACATACCTGCCCGAGGTCGCAAAGTTAGCAAGTACAAGAAATTTGAAAATTGTGCGTATTGCACAGTAGTGCTTAAGGTCGATGCCGTTTCTTGGCTTCAGAGCTACTTTCTTGACTGTATTTTGAGTTAAGCAGTTGCCGCGACTTCAGTTCTAGCCTTGAAAGTCAAATCTTGTGTGATTCCTCCATGGTAACATACCTGCCCGAGGTCGCAAAGTTAGCAAGTACAAGAAATTTGAAAATTGTGCGTAATTGCACAGTAGTGCTTAAGGTCGATGCCGTTTCTCGGCTTCAGAGCTACTTTCTTGACTGTATTTTGAGTTAAGCAGTTGCCGCGACTTCAGTTCTAGCCTTAAAAGTCAAATCTTGTGTGACTCCTCCATGGTAACATAGCTGCCCGAGGTCGCAAATTTAGCAAGTACAAGAAATGTGAAAATTGTACGTAATTGCACAGTAGTGCTTATGGTCGATCCCGTTTCTCAGCTTCAGAGCTACTTTCTTGACTGCATTTTGAGTTAAGCAGTTTGCGCGACTTCAGTTCTAGCCTATAAAGTCAAATCTTGTGTGGTTCCTCCATGGTAACATAGCTGCCCGAGGCCGCAAAGTTAGCAAGTACAGGAAATTTGAAAATTGTACGTAATTGCACAGTAGTGCTTAAGGTCGATGCCGTTTCTCGGCTTCAGAGATACTTTCTTGACTGTATTTTGAGTTAAGCAGTTGGCGCAACTTCAGTTCTAGCCTATGAAGTCAAATCTTGTGTGGTTCCTCCATGGTAACATAGCTGCCCGAGGTCGCAAAGTTAGCAAGTACAAGAAATTTGAAAATTGTACGTAATTGCACAGTAGTGCTTAAGGTCGATGCCGTTTCTCGGCTTCAGAGCTACTTTCTTGACTGTATTTTGAGTTAAGCAGTTGCCGCGACTTCAGTTCTAGCCTTAAAAGTCAAATCTTGTGTGATTCCTCCATGGTAACATAGCTGCCCGAGGTCGCAAATTTAGCAAGTACAAGAAATGTGAAAATTGTAAGTAATTTCACATTAGTGCTTATGGTCGATCCCGTTTCTCGGCTTCAGAGCTACTTTCTTGACTGTATTTTGAGCTAAACAGTTGGGGCGACTTCAGTTCTAGCCTATAAAGTCAAATCTTGTGTGATTCCTCCATGGTAACATAGCTGCCCGAGGCCGCAAAGTTAGCAAGTACAAGAAATGTGAAAATTGTACGTAATTTCACAGTAGTGCTTATGGTCGATGCCGTTTCTCGGCTTCAGAGCTACTTTCTTGACTGTATTTTGAGTTAAGCAGTTGCCGCGACTTCAGTTCTAGCCTATAAAATCAAATCTTGTGTGATTCCTCCATGGTAACATAGCTGCCCCACGTCGCAAGGTTAGCAAGTACAAGAAATTTGAAAATTGTACGTAATTTCACATTAGTGCTTATGGTCTATCCCGTTTCTCGGCTTCAGAGCTACTTTCTTGACTGTATTTTGAGTTAAGCAGTTGGCGCAACTTCAGTTCTAGCCTATAAAGTCAAATCTTATGTCGTTCCTCCATGGTAACATAGCTGCCCGAGGTCGCAAAGTTAGCAAGTACAAGAAATTTGAAAATTGTACGTAATTTCACAGTAGTGCTTATGGTCGATCCCGTTTCTCGGTTTCAGAGCTATTTTCTTGACTGTATTTTGAGTTAAGCAGTTGGCGCGACTTCAGTTCTAGCCTATAAAGTCAAATCTTGTGTGATTCCTCCATGGTAACATAGGTGCCCGAGGTCGCAAAGTTAGCAAGTACAAGAAATTTGCAAATTGTACGTAATTGCACAGTAGTGCTTAAGGTCGATGCCGTTTCTCAGCTTCAGAGCTACTTTCTTGACTGTATTTTGAGTTAAGCAGTTGGCGCGACTTCAGTTCTAGCCTATAAAGTCAAATCTTGTGTGATTCCTCCATGGTAACATAGCTGCCCGAGGCCGCAAAGTTAGCAAGTACAAGAAATTTGAAAATTGTACGTAATTGCACAGTAGTGCTTATGGTCGATCCCGTTTCTTAGCTTCAGAGCTACTTTCTTGACTATATTTTGAGTTAAGCAGTTGCCGCGACTTCAGTTCTAGCCTATAAAGTCAAATCTTGTGTGATTCCTCCATGGTAACATAGCTGCCCCACGTCGCAAGTTTAGCAAGTACAAGAAATTTGAAAATTGTACGTAATTTCACATTAGTGCTTATGGTCGATCCCGTTTCTCGGCTTCAGAGCTACTTTCTTGACTGTATTTTGAGTTAAGCAGTTGGCGCAACTTCAGTTCTAGCCTTAAAAGTCAAATCTTGTGTGATTCCTCCATGGTAACATACCTGCCCGAGGTCGCAAAGTTAGCAAGTACAAGAAATTTGAAAATTGTGCGTAATTGCACAGTAGTGCTTAAGGTCGATGCCGTTTCTCGGCTTCAGAGCTACTTTCTTGACTGTATTTTGAGTTAAGCAGTTGCCGCGACTTCAGTTCTAGCCTTAAAAGTCAAATCTTGTGTGATTCCTCCATGGTAACATAGCTGCCCGAGGTCGCAAATTTAGCAAGTACAAGAAATGTGAAAATTGTACGTAATTTCACATTAGTGCTTATGGTCGATCCCGTTTCTCAGCTTCAGAGCTACTTTCTTGACTGTATTTTGAGCTAAACAGTTGGCGCGACTTCAGTTCTAGCCTATAAAGTCAAATCTTGTGTGATTCCTCCATGGTAACATACCTGCCCGAGGTCGCAAAGTTAGCAAGTACAAGAAATTTGAAAATTGTGCGTATTGCACAGTAGTGCTTAAGGTCGATGCCGTTTCTCGGCTTCAGAGCTACTTTCTTGACTGTATTTTGAGTTAAGCAGTTGGCGCAACTTCAGTTCTAGCCTTAAAAGTCAAATCTTGTGTGATTCCTCCATGGTAACATACCTGCCCGAGGTCGCAAAGTTAGCAAGTACAAGAAATTTGAAAATTGTGCGTAATTGCACAGTAGTGCTTAAGGTCGATGCCGTTTCTCGGCTTCAGAGCTATTTTCTTGACTGTATTTTGAGTTAAGCAGTTGCCGCGACTTCAGTTCTAGCCTTAAAAGTCAAATCTTGTGTGATTCCTCCATGGTAACATAGCAGCCCGAGGTCGCAAATTTAGCAAGTACAAGAAATGTGAAAATTGTACGTAATTTCACATTAGTGCTTATGGTCGATCCCGTTTCTCAGCTTCAGAGCTACTTTCTTGACTGTATTTTGAGCTAAACAGTTGGCGCGACTTCAGTTCTAGCCTATAAAGTCAAATCTTGTGTGATTCCTCCATGGTAACATAGCTGCCCGAGGCCGCAAAGTTAGCAAGTACAAGAAATTTGCAAATTGTACGTAATTGCACAGTAGTGCTTAAGGTCGATGCCGTTTCTCAGCTTCAGAGCTACTTTCTTGACTGTATTTTGAGTTAAGCAGTTGGCGCGACTTCAGTTCTAGCCTATAAAGTCAAATCTTGTGTGATTCCTCCATGGTAACATAGCTGCCCGAGGCCGCAAAGTTAGCAAGTACAAGAAATTTGAAAATTGTACGTAATTGCACAGTAGTGCTTATGGTCGATCCCGTTTCTTAGCTTCAGAGCTACTTTCTTGACTATATTTTGAGTTAAGCAGTTGCCGCGACTTCAGTTCTAGCCTATAAAGTCAAATCTTGTGTGATTCCTCCATGGTAACATAGCTGCCCCACGTCGCAAGTTTAGCAAGTACAAGAAATTTGAAAATTGTACGTAATTTCACATTAGTGCTTATGGTCGATCCCGTTTCTCGGCTTCAGAGCTACTTTCTTGACTGTATTTTGAGTTAAGCAGTTGGCGCAACTTCAGTTCTAGCCTTAAAAGTCAAATCTTGTGTGATTCCTCCATGGTAACATACCTGCCCGAGGTCGCAAAGTTAGCAAGTACAAGAAATTTGAAAATTGTGCGTAATTGCACAGTAGTGCTTAAGGTCGATGCCGTTTCTCGGCTTCAGAGCTACTTTCTTGACTGTATTTTGAGTTAAGCAGTTGCCGCGACTTCAGTTCTAGCCTTAAAAGTCAAATCTTGTGTGATTCCTCCATGGTAACATAGCTGCCCGAGGTCGCAAATTTAGCAAGTACAAGAAATGTGAAAATTGTACGTAATTTCACATTAGTGCTTATGGTCGATCCCGTTTCTCAGCTTCAGAGCTACTTTCTTGACTGTATTTTGAGCTAAACAGTTGGCGCGACTTCAGTTCTAGCCTATAAAGTCAAATCTTGTGTGATTCCTCCATGGTAACATACCTGCCCGAGGTCGCAAAGTTAGCAAGTACAAGAAATTTGAAAATTGTGCGTATTGCACAGTAGTGCTTAAGGTCGATGCCGTTTCTTGGCTTCAGAGCTACTTTCTTGACTGTATTTTGAGTTAAGCAGTTGCCGCGACTTCAGTTCTAGCCTTGAAAGTCAAGTCTTGTGTGATTCCTCCATGGTAACATACCTGCCCGAGGTCGCAAAGTTAGCAAGTACAAGAAATTTGAAAATTGTGCGTAATTGCACAGTAGTGCTTAAGGTCGATGCCGTTTCTCGGCTTCAGAGCTACTTTCTTGACTGTATTTTGAGTTAAGCAGTTGCCGCGACTTCAGTTCTAGCCTTAAAAGTCAAATCTTGTGTGACTCCTCCATGGTAACATAGCTGCCCGAGGTCGCAAATTTAGCAAGTACTAGAAATGTGAAAATTGTACGTAATTGCACAGTAGTGCTTATGGTCGATCCCGTTTCTCAGCTTCAGAGCTACTTTCTTGACTGTATTTTGAGTTAAGCAGTTTGCGCGACTTCAGTTCTAGCCTATAAAGTCAAATCTTGTGTGGTTCCTCCATGGTAACATAGCTGCCCGAGGCCGCAAAGTTAGCAAGTACAGGAAATTTGAAAATTGTACGTAATTGCACAGTAGTGCTTAAGGTCGATGCCGTTTCTCGGCTTCAGAGATACTTTCTTGACTGTATTTTGAGTTAAGCAGTTGGCGCAACTTCAGTTCTAGCCTATGAAGTCAAATCTTGTGTGGTTCCTCCATGGTAACATAGCTGCCCGAGGCCGCAAAGTTAGCAAGTACAGGAAATTTGAAAATTGTACGTAATTGCACAGTAGTGCTTAAGGTCGATGCCGTTTCTCGGCTTCAGAGATACTTTCTTGACTGTATTTTGAGTTAGGCAGTTGGCGCAACTTCAGTTCTAGCCTATAAAGTCAAATCTTGTGTGATTCCTCCATGGTAACATAGCTGCCCGAGGTCGCAAATTTAACAAGTACAAGAAATGTGAAAATTGTACGTAATTGCACAGTAGTGCTTAAGGTCGATGCCGTTTCTTCGCTTCAGAGCTACTTTCTTGACTGTATTTTGAGTTAAGCAGTTGCCGCGACTTCAGTTCTAGCCTTGAAAGTCAAATCTTGTGTGATTCCTCCATGGTAACATACCTGCCCGAGGTCGCAAAGTTAGCAAGTACAAGAAATTTGAAAATTGTGCGTAATTGCACAGTAGTGCTTAAGGTCGATGCCGTTTCTCGGCTTCAGAGATACTTTCTTGACTGTATTTTGAGTTAAGCAGTTGCCGCGACTTCAGTTCTAGCCTTAAAAGTCAAATCTTGTGTGATTCCTCCATGGTAACATAGCTGCCCGAGGTCGCAAATTTAGCAAGTACAAGAAATGTGAAAATTGTACGTAATTTCACATTAGTGCTTATGGTCGATCCCGTTTCTCGGCTTCAGAGCTACTTTCTTGACTGTATTTTGAGCTAAACAGTTGGCGCGACTTCAGTTCTAGCCTATAAAGTCAAATCTTGTGTGATTCCACCATGGTAACATAGCTGCCCGAGGCCGCAAAGTTAGCAAGTACAAGAAATTTGAAAATTGTACGTAATTTCACAGTAGTGCTTATGGTCGATGCCGTTTCTCGGCTTCAGAGCTACTTTCTTGACTGTATTTTGAGTTATGCAGTTGCCGCGACTTCAGTTCTAGCCTATAAAATCAAATCTTGTGTGATTCCTCCATGGTAACATAGCTGCCCCACGTCGCAAGGTTAGCAAGTACAAGAAATTTGAAAATTGTACGTAATTTCACATTAGTGCTTATGGTCGATCCCGTTTCTCGGCTTCAGAGCTACTTTCTTGACTGTATTTTGAGTTAAGCAGTTGGCGCAACTTCAGTTCTAGCCTATAAAGTCAAATCTTATGTCGTTCCTCCATGGTAACATAGGTGCCCGAGGTCGCAAAGTTAGCAAGTACAAGAAATTTGCAAATTGTACGTAATTGCACAGTAGTGCTTAAGGTCGATGCCGTTTCTCAGCTTCAGAGCTACTTTCTTGACTGTATTTTGAGTTAAGCAGTTGGCGCGACGTCAGTTCTAGCCTATAAAGTCAAATCTTGTGTGATTCCTCCATGGTAACATAGCTGCCCGAGGCCGCAAAGTTAGCAAGTACAAGAAATTTGAAAATTGTACGTAATTGCACAGTAGTGCTTATGGTCGATCCCGTTTCTTAGCTTCAGAGCTACTTTCTTGACTATATTTTGAGTTAAGCAGTTGCCGCGACTTCAGTTCTAGCCTATAAAGTCAAATCTTGTGTGATTCCTCCATGGTAACATAGCTGCCCCACGTCGCAAGTTTAGCAAGTACAAGAAATTTGAAAATTGTACGTAATTGCACAGTAGTGCTTATGGTCGATCCCGTTTCTCGGCTTCAGAGATACTTTCTTGACTGTATTTTGAGTTAAGCAGTTGCCGCGACTTCAGTTCTAGCCTATAAAGTCAAATCTTGTGTGATTCCTCCATGGTAACATAGCTGCCCGAGGTCGCAAATTTAGCAAGTACAAGAAATGTGAAAATTGTACGTAATTTCACATTAGTGCTTATGGTCGATCCCGTTTCTCGGCTTCAGAGCTACTTTCTTGACTGTATTTTGAGCTAAACAGTTGGCGCGACTTCAGTTCTAGCCTATAAAGTCAAATCTTGTGTGATTCCTCCATGGTAACATAGCTGCCCGAGGTCGCAAATTTAGCAAGTACTAGAAATGTGAAAATTGTACGTAATTGCACAGTAGTGCTTATGGTCGATCCCGTTTCTCAGCTTCAGAGCTACTTTCTTGACTGTATTTTGAGTTAAGCAGTTGGCGCAACTTCAGTTCTAGCCTTTAAAGCCAAATCTTATGTGGTTCCTCCATGGTAACATAGCTGCCCGAGGTCGCAAAGTTAGCAAGTACAAGAAATTTGAAAATTGTACGTAATTGCACAGTAGTGCTTAAGGTCGATGCCGTTTCTCGGCTTCAGAGCTACTTTCTTGACTGTATTTTGAGTTAAGCAGTTGCCGCGACTTCAGTTCTAGCCTTAAAAGTCAAATCTTGTGTGATTCCTCCATGGTAACATAGCTGCCCGAGGTCGCAAATTTAGCAAGTACAAGAAATGTGAAAATTGTAAGTAATTTCACATTAGTGCTTATGGTCGATCCCGTTTCTCGGCTTCAGAGCTACTTTCTTGACTGTATTTTGAGCTAAACAGTTGGGGCGACTTCAGTTCTAGCCTATAAAGTCAAACCTTGTGTGATTCCTCCATGGTAACATAGCTGCCCGAGGCCGCAAAGTTAGCAAGTACAAGAAATGTGAAAATTGTACGTAATTTCACAGTAGTGCTTATGGTCGATCCCGTTTCTCGGCTTCAGAGCTACTTTCTTGACTGTATTTTGAGTTAAGCAGTTGCCGCGACTTCAGTTCTAGCCTATAAAATCAAATCTTGTGTGATTCCTCCATGGTAACATAGCTGCCCCACGTCGCAAGGTTAGCAAGTACAAGAAATTTGAAAATTGTACGTAATTTCACATTAGTGCTTATGGTCGATCCCGTTTCTCGGCTTCAGAGCTACTTTCTTGACTGTATTTTGAGTTAAGCAGTTGGCGCAACTTCAGTTCTAGCCTATAAAGTCAAATCTTATGTCGTTCCTCCATGGTAACATAGCTGCCCGAGGTCGCAAAGTTAGCAAGTACAAGAAATGTGAAAATTGTACGTAATTTCACATTAGTGCTTATGGTCGATGCCGTTTCTCGGCTTCAGAGCTACTTTCTTGACTGTATTTTGAGTTAGACAGTTGGTGCGTCTTCAGTTCTAGCCTATAAAGTCAAATGTTGTGTGATTCCTCCATGGTAACATAGCTGCCCCACGTCGCAAAGTTAGCAAGTACAAGAAAATTGTACGTATTTTCACAGTAGTGCTTATGGTCGATCCCGTTTCTCGGCTTCAGAGCTACTTTCTTGACTGTATTTTGAGTTAAGCAGTTGGCGCGACTTCAGTTCTAGCCTTAAAAGTCAAATCTTGTGTGATTCCTCCATGGTAACATAGCTGCCCGAGGTCGCAAAGTTAGCAAGTACAAGAAATGTGAAAATTGTACGTAATTTCACAGTAGTGCTTATGGTCGATCCCGTTTCTCGGCTTCAGAGCTACTGTCTTGACTGTATTTTGAGTCAAGCAGTTGGCGCGACTTCAGTTCTAGCCTTAAAAGTCAAATCTTGTGTGATTCCTCCATGGTAACATAGTTGCCCGAGGTCGCAAAGTTAGCAAGTACAAGAAATTTGAAAATTGTGCGTATTGCACAGTAGTGCTTAAGGTCGATGCCGTTTCTCGGCTTCAGAGATACTTTCTTGACTGTATTTTGAGTTAAGCAGTTGGCGCAACTTCAGTTCTAGCCTATAAAGTCAAATCTTATGTCGTTCCTCCATGGTAACATAGCTGCCCGAGGTCGCAAATTTAGCAAGTACAAGAAATTTGAAAATTGTACGTAATTGCACAGTAGTGCTTAAGGTCGATGCCGTTTCTCGGCTTCAGAGATACTTTCTTGACTGTATTTTGAGTTAAGCAGTTGGCGCGACTTCAGTTCTAGCCTATGAAGTCAAATCTTGTGTGGTTCCTCCATGGTAACATAGCTGCCCGAGGTCGCAAAGTTAGCAAGTACAAGAAATTTGAAAATTGTACGTAATTTCACAGTAGTGCTTATGGTCGATCCCGTTTCTCGGCTTCAGAGCTACTTTCTTGACTGTATTTTGAGCTAAACAGTTGGGGCGACTTCAGTTCTAGCCTATAAAGTCAAATCTTGTGTGATTCCTCCATGGTAACATAGCTGCCCGAGGCCGCAAAGTTAGCAAGTACAAGAAATGTGAAAATTGTACGTAATTTCACAGTAGTGCTTATGGTCGATCCCGTTTCTCGGCTTCAGAGCTACTTTCTTGACTGTATTTTGAGTTAAGCAGTTGCCGCGACTTCAGTTCTAGCCTTGAAAGTCAAATCTTGTGTGATTCCTCCATGGTAACATACCTGCCCGAGGTCGCAAAGTTAGCAAGTACAAGAAATTTGAAAATTGTGCGTAATTGCACAGTAGTGCTTAAGGTCGATGCCGTTTCTCGGCTTCAGAGATACTTTCTTGACTGTATTTTGAGTTAAGCAGTTGCCGCGACTTCAGTTCTAGCCTTAAAAGTCAAATCTTGTGTGATTCCTCCATGGTAACATACCTGCCCGAGGTCGCAGAGTTAGCAAGTACAAGAAATTTGAAAATTGTGCGTATTGCACAGTAGTGCTTAAGGTCGATGCCGTTTCTTGGCTTCAGAGCTACTTTCTTGACTGTATTTTGAGTTAAGCAGTTGCCGCGACTTCAGTTCTAGCCTTGAAAGTCAAATCTTGTGTGATTCCTCCATGGTAACATACCTGCCCGAGGTCGCAAAGTTAGCAAGTACAAGAAATTTGCAAATTGTACGTAATTGCACAGTAGTGCTTAAGGTCGATGCCGTTTCTCAGCTTCAGAGCTACTTTCTTGACTGTATTTTGAGTTAAGCAGTTGGCGCGACTTCAGTTCTAGCCTATAAAATCAAATCTTGTGTGATTCCTCCATGGTAACATAGCTGCCCCACGTCACAAGGTTAGCAAGTACAAGAAATTTGAAAATTGTACGTAATTTCACATTAGTGCTTATGGTCGATCCCGTTTCTCGGCTTCAGAGCTACTTTCTTGACTGTATTTTGAGTTAAGCAGTTGGCGCAACTTCAGTTCTAGCCTATAAAGTCAAATCTTATGTCGTTCCTCCATGGTAACATAGCTGCCCGAGGTCGCAAAGTTAGCAAGTACAAGAAATTTGCAAATTGTACGTAATTGCACAGTAGTGCTTAAGGTCGATGCCGTTTCTCAGCTTCAGAGCTACTTTCTTGACTGTATTTTGAGTTAAGCAGTTGGCGCGACTTCAGTTCTAGCCTATAAAATCAAATCTTGTGTGATTCCTCCATGGTAACATAGCTGCCCCACGTCGCAAGGTTAGCAAGTACAAGAAATTTGAAAATTGTACGTAATTTCACATTAGTGCTTATGGTCGATCCCGTTTCTCGGTTTCAGAGCTATTTTCTTGACTGTATTTTGAGTTAAGCAGTTGGCGCGACTTCAGTTCTAGCCTATAAAGTCAAATCTTGTGTGATTCCTCCATGGTAACATAGCTGCCCGAGGTCGCAAATTTAGCAAGTACAAGAAATGTGAAAATTGTACGTAATTTCACATTAGTGCTTATGGTCGATCCCGTTTCTCGGCTTCAGAGCTACTTTCTTGACTGTATTTTGAGCTAAACAGTTGGCGCGACTTCAGTTCTAGCCTATAAAGTCAAATCTTGTGTGATTCCTCCATGGTAACATAGCTGCCCGAGGCCGCAAAGTTAGCAAGTACAAGAAATTTGAAAATTGTACGTAATTTCACAGTAGTGCTTATGGTCGATGCCGTTTCTCGGCTTCAGAGCTACTTTCTTGACTGTATTTTGAGTTAAGCAGTTGGCGCAACTTCAGTTCTAGCCTTTAAAGCCAAATCTTATGTGGTTCCTCCATGGTAACATAGCTGCCCGAGGTCGCAAAGTTAGCAAGTACAAGAAATGTGAAAATTGTACGTAATTTCACAGTAGTGCTTATGGTCGATCCCGTTTCTCGGCTTCAGAGCTACTTTCTTGACTGTATTTTGAGTCAAGCAGTTGGCGCGACTTCAGTTCTAGCCTTAAAAGTCAAATCTTGTGTGATTCCTCCATGGTAACATACCTGCCCGAGGTCGCAAAGTTAGCAAGTACAAGAAATTTGAAAATTGTGCGTATTGCACAGTAGTGCTTAAGGTCGATGCCGTTTCTCGGCTTCAGAGATACTTTCTTGACTGTATTTTGAGTTAAGCAGTTGGCGCAACTTCAGTTCTAGCCTATAAAGTCAAATCTTATGTCGTTCCTCCATGGTAACATAGCTGCCCGAGGTCGCAAAGTTAGCAAGTACAAGAAATGTGAAAATTGTACGTAATTTCACATTAGTGCTTATGGTCGATGCCGTTTCTCGGCTTCAGAGCTACTTTCTTGACTGTATTTTGAGTTAGACAGTTGGTGCGACTTCAGTTCTAGCCTATAAAGTCAAATCTTGTGTGATTCCTCCATGGTAACATAGCTGCCCCACGTCGCAAAGTTAGCAAGTACAAGAAAATTGTACGTATTTTCACAGTAGTGCTTATGGTCGATCCCGTTTCTCGGCTTCAGAGCTACTTTCTTGACTGTATTTTGAGCTAAACAGATGGGGCGACTTCAGTTCTAGCCTATAAAGTCAAATCTTGTGTGATTCCTCCATGGTAACATAGCTGCCCGAGGCCGCAAAGTTAGCAAGTACAAGAAATGTGAAAATTGTACGTAATTTCACCATAGTGCTTATGGTCGATCCCGTTTCTCGGCTTCAGAGCTACTTTCTTGACTGTATTTTGAGTTAAGCAGTTGCCGCGACTTCAGTTCTAGCCTATAAAATCAAATCTTGTGTGATTCCTCCATGGTAACATAGCTGCCCGAGGTCGCAAAGTTAGCAAGTACAAGAAATTTGAAAATTGTACGTAATTTCACATTAGTGCTTATGGTCGATCCCGTTTCTCGGCTTCAGAGCTACTTTCTTGACTGTATTTTGAGTTAAGCAGTTGCCGCGACTTCAGTTCTAGCCTATAAAGTCAAATCTTGTGTGATTCCTCCATGGTAACATAGGTGCCCGAGGTCGCAAAGTTAGCAAGTACAAGAAATTTGCAAATTGTACGTAATTGCACAGTAGTGCTTAAGGTCGATGCCGTTTCTCAGCTTCAGAGCTACTTTCTTGACTGTATTTTGAGTTAAGCAGTTGGCGCGACTTCAGTTCTAGCCTATAAAGTCAAATCTTGTGTGATTCCTCCATGGTAACATAGCTGCCCGAGGCCGCAAAGTTAGCAAGTACAAGAAATTTGAAAATTGTACGTAATTGCACAGTAGTGCTTATGGTCGATCCCGTTTCTTAGCTTCAGAGCTACTTTCTTGACTATATTTTGAGTTAAGCAGTTGCCGCGACTTCAGTTCTAGCCTTAAAAGTCAAATCTTGTGTGATTCCTCCATGGTAACATAGCTGCCCCACGTCGCAAGTTTAGCAAGTACAAGAAATTTGAAAATTGTACGTAATTTCACATTAGTGCTTATGGTCGATCCCGTTTCTCGGCTTCAGAGCTACTTTCTTGACTGTATTTTGAGTTAAGCAGTTGGCGCAACTTCAGTTCTAGCCTTAAAAGTCAAATCTTGTGTGATTCCTCCATGGTAACATACCTGCCCGAGGTCGCAAAGTTAGCAAGTACAAGAAATTTGAAAATTGTGCGTAATTGCACAGTAGTGCTTAAGGGCGATGCCGTTTCTCGGCTTCAGAGCTACTTTCTTGACTGTATTTTGAGTTAAGCAGTTGCCGCGACTTCAGTTCTAGCCTTAAAAGTCAAATCTTGTGTGATTCCTCCATGGTAACATAGCTGCCCGAGGTCGCAAATTTAGCAAGTACAAGAAATGTGAAAATTGTACGTAATTTCACATTAGTGCTTATGGTCGATCCCGTTTCTCAGCTTCAGAGCTACTTTCTTTACTGTATTTTGAGCTAAACAGTTGGCGCGACTTCAGTTCTAGCCTATAAAGTCAAATCTTGTGTGATTCCTCCATGGTAACATACCTGCCCGAGGTCGCAAAATTAGCAAGTACAAGAAATTTGAAAATTGTGCGTATTGCACAGTAGTGCTTGAGGTCGATGCCGTTTCTTGGCTTCAGAGCTACTTTCTTGACTGTATTTTGAGTTAAGCAGTTGCCGCGACTTCAGTTCTAGCCTTGAAAGTCAAATCTTGTGTGATTCCTCCATGGTAACATACCTGCCCGAGGTCGCAAAGTTAGCAAGTACAAGAAATTTGAAAATTGTGCGTAATTGCACAGTAGTGCTTAAGGTCGATGCCGTTTCTCGGCTTCAGAGCTACTTTCTTGACTGTATTTTGAGTTAAGCAGTTGCCGCGACTTCAGTTCTAGCCTTAAAAGTCAAATCTTGTGTGACTCCTCCATGGTAACATAGCTGCCCGAGGTCGCAAATTTAGCAAGTACAAGAAATGTGAAAATTGTACGTAATTTCACATTAGTGCTTATGGTCGATCCCGTTTCTCGGCTTCAGAGCTACTTTCTTGACTGTATTTTGAGCTAATCAGTTGGCGCGACTTCAGTTCTAGCCTATAAAGTCAAATCTTGTGTGATTCCTCCATGGTAACATAGCTGCCCGAGGCCGCAAAGTTAGCAAGTACAAGAAATTTGAAAATTGTACGTAATTTCACAGTAGTGCTTATGGTCGATGCCGTTTCTCGGCTTCAGAGCTACTTTCTTGACTGTATTTTGAGTTAAGCAGTTGGCGCAACTTCAGTTCTAGCCTTTAAAGCCAAATCTTATGTGGTTCCTCCATGGTAACATAGCTGCCCGAGGTCGCAAAGTTAGCAAGTACAAGAAATTTGAAAATTGTACGTAATTGCACAGTAATGCTTAAGGTCGATGCGGTTTCTCGGCTTCAGAGCTACTTTCTTGACTGTATTTTGAGTTAAGCAGTTGCCGCGACTTCAGTTCTAGCCTTAAAAGTCAAATCTTGTGTGATTCCTCCATGGTAACATAGCTGCCCGAGGTCGCAAATTTAGCAAGTACAAGAAATGTGAAAATTGTAAGTAATTTCACATTAGTGCTTATGGTCGATCCCGTTTCTCGGCTTCAGAGCTACTTTCTTGACTGTATTTTGAGCTAAACAGTTGGGGCGACTTCAGTTCTAGCCTATAAAGTCAAATCTTGTGTGATTCCTCCATGGTAACATAGCTGCCCGAGGCCGCAAAGTTAGCAAGTACAAGAAATGTGAAAATTGTACGTAATTTCACAGTAGTGCTTATGGTCGATCCCGTTTCTCGGCTTCAGAGCTACTTTCTTGACTGTATTTTGAGTTAGGCAGTTGCCGCGACTTCAGTTCTAGCCTATAAAATCAAATCTTGTGTGATTCCTCCATGGTAACATAGCTGCCCCACGTCGCAAGGTTAGCAAGTACAAGAAATTTGAAAATTGTACGTAATTTCACATTAGTGCTTATGGTCGATCCCGTTTCTCGGCTTCAGAGCTACTTTCTTGACTGTATTTTGAGTTAAGCAGTTGGCGCAACTTCAGTTCTAGCCTATAAAGTCAAATCTTATGTCGTTCCTCCATGGTAACATAGCTGCCCGAGGTCGCAAAGTTAGCAAGTACAAGAAATTTGAAAATTGTACGTAATTTCACAGTAGTGCTTATGGTCGATCCCGTTTCTCGGTTTCAGAGCTATTTTCTTGACTGTATTTTGAGTTAAGCAGTTGGCGCGACTTCAGTTCTAGCCTATAAAGTCAAATCTTGTGTGATTCCTCCATGGTAACATAGGTGCCCGAGGTCGCAAAGTTAGCAAGTACAAGAAATTTGCAAATTGTACGTAATTGCACAGTAGTGCTTAAGGTCGATGCCGTTTCTCAGCTTCAGAGCTACTTTCTTGACTGTATTTTGAGTTAAGCAGTTGCCGCGACTTCAGTTCTAGCCTATAAAGTCAAATCTTGTGTGATTCCTCCATGGTAACATAGCTGCCCCACGTCGCAAGTTTAGCAATTACAAGAAATTTGAAAATTGTACGTAATTTCACATTAGTGCTTATGGTCGATCCCGTTTCTCGGCTTCAGAGCTACTTTCTTGACTGTATTTTGAGTTAAGCAGTTGGCGCAACTTCAGTTCTAGCCTTAAAAGTCAAATCTTGTGTGATTCCTCCATGGTAACATACCTGCCCGAGGTCGCAAAGTTAGCAAGTACAAGAAATTTGAAAATTGTACGTAATTGCACAGTAGTGCTTAAGGTCGATGCCGTTTCTCAGCTTCAGAGCTACTTTCTTGACTGTATTTTGAGTTAAGCAGTTGCCGCGACTTCAGTTCTAGCCTATAAAGTCAAATCTTGTGTGATTCCTCCATGGTAACATAGCTGCCCCACGTCGCAAGTTTAGCAAGTACAAGAAATTTGAAAATTGTACGTAATTTCACATTAGTGCTTATGGTCGATCCCGTTTCTCGGCTTCAGAGCTACTTTCTTGACTGTATTTTGAGTTAAGCAGTTGGGGCGACTTCAGTTCTAGCCTATAAAGTCAAATCTTGTGTGATTCCTCCATGGTAACATAGGTGCCCGAGGTCGCAAAGTTAGCAAGTACAAGAAATTTGCAAATTGTACGTAATTGCACAGTAGTGCTTAAGGTCGATGCCGTTTCTCAGCTTCAGAGCTACTTTCTTGACTGTATTTTGAGTTAAGCAGTTGCCGCGACTTCAGTTCTAGCCTATAAAGTCAAATCTTGTGTGATTCCTCCATGGTAACATAGCTGCCCCACGTCGCAAGTTTAGCAAGTACAAGAAATTTGAAAATTGTACGTAATTTCACATTAGTGCTTATGGTCGATCCCGTTTCTCGGCTTCAGAGCTACTTTCTTGACTGTATTTTGAGTTAAGCAGTTGGCGCAACTTCAGTTCTAGCCTTAAAAGTCAAATCTTGTGTGATTCCTCCATGGTAACATACCTGCCCGAGGTCGCAAAGTTGGCAAGTACAAGAAATTTGAAAATTGTGCGTAATTGCACAGTAGTGCTTAAGGTCGATGCCGTTTCTCGGCTTCAGAGCTACTTTCTTGACTGTATTTTGAGTTAAGCAGTTGCCGCGACTTCAGTTCTAGCCTTAAAAGTCAAATCTTGTGTGATTCCTCCATGGTAACATAGCTGCCCGAGGTCGCAAATTTAGCAAGTACAAGAAATGTGAAAATTGTACGTAATTTCACATTAGTGCTTATGGTCGATCCCGTTTCTCAGCTTCAGAGCTACTTTCTTGACTGTATTTTGAGCTAAACAGTTGGCGCGACTTCAGTTCTAGCCTATAAAGTCAAATCTTGTGTGATTCCTCCATGGTAACATAGCTGCCCGAGGCCGCAAAGTTAGCAAGTACAAGAAATTTGAAAATTGTACGTAATTTCACAGTAGTGCGTATGGTCGATGCCGTTTCTCGGCTTCAGAGCTACTTTCTTGACTGTATTTTGAGTTAAGCAGTTGGCGCAACTTCAGTTCTAGCCTTTAAAGTCAAATCTTATGTGGTTCCTCCATGGTAACATAGCTGCCCGAGGTCGCAAAGTTAGCAAGTACAAGAAATTTGAAAATTGTACGTAATTGCACAGTAGTGCTTAAGGTCGATGCCGTTTCTCGGCTTCAGAGCTACTTTCTTGACTGTATTTTGAGTTAAGCAGTTGCCGCGACTTCAGTTCTAGCCTTAAAAGTCAAATCTTGTGTGATTCCTCCATGGTAACATAGCTGCCCGAGGTCGCAAATTTAGCAAGTACAAGAAATGTGAAAATTGTAAGTAATTTCACATTAGTGCTTATGGTCGATCCCGTTTCTCGGCTTCAAAGCTACTTTCTTGACTGTATTTTGAGCTAAACAGTTGGGGCGACTTCAGTTCTAGCCTATAAAGTCAAATCTTGTGTGATTCCTCCATGGTAACATAGCTGGCCCACGTCGCAAGTTTAGCAAGTACAAGAAATTTGAAAATTGTACGTAATTTCACATTAGTGCTTATGGTCGATCCCGTTTCTCGGCTTCAGAGCTACTTTCTTGACTGTATTTTGAGTTAAGCAGTTGGCGCAACTTCAGTTCTAGCCTATAAAGTCAAATCTTGTGTGATTCCTCCATGGTAACATAGCTGCCCGAGGCCGCAAAGTTAGCAAGTACAGGAAATTTGAAAATTGTACGTAATTGCACAGTAGTGCTTATGGTCGATGCCCTTTCTCAGCTTCAGAGCTACTTTCTTGACTGTATTTTGAGTTAAGCAGTTGCCGCGACTTCAGTTCTAGCCTATAAAGTCAAATGTTGTGTGGTTCCTCCATGGTAACATAGCTGCCCGAGGTCGCGAAGTTAGCAAGTACAAGATATTTGAAAATTGTACGTAATTGCACAGTAGTGCTTATGGTCGATCCCGTTTCTCAGCTTCAGAGCTACTTTCTTGACTGTATTTTGAGTTAAGCAGTTGGCGCGACTTCAGTTCTAGCCTATAAAGTCAAATCTTGTGTGGTTCCTCCATGGTAACATAGCTGCCCGAGGCCGCAAAGTTAGCAAGTACAAGAAATTTGAAAATTGTACGTAATTGCACAGTAGTGCTTATGGTCGATCCCGTTTCTTAGCTTCAGAGCTACTTTCTTGACTATATTTTGAGTTAAGCAGTTGCCGCGACTTCAGTTCTAGCCTATAAAGTCAAATCTTGTGTGATTCCTCCATGGTAACATAGCTGCCCCACGTCGCAAGGTTAGCAAGTACAAGAAATTTGAAAATTGTACGTAATTTCACATTAGTGCTTATGGTCGATCCCGTTTCTCGGCTTCAGAGCTACTTTCTTGACTGTATTTTGAGTTAAGCAGTTGGCGCAACTTCAGTTCTAGTCTATAAAGTCAAATCTTATGTGGTTCCTCCATGGTAACATAGCTGCCCGAGGTCGCAAAGTTAGCAAGTACAAGAAATTTGAAAATTGTACGTAATTGCACAGTAGTGCTTCAGGTCGACGCCGTTTCTCGGCTTCAGAGATACTTTCTTGACTGTATTTTGAGTTAAGCAGTTGGCGCGACTTCAGTTCTAGCCTATAAAGTCAAATCTTGTGTGATTCCTCCATGGTAACATAGCTGCCCGAGGCCGCAAAGTTAGCAAGTACAGGAAATTTGAAAATTGTACGTAATTGCACAGTAGTGCTTATGGTCGATGCCCTTTCTCAGCTTCAGAGCTACTTTCTTGACTGTATTTTGAGTTAAGCAGTTGCCGCGACTTCAGTTCTAGCCTATAAAGTCAAATGTTGTGTGGTTCTTCCATGGTAACATAGCTGCCCGAGGTCGCGAAGTTAGCAAGTACAAGAAATTTGAAAATTGTACGTAATTGCACAGTAGTGCTTATGGTCGATCCCGTTTCTCAGCTTCAGAGCTACTTTCTTGACTGTATTTTGAGTTAAGCAGTTGGCGCGACTTCAGTTCTAGCCTATAAAGTCAAATCTTGTGTGGTTCCTCCATGGTAACATAGCTGCCCGAGGCCGCAAAGTTAGCAAGTACAGAAAATTTGAAAATTGTACGTAATTGCACAGTAGTGCTTAAGGTCGATGCCGTTTCTCGGCTTCAGAGATACTTTCTTGACTGTATTTTGAGTTAGGCAGTTGGCGCAACTTCAGTTCTAGGATATAAAGTCAAATCTTGTGTGATTCCTCCATGGTAACATACCTGCCCGAGGTCGCAAAGTTAGCAAGTACAAGAAATATGAAAATTGTACGTAAGTGCACAGTAGTGCTTAAGGTCGATGCCGTTTCTCGGCTTCAGAGCTACTTTCTTGACTGTATTTTGAGTTAAGCAGTTGCCGCGACTTCAGTTCTAGCCTTAAAAGTCAAATCTTGTGTGATTCCTCCATGGTAACATAGCTGCCCGAGGTCGCAAATTTAGCAAGTACAAGAAATGTGAAAATTGTACGTAATTGCACAGTAGTGCTTAAGGTCGATGCCGTTTCTTGGCTTCAGAGCTACTTTCTTGACTGTATTTTGAGTTAAGCAGTTGCCGCGACTTCAGTTCTAGCCTTAAAAGTCAAATCTTGTGTGATTCCTCCATGGTATCATAGCTGCCCGAGGTCGCAAATTTAGCAAGTACAAGAAATGTGAAAATTGTACGTAATTTCACATTAGTGCTTATGGTCGATCCCGTTTCTCGGCTTCAGAGCTACTTTCTTGACTGTATTTTGAGTTAAGCAGTTGCCGCGACTTCAGTTCTAGCCTTAAAAGTCAAATCTTGTGTGATTCCTCCATGGTAACATAGCTGCCCGAGGTCGCAAATTTAGCAAGTACAAGAAATGTGAAAATTGTACGTAATTTCACATTAGTGCTTATGGTCGATCCCGTTTCTCGGCTTCAGAGCTACTTTCTTGACTGTATTTTGAGCTAAACAGTTGGGGCGACTTCAGTTCTAGCCTATAAAGTCAAATCTTGTGTGATTCCTCCATGGTAACATAGCTGCCCGCGGCCGCAAAGTTAGCAAGTACAAGAAATGTGAAAATTGTACGTAATTTCACAGTAGTGCTTATGGTCGATCCCGTTTCTCGGCTTCAGAGCTACTTTCTTGACTGTATTTTGAGTTAAGCAGTTGCCGCGACTTCAGTTCTAGCCTATAAAGTCAAATCTTGTGTGATTCCTCCATGGTAACATAGCTGCCCCACGTCGCAAGGTTAGCAAGTACAAGAAATTTGAAAATTGTACGTAATTTCACATTAGTGCTTATGGTCGATCCCGTTTCTCGGCTTCAGAGCTACTTTCTTGACTGTATTTTGAGTTAAGCAGTTGGCGCAACTTCAATTCTAGCCTATAAAGTCAAATCTTATGTCGTTCCTCCATGGTAACATAGCTGCCCGAGGCCGCAAAGTTAGCAAGTACAAGAAATTTGAAAATTGTACGTAATTGCACAGTAGTGCTTATGGTCGATCCCGTTTCTTAGCTTCAGAGCTACTTTCTTGACTATATTTTGAGTTAAGCAGTTGGCGCGACTTCAGTTCCAGCCTTAAAAGTCAAATCTTGTGTGATTCCTCCATGGTAACATAGCTGCCCGAGGCCGCAAAGTTAGCAAGTACAAGAAATTTGAAAATTGTACGTAATTTCACATTAGTGCTTATGATCGATCCCGTTTCTGGGCTTCAGAGCTACTTTCATGGCTGTATTTTGAGCTAAACAGTTGGCCCGACTTCAGTTCTAGCCTATAAAGTCAAAACTTGTGTGCTTCCTGCATGGTAACATAGCTGCCCGAGGCCGCAAAGTTAGCAAGTACAAGAAATTTGAAAATTGTACGTAATTGCACAGTAGTGCTTATGGTCGATCCCGTTTCTTAGCTTCGGAGCTACTTTCTTGACTGTATTTTGAGTTAAGCAGTTGGCGCGACTTCAGTTCTAACCTTAAAAGTCAAATCTTGTGCGATTGCTCCATGGTAACATAGCTGCCCGAGGCCGCAAAATTAGCAAGTACAAGAAATTTGAAAATTGTACGTAATTTCGCATTAGTGCTTATGGTCGATCCCGTTTCTCAGCTTCAGAGCTACTTTCTTGACTGTATTTTGAGTTAAGCAGTTGGCGCGACTTCAGTTCTAGCCTATAAAGTCAAATCTTGTGCGATTCCTCCCTGGTAACATAGCTGCCCGAGGTCGCAAAATTAGCAAGTCCAAGAAATTTGAAAATTGTACGTAATTGCACAGTAGTGCCAAAGGTCGATGCCGTTTCTCGGCTTCAGAGCTACTTTCTTGACTGTATTTTGAGTTAAGCAGTTGCCGCGACTTCAGTTCTAGCCTTAAAAGTCAAATCTTGTGTGATTCCTCCATGGTAACATAGCTGCCCGAGGTCGCCAATTTAGCAAGTACAAGAAAGTACAAGAAATGTGAAAATTGTACGTAATTTCACATTAGTGCTTATGGTCGATCCCGTTTCTCGGCTTCAGAGCTACTTTCTTGACTGTATTTTGAGCTAAACAGTTGGCGCGACTTCAGTTCTAGCCTATAAAGTAAAATCTTGTGTGATTCCTCCATGGTAACATAGCTGCCCGAGGCCGCAAAGTTAGCAAGTACAAGAAATTTGAAAATTGTACGTAATTTCACAGTAGTGCTTAAGGTCGATGCCGTTTCTCGGCTTCAGAGATACTTTCTTGACTGTATTTTGAGTTAAGCAGTTGGCGCGACTTCAGTTCTAGCCTAAAAAGTCAAATCTTGTGTGATTCCTCCATGGTAACATAGCTGCCCGATGTCGCAAAGTTAGCAACTACAAGAAATTTGAAAATTGTACGTAATTTCACATTAGTGCTTATGGTCGATCCCGTTTCTCGGCTTCAGAGCTACTTTCTTGACTGTATTTTGAGCTAAACAGTTGGCGCGACTTCAGTTCTAGCCTATAAAGTCAAATCTTGTGTGATTCCTCCATGGTAACATAGCTGCCCGAGGCCGCAAAGTTAGCAAGTACAAGAAATTTGAAAATTGTACGTAATTTCACATTAGTGCTTATGGTCGATCCCGTTTCTCGGCTTCAGAGCTACTTTCTTGACTGTATTTTGAGTTAAGCAGTTGGCGCAACTTCAGTTCTAGCCTATAAAGTCAAATCTTGTGTGATTCCTCCATGGTAACATAGCTGCCCCACGTCGCAAAGTTAGCAAGTACAAGAAATTTGAAAATTGTACGTAATTTCACATTAGTGCTTATGGTCGATGCCGTTTCTCGGCTTCAGAGCTACTTTCTTGACTGTATTTTGAGCTAAACAGTTGGCGCGACTTCAGTTCTAGCCTATAAAGTCAAATCTTGTGTGATTCCTCCATGGTAACATAGCTGCCCGATGTCGCAAAGTTAGCTAGTACAAGAAATTTGAAAATTGTACGTAATTTCACATTAGTGCTTATTGTCGATCCCGTTTCTCGGCTTCAGAGCTACTTTCTTGACTGTATTTTGAGCTAGACAGTTGGCGCGACTTCAGTTCTAGCTTATAAAGTCAAATCTTGTGTGATTCCTCCATGGTAACATAGCTGCCCGAGGCCGCAAAGTTAGCAAGTACAAGAAATTTGAAAATTGTACGTAATTTCGCATTATTGCTTATGGTCGATCCCGTTTCTCGGCATCAGAGCTACTTTCCTGACTGTATTTTGAGTTAAGCAGTTGGCGCAACTTCAGTTCTAGCCTATAAAGTCAAATCTTGTGTGATTCCTCCATGGTAACATAGCTGCCCCACGTCGCAAAGTTAGCAAGTACAAGAAATTTGAAAATTGTACGTAATTTCACATTAGTGCTTATGGTCGATCCCGTTTCTCGGCTTCAGTGCTACTTTCTTGACTGTATTTTGAGCTAAACAGATGGCGCGACTTCAATTCTAGCCTATAAAGTCAAATCTTGTGTGATTCCTCCATGGTAACATAGCTGCCCGAGGCCGCAAAGTTAGCAAGTATAAGAAATTTGAAAATTGTACGTAATTTCACATTAGTGCTTATGGTCGATCCCGTTTCTCGGCTTCAGAGCTACTTTCATGACTGTATTTTTAGCTAAACAGTTGGCCCGACTTCAGTTCTAGCCTATAAAGTCAAATCTTGTGTGATTCCTCCATGGTAACATAGCTGCCCGAGGTCGCAAAGTTAGCAAGTACAAGAAATTTGAAAATTGTACGTAATTTCACATTAGTGCTTATGGTCGATGCCGTTTTTCGGCTTCAGAGCTACCTTCTTGACTGTATTTTGAGTTAAGCAGTTGGCGCGACTTCAGTTCTAGCCTATAAAGTCAAATCTTGTGTGGTTCCTCCATGGTAACATAGCTGCCCGAGGTCGCAAAGTTAGCAAGTACAAGAAATTTGAAATTTGTACGTAATTTCACGGTAGTGCTTATGGACGATGCCGTTTCTCGGCTTCAGAGCTACTTTCTTGACTGTATTTTGAGTTAAGCAGTTGGCGCGACTTCAGTTCTAGCCTATAAAGTCAAATCTTGTGTGATTCCTCCATGGTAACATAGCTGCCCGATGTCGCAAAGTTAGCTAGTACAAGAAATTTGAAAATTGTACGTAATTTCACATTAGTGCTTATTGTCGATCCCGTTTCTCGGCTTCAGAGCTACTTTCTTGACTGTATTTTGAGCTAGACAGTTGGCGCGACTTCAGTTCTAGCTTATAAAGTCAAATCTTGTGTGATTCCTCCATGGTAACATAGCTGCCCGAGGCCGCAAAGTTAGCAAGTACAAGAAATTTGAAAATTGTACGTAATTTCGCATTATTGCTTATGGTCGATCCCGTTTCTCGGCATCAGAGCTACTTTCCTGACTGTATTTTGAGTTAAGCAGTTGGCGCAACTTCAGTTCTAGCCTATAAAGTCAAATCTTGTGTGATTCCTCCATGGTAACATAGCTGCCCCACGTCGCAAAGTTAGCAAGTACAAGAAATTTGAAAATTGTACGTAATTTCACATTAGTGCTTATGGTCGATCCCGTTTCTCGGCTTCAGTGCTACTTTCTTGACTGTATTTTGAGCTAAACAGATGGCGCGACTTCAATTCTAGCCTATAAAGTCAAATCTTGTGTGATTCCTCCATGGTAACATAGCTGCCCGAGGCCGCAAAGTTAGCAAGTATAAGAAATTTGAAAATTGTACGTAATTTCACATTAGTGCTTATGGTCGATCCCGTTTCTCGGCTTCAGAGCTACTTTCATGACTGTATTTTTAGCTAAACAGTTGGCCCGACTTCAGTTCTAGCCTATAAAGTCAAATCTTGTGTGATTCCTCCATGGTAACATAGCTGCCCGAGGTCGCAAAGTTAGCAAGTACAAGAAATTTGAAAATTGTACGTAATTTCACATTAGTGCTTATGGTCGATGCCGTTTTTCGGCTTCAGAGCTACCTTCTTGACTGTATTTTGAGTTAAGCAGTTGGCGCGACTTCAGTTCTAGCCTATAAAGTCAAATCTTGTGTGGTTCCTCCATGGTAACATAGCTGCCCGAGGTCGCAAAGTTAGCAAGTACAAGAAATTTGAAATTTGTACGTAATTTCACGGTAGTGCTTATGGACGATGCCGTTTCTCGGCTTCAGAGCTACTTTCTTGACTGTATTTTGAGTTAAGCAGTTGGCGCAACTTCAGTTCTTGCCTATAAAGTCAAATCTTATGTGGTTCCTCCATGGTAACATAGCTGCCCGAGGCCGCAAAGTTAGCAAGTACAAGAAATTTGAAAATTGTACGTAATTTCACATTAGTGCTTATGGTCGATCCCGTTTCTCGGCTTCAGAGCTACTTTCTTGACTGTATTTTGAGTTAAGCAGTTGGCGCAGCTTCAGTTCTAGCCTATAAAGTCAAATCTTATGTCGTTCCTCCATGGTAACATAGCTGCCCGAGGCCGCAAAGTTAGCAAGTACAAGAAATTTGAAAATTGTACGTAATTTCACAGTAGTGCTTATGGTCGATCCCGTTTCTCGGTTTCAGAGCTATTTTCTTGACTGTATTTTGAGTTAAGCAGTTGGCGCAACTTCAGTTCTAGCCTATAAAGTCAAATCTTATGTGGTTCCTCCATGGTAACATAGCTGGCCGAGGCCGCAAAATTTGAAAATTGTACGTAATTTCACATTAGTGCTTATGGTCGATCCCGTTTCTCGGCTTCAGAGCTACTTTCATGGCTGTATTTTGAGCTAAACAGTTGGCCCGACTTCAGTTCTAGCCTATAAAGTCAAAACTTGTGTGTTTCCTGCATGGTAACATAGGTGCCCGAGGTCGCAAAGTTAGCAAGTACAAGAAATTTGAAAATTGTACGTAATTGCACAGTAGTGCTTAAGGTCGATGCCGTTTCTCAGCTTCAGAGCTACTTTCTTGACTGTATTTTGAGTTAAGCAGTTGGCGCGACTTCAGTTCTAGCCTATAAAGTCAAATCTTGTGTGATTCCTCCATGGTAACATAGCTGCCCGAGGCCGCAAATTTAGCAAGTACAAGAAATTTGAAAATTGTACGTAATTGCACAGTAGTGCTTATGGTCGATCCCGTTTCTTAGCTTCAGAGCTACTTTCTTGACTATATTTTGAGTTAAGCAGTTGGCGCGACTTCAGTTCTAGCCTTAAAAGTCAAATCTTGTGTGATTCCTCCATGGTAACATAGCTGCCCGAGGCCGCAAAGTTAGCAAGTACAAGAAATTTGAAAATTGTACGTAATTGCACAGTAGTGCCAAAGGTCGATGCCGTTTCTCGGCTTCAGAGCTACTTTCTTGACTGTATTTTGAGTTAAGCAGTTGCCGCGACTTCAGTTCTAGCCTTAAAAGTCAAATCTTGTGTGATTCCTCCATGGTAACATAGCTGCCCGAGGTCGCCAATTTAGCAAGTACAAGAAAGTACAAGAAATGTGAAAATTGTACGTAATTTCACATTAGTGCTTATGGTCGATCCCGTTTCTCGGCTTCAGAGCTACTTTCTTGACTGTATTTTGAGCTAAACAGTTGGCGCGACTTCAGTTCTAGCCTATAAAGTAAAATCTTGTGTGATTCCTCCATGGTAACATAGCTGCCCGAGGCCGCAAAGTTAGCAAGTACAAGAAATTTGAAAATTGTACGTAATTTCACAGTAGTGCTTAAGGTCGATGCCGTTTCTCGGCTTCAGAGATACTTTCTTGACTGTATTTTGAGTTAAGCAGTTGGCGCGACTTCAGTTCTAGCCTAAAAAGTCAAATCTTGTGTGATTCCTCCATGGTAACATAGCTGCCCGATGTCGCAAAGTTAGCAACTACAAGAAATTTGAAAATTGTACGTAATTTCACATTAGTGCTTATGGTCGATCCCGTTTCTCGGCTTCAGAGCTACTTTCTTGACTGTATTTTGAGCTAAACAGTTGGCGCGACTTCAGTTCTAGCCTATAAAGTCAAATCTTGTGTGATTCCTCCATGGTAACATAGCTGCCCGAGGCCGCAAAGTTAGCAAGTACAAGAAATTTGAAAATTGTACGTAATTTCACATTAGTGCTTATGGTCGATCCCGTTTCTCGGCTTCAGAGCTACTTTCTTGACTGTATTTTGAGTTAAGCAGTTGGCGCAACTTCAGTTCTAGCCTATAAAGTCAAATCTTGTGTGATTCCTCCATGGTAACATAGCTGCCCCACGTCGCAAAGTTAGCAAGTACAAGAAATTTGAAAATTGTACGTAATTTCACATTAGTGCTTATGGTCGATGCCGTTTCTCGGCTTCAGAGCTACTTTCTTGACTGTATTTTGAGCTAAACAGTTGGCGCGACTTCAGTTCTAGCCTATAAAGTCAAATCTTGTGTGATTCCTCCATGGTAACATAGCTGCCCGAGGCGGCAAAGTTAGCAAGTACAAGAAATTTGAAAATTGTACGTAATTTCGCATTAGTGCTTATGGTCGATCCCGTTTCTCGGCATCAGAGCTACTTTCCTGACTGTATTTTGAGTTAAGCAGTTGGCGCAACTTCAGTTCTAGCCTATAAAGTCAAATCTTGTGTGATTCCTCCATGGTAACATAGCTGCCCCACGTCGCAAAGTTAGCAAGTACAAGAAATTTGAAAATTGTACGTAATTTCACATTAGTGCTTATGGTCGATCCCGTTTCTCGGCTTCAGTGCTACTTTCTTGACTGTATTTTGAGCTAAACAGATGGCGCGACTTCAATTCTAGCCTATAAAGTCAAATCTTGTGTGATTTCTCCATGGTAACATAGCTGCCCGAGGCCGCAAAGTTAGCAAGTATAAGAAATTTGAAAATTGTACGTAATTTCACATTAGTGCTTATGGTCGATCCCGTTTCTCGGCTTCAGAGCTACTTTCATGACTGTATTTTCAGTTGGCCCGACTTCAGTTCTAGCCTATAAAGTCAAATCTTGTGTGATTCCTCCATGGTAACATAGCTGCCCGAGGTCGCAAAGTTAGCAAGTACAAGAAATTTGAAAATTGTACGTAATTTCACGGTAGTGCTTATGGTCGATGCCGTTTTTCGGCTTCAGAGCTACCTTCTTGACTGTATTTTGAGTTAAGCAGTTGGCGCGACTTCAGTTCTAGCCTATAAAGTCAAATCTTGTGTGATTCCTCCATGGTAACATAGCTGCCCGAGGTCGCAAAGTTAGCAAGTACAAGAAATTTGAAAATTGTACGTAATTTCACGGTAGTGCTTATGGTCGATGCCGTTTTTCGGCTTCAGAGCTACCTTCTTGACTGTATTTTGAGTTAAGCAGTTGGCGCGACTTCAGTTCTAGCCTATAAAGTCAAATCTTGTGTGGTTCCTCCATGGTAACATAGCTGCCCGAGGTCGCAAAGTTAGCAAGTACAAGAAATTTGAAATTTGTACGTAATTTCACATTAGTGCTTATGGTCGATCCCGTTTCTCGGCTTCAGAGCTACTTTCTTGACTGTATTTTGAGTTAAGCAGTTGGCGCAGCTTCAGTTCTAGCCTATAAAGTCAAATCTTATGTCGTTCCTCCATGGTAACATAGCTGCCCGAAGCCGCAAAGTTAGCAAGTACAAGAAATTTGAAAATTGTACGTAATTTCACAGTAGTGCTTATGGTCGATCCCGTTTCACGGTTTCAGAGCTATTTTCTTGACTGTATTTTGAGTTAAGCAGTTGGCGCAACTTCAGTTCTAGCCTATAAAGTCAAATCTTATGTGGTTCCTCCATGGTAACATAGCTGGCCGAGGCCGCAAAATTTGAAAATTGTACGTAATTTCACATTAGTGCTTATGGTCGATCCCGTTTCTCGGCTTCAGAGCTACTTTCATGGCTGTATTTTGAGCTAAACAGTTGGCGCGACTTCAGTTCTAGCCTATAAAGTCAAAACTTGTGTGTTTCCTGCATGGTAACATAGGTGCCCGAGGTCGCAAAGTTAGCAAGTACAAGAAATTTGAAAATTGTACGTAATTGCACAGTAGTGCTTAAGGTCGATGCCGTTTCTCAGCTTCAGAGCTACTTTCTTGACTGTATTTTGAGTTAAGCAGTTGGCGCGACTTCAGTTCTAGCCTATAGAGTCAAATCTTGTGTGATTCCTCCATGGTAACATAGCTGCCCGAGGCCGCAAATTTAGCAAGTACAAGAAATTTGAAAATTGTACGTAATTGCACAGTAGTGCTTATGGTCGATCCCGTTTCTTAGCTTCAGAGCTACTTTCTTGACTATATTTTGAGTTAAGCAGTTGGCGCGACTTCAGTTCTAGCCTTAAAAGTCAAATCTTGTGTGATTCAAGTACAAGAAATTTGAAAATTGTACGTAATTTCACATTAGTGCTTATGGTCGATCCCGTTTCTGGGCTTCAGAGCTACTTTCATGGCTGTATTTTGAGCTAAACAGTTGGCCCGGCTTCAGTTCTAGCCTATAAAGTCAAAACTTGTGTGCTTCCTGCATGGTAACATAGCTGCCCGAGGCCGCAAAGTTAGCAAGTACAAGAAATTTGAAAATTGTACGTAATTGCACAGTAGTGCTTATGGTCGATCCCGTTTCTTAGCTTCGGAGCTACTTTCTTGACTGTATTTTGAGTTAGGCAGTTGGCCCGACTTCAGTTCTAGCCTATAAAGTCAAAACTTGTGTGTTTCCTGCATGGTAACATAGGTGCCCGAGGCCGCAAAGTTAGCAAGTACAAGAAATTTGAAAATTGTACGTTTAAGCAGTTGGCGCGACTTCAGTTCTAGCCTAAAAAGTCAAATCTTGTGTGATTCCTCCATGGTAACATAGCTGCCCGAGGTCGCAAAGTTAGCAAGTACAAGAAATTTGAAAATTGTACGTAATTTCACATTAGTGCTTATGGTCGATCCCGTTTCTCAGCTTCAGAGCTACTTTCTTGACTGTATTTTGAGTTAAGCTGTTGGCGCGACTTCAGTTCTAGCCTATAAAGTCAAATCTTGTGTGGTTCCTCCATGGTAACATAGCTGCCCGAGGTCACAAAGTTAGCAAGTACAAGAAATTTGAAAATTGTGCGTTATTTCACGGTAGTGCTTATGGTCGATGCCGTTTCTCGGCTTCAGAGCTACTTTCTTGACTGTATTTTGAGCTAAACAGTAGGCGCGACTTCAGTTCTAGCCTTAAAAGTCAAATCTTGTGTGATTCCTCCATGGTAACATTCCTGCCGAGGTCGCAAATTTAGCAAGTACAAGAAATTTGAAAATTGTACGTACATAATTGCACAGTAGTGCTTAAGGTCGATGCCGTTCTTGGCTTCAGAGCTACTTTCTTGACTGTATTTTGAGTTAAGCAGCTGGCGCGACTTCAGTTCTAGCCTTAAAAGTCAAATGTTGTGTGGTTCCTCCATGGTAACATAGCTGCCCGAGGCCGCAAAGTTAGCAAGTACAAGAAATTTGAAAATTGTACGTAATTGCACAGTAGTGCTTATGGTCGATCCCGTTTCTCAGCTTCAGAGCTACTCTCTTGACTGTATTTTGATCTAAGCAGTTGGCGGGACTTCAGTTCTAGCCTATAAAGTCAAATGTTGTGTGGTTCCTCCATGGTAACATAGCTGCCCGAGGCCGCAAAGTTAGCAAGTACAAGAAATTTGAAAATTGTACGTAATTTCACATTAGTGCTTATGGTCGATCCCGTTTCTCAGCTTCAGAGCTACTTTCTTGACTGTATTTTGAGTTAAGCAGTTGGCGCGACTTCCGTTCTAGCCTTAAAAGTCAAATCTTGTGTGATTCCTCCATGGTAACATAGCTGCCCGACGCCGCAAAGTTAGCAAGTACAAGAAATTTGAAAATTGTACGTAATTTCACATTAGTGCTTATGGTCGATCCCGTTTCTCAGCTTCAGAGCTACCTTCGTGACTGTATTTTGAGTTAAGCAGTTGGCGCGACTTCAGTTCTAGCCTACAAAGTCAAACCTTGTGTGATTCCTCCATGGTAACATAGCTGCCCGAGGTCGCAAAGTTAGCAAGTACAAGAAATTTGAAAATTGTACGTAATTTCACGGTAGTGCTTATGGTCGATGCCGTTTCTCAGCTTCAGAGCTACTTTCTTGACTGTATTTTGAGTTAGGCAGTTGGCGCGACTTCAGTTCTAGCCTATAAAGTCAAATGTTGTGTGGTTCCTCCATGGTAACATAGCTGTCCGAGGCCGCAAAGTTAGCAAGTACAAGAAATTTGAAAATTGTACGTAATTTCACATTAGTGCTTATGGTCGATCACGTTTCTCAGCTTCAGAGCTACTTCCTTGACTGTATTTTGAGTTAAGCAGTTGGCGCGACTTCAGTTCTAGCCTTAAAAGTCAAATCTTGTGTGATTCCTCCCTGGTAACATAGCTGCCCGAGGTCGCAAAGTTAGCAAGTACAAGAAATTTGAAAATTGTACGTAATTGCACAGTAGTGCTTATGGTCGATCCCGTTTCTCAGCTTCAGAGCTACTTTCTTGACTGTATTTTGAGTTAAGCAGTTGGCGCGACTTCAGTTCTAGCCTATAAAGTCAAATCTTGTGTGATTCCTACATGGTAACATAGCTGCCCGAGGCCGCAAAGTTAGCAAGTACAAGAAATTTGAAAATTGTACGTAATTTCACGGTAGTGCTTATGGTCGATGCCGTTTCTCAGCTTCAGAGCTACTTTCTTGACTGTATTTTGAGTTAGGCAGTTGGCGCGACTTCAGTTCTAGCCTATAAAGTCAAATGTTGTGTGGTTCCTCCATGGTAACATAGCTGTCCGAGGTCGCAAAGTTAGCAAGTACAAGAAATTTGAAAATTGTACGTAATTGCACAGTAGTGCTTATGGTCGATCCCGTTTCTCAGCTTCAGAGCCACTTTCTTGACTATATTTTGAGTTAAGCAGTTGGCGCGACTTCAGTTCTAGCCTTAAAAGTCAAATCTTGTGTGATTCCTCCATGGTAACATAGCTGCCCGAGGTCGCAAAGTTAGCAAGTACAAGAAATTTGAAAATTGTACGTTATTTCACGGTAGTGCTTATGGTCGATGCCGTTTCTCGGCTTCAGAGCTACTTTCTTGACTGTATTTTGAGCTAAACAGTAGGCGCGACTTCAGTTCCAGCCTTAAAAGTCAAATCTTGTGTGATTCCTCCATGGTAACATTCCTGCCGAGGTCGCAAATTTAGCAAGTACAAGAAATTTGAAAATTGTACGTACATAATTGCACAGTAGTGCTTAAGGTCGATGCCGTTCTTGGCTTCAGAGCTACTTTCTTGACTGTATTTTGAGTTAAGCAGCTGGCGCGACTTCAGTTCTAGCCTTAAAAGTCAAATGTTGTGTGGTTCCTCCATGGTAACATAGCTGCCCGAGGCCGCAAAGTTAGCAAGTACAAGAAATTTGAAAATTGTACGTAATTGCACAGTAGTGCTTATGGTCGATCCCGTTTCTCAGCTTCAGAGCTACTCTCTTGACTGTATTTTGATCTAAGCAGTTGGCGGGACTTCAGTTCTAGCCTATAAAGTCAAATGTTGTGTGGTTCCTCCATGGTAACATAGCTGCCCGAGGCCGCAAAGTTAGCAAGTACAAGAAATTTGAAAATTGTACGTAATTGCACAGTAGTGCTTATGGTCGATCCCGTTTCTCAGCTTCAGAGCTACTTTCTTGACTGTATTTTGAGTTAAGCAGTTGCCGCGACTTCAGTTCTAGCCTATAAAGTCAAATCTTGTGTGATTCCTACATGGTAACATAGCTGCCCGAGGCCGCAAAGTTAGCAAGTACAAGAAATTTGAAAATTGTACGTAATTGCACAGTAGTGCTTATGGTCGATCCCGTTTTTCGGCTTCAGAGCTACTTTCTTGACCGTATTTTGAGTAAAGCAGTTGGCGCGACTTCAGTTCTAGCCTTAAAAGTCAAATCTTGTGTGATTCCTCCATGGTAACATAGCTGCCCGAGGTCGCAAAATTAGCAAGTACAAGAAATTTGAAAATTGTACGGAATTTCACGGTAGTGCTTATGGTCGATGCCGTTTCTCGGCTTCAGAGCTACTTTCTTGACTGTATTTTGAGCTAAACAGTTGGCGCGACTTCAGTTCTAGCCTATAAAGTCAAATCTTGTGTGGTTCCTCCATGGTAACATAGCTGCCCGAGGTCGCAAAGTTAGCAAGTATAAGAAATTCGAAAATCGTACGTAATTTCACGGTAGTGCTTATGGTCGATGCCGTTTCTCGGCTTCAGAGCTACTTTCTTGACTATATTTTGAGTTAAGCAGTTGGCGCGACTTCAGTTCTAGCCTTAAAAGTCAAATCTTGTGTGATTCCTCCATGGTAACATAGCTGCCCGAGGTCGCAAAGTTAGCAAGTACAAGAAATTGGAAAATTGTACGTAATTGTACAGTAGTGCTTGTGGTCGATCCCGTTTTTCAGCTTCAGAACTACTTTCTTGACTGTATTTTGAGTGAAGCAGTTGGCGCGACTTCAGTTCTAGCCTTAAAAGTCAAATCTTGTGTGATTCCTACATGGTAACATAGCTGCAAGAGGCCGCAAATTTAGCAAGTACAAGAAATTTGAAAATTGTACGTAATTTCACGGTAGTGCTTATGGTCGATGCCGTTTCTCAGCTTCAGAGCTACTTTCTTGACTGTATTTTGAGTTAAGCAGTTGGCGCGACTTCAGTTCTAGCCTTAAAAGTCAAATATTGTGTGATTCTTCCCTGGTAACATAGCTGCCCGAGGTCGCAAAGTTAGCAAGTACAAGAAATTTGAAAATTGTACGTAATTGCACAGTAGTGCTTATGGTCGATCCCGTTTCTCAGCTTCAGAGCTACTTTCTTGACTGTATTTTGAGTTAAGCAGTTGGCGCGACTTCAGTTCTAGCCTATAAAGTCAAATCTTGTGTGATTCCTACATGGTAACATAGCTGCAAGAGGCCGCAAATTTAGCAAGTACAAGAAATTTGAAAATTGTACGTAATTTCACGGTAGTGCTTATGGTCGATGCCGTTTCTCAGCTTCAGAGCTACTTTCTTGACTGTATTTTGAGTTAAGCAGTTGGCGCGACTTCAGTTCTAGCCTATAAAGTCAAATCTTGTGTGATTCCTACATGGTAACATAGCTGCCCGAGGCCGCAAAGTTAGCAAGTACAAGAAATTTGAAAATTGTACGTAATTGCACAGTAGTGCTTATGGTCGATCCCGTTTTTCGGCTTCAGAGCTACTTTCTTGACCGTATTTTGAGTAAAGCAGTTGGCGCGACTTCAGTTCTAGCCTTAAAAGTCAAATCTTGTGTGATTCCTCCATGGTAACATAGCTGCCCGAGGTCGCAAAATTAGCAAGTACAAGAAATTTGAAAATTGTACGGAATTTCACGGTAGTGCTTATGGTCGATGCCGTTTCTCGGCTTCAGAGCTACTTTCTTGACTGTATTTTGAGCTAAACAGTTGGCGCGACTTCAGTTCTAGCCTATAAAGTCAAATCTTGTGTGGTTCCTCCATGGTAACATAGCTGCCCGAGGTCGCAAAGTTAGCAAGTATAAGAAATTCGAAAATCGTACGTAATTTCACGGTAGTGCTTATGGTCGATGCCGTTTCTCGGCTTCAGAGCTACTTTCTTGACTATATTTTGAGTTAAGCAGTTGGCGCGACTTCAGTTCTAGCCTTAAAAGTCAAATCTTGTGTGATTCCTCCATGGTAACATAGCTGCCCGAGGTCGCAAAGTTAGCAAGTACAAGAAATTGGAAAATTGTACGTAATTGTACAGTAGTGCTTGTGGTCGATCCCGTTTTTCAGCTTCAGAACTACTTTCTTGACTGTATTTTGAGTGAAGCAGTTGGCGCGACTTCAGTTCTAGCCTTAAAAGTCAAATCTTGTGTGATTCCTCCATGGTAACATAGCTGCCCGAGGTCGCAAAGTTAGCAAGTACAAGAAATTTGAAAATTTTACGGAATTTCACGGTAGTGCTTATGGTCGATGCCGTTTCTCGGCTTCAGAGCTACTTTCTTGACTCTATTTTGAGTTAAGCAGTTGGCGCGACTTCAGTTCTAGCCTTAAAAGTCAAATCTTGTGTGATTCCTCCATGGTAACATAGCTGCCCGAGGTCGCAAAGTTAGCAAGTACAAGAAATTGGAAAATTGTACGTAATTGTACAGTAGTGCTTGTGGTCGATCCCGTTTTTCAGCTTCAGAACTACTTTCTTGACTGTATTTTGAGTTAAGCAGTTGGCGCGACTTCAGTTCTAGTCTATAAAGTCAAATGTTGTGTGGTTCCTCCATGGTAACATAGCTGCCCGAGGCCGCAAAGTTAGCAAGTACAAGAAATTTGAAAATTGTACGTAATTGCACAGTAGTGCTTATGGTCGATGCCGTTTCTCGGCTTCAGAGCTACTTTCTTGACTGTATTTTGAGCTAAGCAGTTGGCGCGACTTCAGTTCTAGCCTATAAAGTCAAATGTTGTGTGGTTCCTCCATGGTAACATAGCTGCCCGAGGTCGCAAAGTTAGCAAGTACAAGAAATTTGAAAATTGTACGTAATTTCACATTAGTGCTTATGGTCGATCCCGTTTCTCAGCTTCAGAGCTACTTTCTTGACCGTATTTTGAGTAAAGCAGTTGGCGCGACTTCAGTTCTAGCCTTAAAAGTCAAATCTTGTGTGATTCCTCCATGGTAACATAGCTGCCCGAGGTCGCAAAATTAGCAAGTACAAGAAATTTGAAAATTGTACGGAATTTCACGGTAGTGCTTATGGTCGATGCCGTTTCTCGGCTTCAGAGCTACTTTCTTGACTGTATTTTGAGCTAAACAGTTGGCGCGACTTCAGTTCTAGCCTATAAAGTCAAATCTTGTGTGGTTCCTCCATGGTAACATAGCTGCCCGAGGTCGCAAAGTTAGCAAGTATAAGAAATTCGAAAATCGTACGTAATTTCACGGTAGTGCTTATGGTCGATGCCGCTTCTCGGCTTCAGAGCTACTTTCTTGACTATATTTTGAGTTAAGCAGTTGGCGCGACTTCAGTTCTAGCCTTAAAAGTCAAATCTTGTGTGATTCCTCCATGGTAACATAGCTGCCCGAGGTCGCAAAGTTAGCAAGTACAAGAAATTGGAAAATTGTACGTAATTGTACAGTAGTGCTTGTGGTCGATCCCGTTTTTCAGCTTCAGAACTACTTTCTTGACTGTATTTTGAGTGAAGCAGTTGGCGCGACTTCAGTTCTAGCCTTAAAAGTCAAATCTTGTGTGATTCCTCCATGGTAACATAGCTGCCCGAGGTCGCAAAGTTAGCAAGTACAAGAAATTTGAAAATTTTACGGAATTTCACGGTAGTGCTTATGGTCGATGCCGTTTCTCGGCTTCAGAGCTACTTTCTTGACTCTATTTTGAGTTAAGCAGTTGGCGCGACTTCAGTTCTAGCCTTAAAAGTCAAATCTTGTGTGATTCCTCCATGGTAACATAGCTGCCCGAGGTCGCAAAGTTAGCAAGTACAAGAAATTGGAAAATTGTACGTAATTGTACAGTAGTGCTTGTGGTCGATCCCGTTTTTCAGCTTCAGAACTACTTTCTTGACTGTATTTTGAGTTAAGCAGTTGGCGCGACTTCAGTTCTAGTCTATAAAGTCAAATGTTGTGTGGTTCCTCCATGGTAACATAGCTGCCCGAGGCCGCAAAGTTAGCAAGTACAAGAAATTTGAAAATTGTACGTAATTGCACAGTAGTGCTTATGGTCGATGCCGTTTCTCGGCTTCAGAGCTACTTTCTTGACTGTATTTTGAGCTAAGCAGTTGGCGCGACTTCAGTTCTAGCCTATAAAGTCAAATGTTGTGTGGTTCCTCCATGGTAACATAGCTGCCCGAGGTCGCAAAGTTAGCAAGTATAAGAAATTTGAAAATTGTACGTAATTTCACAATAGTGCTTATGGTCGATCCCGTTTCTCAGCTTCAGAGCTACTTTCTTGACTGTATTTTGAGCTAAGCAGTTGGCGCGACTTCAGTTCTAGCCTATAAAGTCAAATGTTGTGTGGTTCCTCCATGGTAACATAGCTGCCCGAGGCCGCAAAGTTAGCAAGTACAAGAAATTTGAAAATTGTACGTAATTGCACAGTAGTGCTTATGGTCGATGCCGTTTCTCGGCTTCAGAGCTACTTTCTTGACTGTATTTTGAGCTAAGCAGTTGGCGCGACTTCAGTTCTAGCCTATAAAGTCAAATGTTGTGTGGTTCCTCCATGGTAACATAGCTGCCCGAGGTCGCAAAGTTAGCAAGTACAAGAAATTTGAAAATTGTACGTAATTTCACGGTAGTGCTTATGGTCGGTGCCGTTTCTCAGCTTCAGAGCTACTTTCTGGACTGTATTTTGAGTTAAGCAGTTGGCGCGACTTCAGTTCTAGCCTATAAAGTCAAATGTTGTGTGATTCCTCCATGGTAACATAGCTGCCCGAGGTCGCAAAGTTAGCAAGTACAAGAAATTTGAAAATTGTACGTAATTGCACAGTAGTGCTTATGGTCGATCCCGTTTCTCAGCTTCAGAGCCACTTTCTTGACTATATTTTGAGTTAAGCAGTTGGCGCGACTTCAGTTCTAGCCTTAAAAGTCAAATCTTGTGTGATTCCTCCATGGTAACATAGCTGCCCGACGCCGCAAAGTTAGCAAGTACAAGAAATTTGAAAATTGTACGTAATTTCACATTAGTGTTTATGGTCGATCCCGTTTCTCAGCTTCAGAGCTACTATCTTGACTGTATTTTGAGTTAAGCAGTTTGCGCGACTTCAGTTCTAGCCTTAAAAGTCAAACTTTGTGTGATTCCTCCATGGTAACATAGCTGCCCGAGGTCGCAAAGTTAGCAAGTACAAGAAATTTGAAAATTGTACGTAATTGCACAGTAGTGCTTATGGTCGATCCCGTTTCTCAGCTTCAGAGCCACTTTCTTGACTATATTTTGAGTTAAGCAGTTGGCGCGACTTCAGTTCTAGCCTTAAAAGTCAAACTTTGTGTGATTCCTCCATGGTAACATAGCTGCCCGAGGTCGCAAAGTTAGCAAGTACAAGAAATTTGAAAATTGTACGTAATTGCACAGTAGTGCTTATGGTCGATGCCGATTCTCAGCTTCAGAGCTACTTTCTTGACTGTATTTTGAGTTAAGCAGTTGGCGCGACTTCAGTTCTAGCCTATAAAGTCAAATGTTGTGTGGTTCCTCCATGGTAACATAGCTGCCCGAGGCCGCAAAGTTAGCAAGTACAAGAAATTTGAAAATTGTACGTAATTTCACATTAGTGCTTATGGTCGATCACGTTTCTCAGCTTCAGAGCTACTTCCTTGACTGTATTTTGAGTTAAACAGTTGCCGCGACTTGAGTTCTAGCCTATAACGTCAAATCTTGTGTGATTCCTCCATGGTAACATAGCTGCCCGAGGCCGCAAAGTTAGCAAGTACAAGAAATTTGAAAATTGTACGTAATTTCACATTAGTGCTTATGGTCGATGCCGTTTCTCAGCTTCAGAGCTACTTTCTTGACTGTATTTCGAGTTAGGCAGTTGGCGCGACTTCAGTTCTAGCCTATAAAGTCAAATGTTGTGTGGTTCCTCCATGGTAACATAGCTGTCCGAGGCCGCAAAGTTAGCAAGTACAAGAAATTTGAAAATTGTACGTAATTTCACATTAGTGCTTATGGTCGATCACGTTTCTCAGCTTCAGAGCTACTTCCTTGACTGTATTTTGAGTTAAGCAGTTGGCGCGACTTCAGTTCTAGCCTTAAAAGTCAAATCTTGTGTGAATCCTCCCTGGTAACATAGCTGCCCGAGGTCGGAAAGTTAGCAAGTACAAGAAATTTGAAAATTGTACGTAATTGCACAGTAGTGCTTATGGTCGATCCCGTTTCTCAGCTTCAGAGCTACTTTCTTGACTGTATTTTGAGTTAAGCAGTTGGCGCGACTTCAGTTCTAGCCTATAAAGTCAAATCTTGTGTGATTCCTACATGGTAACATAGCTGCCCGAGGCCGCAAAGTTAGCAAGTACAAGAAATTTGAAAATTGTACGTAATTTCACGGTAGTGCTTATGGTCGATGCCGTTTCTCGGCTTCAGAGCTACTTTCTTGACTGTATTTTGAGTTAAGCAGTTGGCGCGACTTCAGTTCTAGCCTTAAAAGTCAAATCTTGTGTGATTCCTCCCTGGTAACATAGCTGCCCGAGGTCGCAAAGTTAGCAAGTACAAGAAATTTGAAAATTGTACGTAATTGCACAGTAGTGCTTATGGTCGATCCCGTTTCTCAGCTTCAGAGCTACTTTCTTGACTGTATTTTGAGTTAAGCAGTTGGCGCGACTTCAGTTCTAGCCTATAAAGTCAAATCTTGTGTGATTCCTACATGGTAACATAGCTGCAAGAGGCCGCAAATTTAGCAAGTACAAGAAATTTGAAAATTGTACGTAATTTCACGGTAGTGCTTATGGTCGATGCCGTTTCTCAGCTTCAGAGCTACTTTCTTGACTGTATTTTGAGTTAAGCAGTTGGCGCGACTTCAGTTCTAGCCTATAAAGTCAAATCTTGTGTGATTCCTACATGGTAACATAGCTGCCCGAGGCCGCAAAGTTAGCAAGTACAAGAAATTTGAAAATTGTACGTAATTGCACAGTAGTGCTTATGGTCGATCCCGTTTTTCGGCTTCAGAGCTACTTTCTTGACCGTATTTTGAGTAAAGCAGTTGGCGCGACTTCAGTTCTAGCCTTAAAAGTCAAATCTTGTGTGATTCCTCCATGGTAACATAGCTGCCCGAGGTCGCAAAATTAGCAAGTACAAGAAATTTGAAAATTGTACGGAATTTCACGGTAGTGCTTATGGTCGATGCCGTTTCTCGGCTTCAGAGCTACTTTCTTGACTGTATTTTGAGCTAAACAGTTGGCGCGACTTCAGTTCTAGCCTATAAAGTCAAATCTTGTGTGGTTCCTCCATGGTAACATAGCTGCCCGAGGTCGCAAAGTTAGCAAGTATAAGAAATTCGAAAATCGTACGTAATTTCACGGTAGTGCTTATGGTCGATGCCGTTTCTCGGCTTCAGAGCTACTTTCTTGACTCTATTTTGAGTTAAGCAGTTGGCGCGACTTCAGTTCTAGCCTTAAAAGTCAAATCTTGTGTGATTCCTCCATGGTAACATAGCTGCCCGAGGTCGCAAAGTTAGCAAGTACAAGAAATTGGAAAATTGTACGTAATTGTACAGTAGTGCTTGTGGTCGATCCCGTTTTTCAGCTTCAGAACTACTTTCTTGACTGTATTTTGAGTTAAGCAGTTGGCGCGACTTCAGTTCTAGTCTATAAAGTCAAATGTTGTGTGGTTCCTCCATGGTAACATAGCTGCCCGAGGCCGCAAAGTTAGCAAGTACAAGAAATTTGAAAATTGTACGTAATTGCACAGTAGTGCTTATGGTCGATGCCGTTTCTCGGCTTCAGAGCTACTTTCTTGACTGTATTTTGAGCTAAGCAGTTGGCGCGACTTCAGTTCTAGCCTATAAAGTCAAATGTTGTGTGGTTCCTCCATGGTAACATAGCTGCCCGAGGTCGCAAAGTTAGCAAGTACAAGAAATTTGAAAATTGTACGTAATTTCACATTAGTGCTTATGGTCGATCCCGTTTCTCAGCTTCAGAGCTACTTTCTTGACCGTATTTTGAGTAAAGCAGTTGGCGCGACTTCAGTTCTAGCCTTAAAAGTCAAATCTTGTGTGATTCCTCCATGGTAACATAGCTGCCCGAGGTCGCAAAATTAGCAAGTACAAGAAATTTGAAAATTGTACGGAATTTCACGGTAGTGCTTATGGTCGATGCCGTTTCTCGGCTTCAGAGCTACTTTCTTGACTGTATTTTGAGCTAAACAGTTGGCGCGACTTCAGTTCTAGCCTATAAAGTCAAATCTTGTGTGGTTCCTCCATGGTAACATAGCTGCCCGAGGTCGCAAAGTTAGCAAGTATAAGAAATTCGAAAATCGTACGTAATTTCACGGTAGTGCTTATGGTCGATGCCGCTTCTCGGCTTCAGAGCTACTTTCTTGACTATATTTTGAGTTAAGCAGTTGGCGCGACTTCAGTTCTAGCCTTAAAAGTCAAATCTTGTGTGATTCCTCCATGGTAACATAGCTGCCCGAGGTCGCAAAGTTAGCAAGTACAAGAAATTGGAAAATTGTACGTAATTGTACAGTAGTGCTTGTGGTCGATCCCGTTTTTCAGCTTCAGAACTACTTTCTTGACTGTATTTTGAGTGAAGCAGTTGGCGCGACTTCAGTTCTAGCCTTAAAAGTCAAATCTTGTGTGATTCCTCCATGGTAACATAGCTGCCCGAGGTCGCAAAGTTAGCAAGTACAAGAAATTTGAAAATTTTACGGAATTTCACGGTAGTGCTTATGGTCGATGCCGTTTCTCGGCTTCAGAGCTACTTTCTTGACTGTATTTTGAGCTAAACAGTTGGCGCGACTTCAGTTCTAGCCTATAAAGTCAAATCTTGTGTGGTTCCTCCATGGTAACATAGCTGCCCGAGGTCGGAAAGTTAGCAAGTATAAGAAATTCGAAAATCGTACGTAATTTCACGGTAGTGCTTATGGTCGATGCCGCTTCTCGGCTTCAGAGCTACTTTCTTGACTGTATTTTGAGTTAAGCAGTTGGCGCGACTTCAGTTCTAGCCTTAAAAGTCAAATCTTGTGTGATTCCTCCCTGGTAACATAGCTGCCCGAGGTCGCAAAGTTAGCAAGTACAAGAAATTTGAAAATTGTACGTAATTTCACGGTAGTGCTTATGGTCGATGCCGTTTCTCGGCTTCAGAGCTACTTTCTTGACTGTATTTTGAGTTAAGCAGTTGGCGCGACTTCAGTTCTAGCCTTAAAAGTCAAATCTTGTGTGATTCCTCCCTGGTAACATAGCTGCCCGAGGTCGCAAAGTTAGCAAGTACAAGAAATTTGAAAATTGTACGTAATTGCACAGTAGTGCTTATGGTCGATCCCGTTTCTCAGCTTCAGAGCTACTTTCTTGACTGTATTTTGAGTTAAGCAGTTGGCGCGACTTCAGTTCTAGCCTATAAAGTCAAATCTTGTGTGATTCCTACATGGTAACATAGCTGCAAGAGGCCGCAAATTTAGCAAGTACAAGAAATTTGAAAATTGTACGTAATTTCACGGTAGTGCTTATGGTCGATGCCGTTTCTCAGCTTCAGAGCTACTTTCTTGACTGTATTTTGAGTTAAGCAGTTGGCGCGACTTCAGTTCTAGCCTATAAAGTCAAATCTTGTGTGATTCCTACATGGTAACATAGCTGCCCGAGGCCGCAAAGTTAGCAAGTACAAGAAATTTGAAAATTGTACGTAATTGCACAGTAGTGCTTATGGTCGATCCCGTTTTTCGGCTTCAGAGCTACTTTCTTGACCGTATTTTGAGTAAAGCAGTTGGCGCGACTTCAGTTCTAGCCTTAAAAGTCAAATCTTGTGTGATTCCTCCATGGTAACATAGCTGCCCGAGGTCGCAAAATTAGCAAGTACAAGAAATTTGAAAATTGTACGGAATTTCACGGTAGTGCTTATGGTCGATGCCGTTTCTCGGCTTCAGAGCTACTTTCTTGACTGTATTTTGAGCTAAACAGTTGGCGCGACTTCAGTTCTAGCCTATAAAGTCAAATCTTGTGTGGTTCCTCCATGGTAACATAGCTGCCCGAGGTCGCAAAGTTAGCAAGTATAAGAAATTCGAAAATCGTACGTAATTTCACGGTAGTGCTTATGGTCGATGCCGTTTCTCGGCTTCAGAGCTACTTTCTTGACTCTATTTTGAGTTAAGCAGTTGGCGCGACTTCAGTTCTAGCCTTAAAAGTCAAATCTTGTGTGATTCCTCCATGGTAACATAGCTGCCCGAGGTCGCAAAGTTAGCAAGTACAAGAAATTGGAAAATTGTACGTAATTGTACAGTAGTGCTTGTGGTCGATCCCGTTTTTCAGCTTCAGAACTACTTTCTTGACTGTATTTTGAGTTAAGCAGTTGGCGCGACTTCAGTTCTAGTCTATAAAGTCAAATGTTGTGTGGTTCCTCCATGGTAACATAGCTGCCCGAGGCCGCAAAGTTAGCAAGTACAAGAAATTTGAAAATTGTACGTAATTGCACAGTAGTGCTTATGGTCGATGCCGTTTCTCGGCTTCAGAGCTACTTTCTTGACTGTATTTTGAGCTAAGCAGTTGGCGCGACTTCAGTTCTAGCCTATAAAGTCAAATGTTGTGTGGTTCCTCCATGGTAACATAGCTGCCCGAGGTCGCAAAGTTAGCAAGTACAAGAAATTTGAAAATTGTACGTAATTTCACATTAGTGCTTATGGTCGATCCCGTTTCTCAGCTTCAGAGCTACTTTCTTGACCGTATTTTGAGTAAAGCAGTTGGCGCGACTTCAGTTCTAGCCTTAAAAGTCAAATCTTGTGTGATTCCTCCATGGTAACATAGCTGCCCGAGGTCGCAAAATTAGCAAGTACAAGAAATTTGAAAATTGTACGGAATTTCACGGTAGTGCTTATGGTCGATGCCGTTTCTCGGCTTCAGAGCTACTTTCTTGACTGTATTTTGAGCTAAACAGTTGGCGCGACTTCAGTTCTAGCCTATAAAGTCAAATCTTGTGTGGTTCCTCCATGGTAACATAGCTGCCCGAGGTCGCAAAGTTAGCAAGTATAAGAAATTCGAAAATCGTACGTAATTTCACGGTAGTGCTTATGGTCGATGCCGCTTCTCGGCTTCAGAGCTACTTTCTTGACTATATTTTGAGTTAAGCAGTTGGCGCGACTTCAGTTCTAGCCTTAAAAGTCAAATCTTGTGTGATTCCTCCATGGTAACATAGCTGCCCGAGGTCGCAAAGTTAGCAAGTACAAGAAATTGGAAAATTGTACGTAATTGTACAGTAGTGCTTGTGGTCGATCCCGTTTTTCAGCTTCAGAACTACTTTCTTGACTGTATTTTGAGTGAAGCAGTTGGCGCGACTTCAGTTCTAGCCTTAAAAGTCAAATCTTGTGTGATTCCTCCATGGTAACATAGCTGCCCGAGGTCGCAAAGTTAGCAAGTACAAGAAATTTGAAAATTTTACGGAATTTCACGGTAGTGCTTATGGTCGATGCCGTTTCTCGGCTTCAGAGCTACTTTCTTGACTCTATTTTGAGTTAAGCAGTTGGCGCGACTTCAGTTCTAGCCTTAAAAGTCAAATCTTGTGTGATTCCTCCATGGTAACATAGCTGCCCGAGGTCGCAAAGTTAGCAAGTACAAGAAATTGGAAAATTGTACGTAATTGTACAGTAGTGCTTGTGGTCGATCCCGTTTTTCAGCTTCAGAACTACTTTCTTGACTGTATTTTGAGTTAAGCAGTTGGCGCGACTTCAGTTCTAGTCTATAAAGTCAAATGTTGTGTGGTTCCTCCATGGTAACATAGCTGCCCGAGGCCGCAAAGTTAGCAAGTACAAGAAATTTGAAAATTGTACGTAATTGCACAGTAGTGCTTATGGTCGATGCCGTTTCTCGGCTTCAGAGCTACTTTCTTGACTGTATTTTGAGCTAAGCAGTTGGCGCGACTTCAGTTCTAGCCTATAAAGTCAAATGTTGTGTGGTTCCTCCATGGTAACATAGCTGCCCGAGGTCGCAAAGTTAGCAAGTATAAGAAATTTGAAAATTGTACGTAATTTCACATTAGTGCTTATGGTCGATCCCGTTTCTCAGCTTCAGAGCTACTTTCTTGACTGTATTTTGAGCTAAGCAGTTGGCGCGACTTCAGTTCTAGCCTATAAAGTCAAATGTTGTGTGGTTCCTCCATGGTAACATAGCTGCCCGAGGCCGCAAAGTTAGCAAGTACAAGAAATTTGAAAATTGTACGTAATTGCACAGTAGTGCTTATGGTCGATGCCGTTTCTCGGCTTCAGAGCTACTTTCTTGACTGTATTTTGAGCTAAGCAGTTGGCGCGACTTCAGTTCTAGCCTATAAAGTCAAATGTTGTGTGGTTCCTCCATGGTAACATAGCTGCCCGAGGTCGCAAAGTTAGCAAGTACAAGAAATTTGAAAATTGTACGTAATTTCACGGTAGTGCTTATGGTCGGTGCCGTTTCTCAGCTTCAGAGCTACTTTCTGGACTGTATTTTGAGTTAAGCAGTTGGCGCGACTTCAGTTCTAGCCTATAAAGTCAAATGTTGTGTGATTCCTCCATGGTAACATAGCTGCCCGAGGTCGCAAAGTTAGCAAGTACAAGAAATTTGAAAATTGTACGTAATTGCACAGTAGTGCTTATGGTCGATCCCGTTTCTCAGCTTCAGAGCCACTTTCTTGACTATATTTTGAGTTAAGCAGTTGGCGCGACTTCAGTTCTAGCCTTAAAAGTCAAATCTTGTGTGATTCCTCCATGGTAACATAGCTGCCCGACGCCGCAAAGTTAGCAAGTACAAGAAATTTGAAAATTGTACGTAATTTCACATTAGTGTTTATGGTCGATCCCGTTTCTCAGCTTCAGAGCTACTATCTTGACTGTATTTTGAGTTAAGCAGTTTGCGCGACTTCAGTTCTAGCCTTAAAAGTCAAACTTTGTGTGATTCCTCCATGGTAACATAGCTGCCCGAGGTCGCAAAGTTAGCAAGTACAAGAAATTTGAAAATTGTACGTAATTGCACAGTAGTGCTTATGGTCGATCCCGTTTCTCAGCTTCAGAGCCACTTTCTTGACTATATTTTGAGTTAAGCAGTTGGCGCGACTTCAGTTCTAGCCTTAAAAGTCAAACTTTGTGTGATTCCTCCATGGTAACATAGCTGCCCGAGGTCGCAAAGTTAGCAAGTACAAGAAATTTGAAAATTGTACGTAATTGCACAGTAGTGCTTATGGTCGATGCCGATTCTCAGCTTCAGAGCTACTTTCTTGACTGTATTTTGAGTTAAGCAGTTGGCGCGACTTCAGTTCTAGCCTATAAAGTCAAATGTTGTGTGGTTCCTCCATGGTAACATAGCTGCCCGAGGCCGCAAAGTTAGCAAGTACAAGAAATTTGAAAATTGTACGTAATTTCACATTAGTGCTTATGGTCGATCACGTTTCTCAGCTTCAGAGCTACTTCCTTGACTGTATTTTGAGTTAAACAGTTGCCGCGACTTGAGTTCTAGCCTATAACGTCAAATCTTGTGTGATTCCTCCATGGTAACATAGCTGCCCGAGGCCGCAAAGTTAGCAAGTACAAGAAATTTGAAAATTGTACGTAATTTCACATTAGTGCTTATGGTCGATGCCGTTTCTCAGCTTCAGAGCTACTTTCTTGACTGTATTTTGAGTTAGGCAGTTGGCGCGACTTCAGTTCTAGCCTATAAAGTCAAATGTTGTGTGGTTCCTCCATGGTAACATAGCTGTCCGAGGCCGCAAAGTTAGCAAGTACAAGAAATTTGAAAATTGTACGTAATTTCACATTAGTGCTTATGGTCGATCACGTTTCTCAGCTTCAGAGCTACTTCCTTGACTGTATTTTGAGTTAAGCAGTTGGCGCGACTTCAGTTCTAGCCTTAAAAGTCAAATCTTGTGTGAATCCTCCCTGGTAACATAGCTGCCCGAGGTCGGAAAGTTAGCAAGTACAAGAAATTTGAAAATTGTACGTAATTGCACAGTAGTGCTTATGGTCGATCCCGTTTCTCAGCTTCAGAGCTACTTTCTTGACTGTATTTTGAGTTAAGCAGTTGGCGCGACTTCAGTTCTAGCCTATAAAGTCAAATCTTGTGTGATTCCTACATGGTAACATAGCTGCCCGAGGCCGCAAAGTTAGCAAGTACAAGAAATTTGAAAATTGTACGTAATTTCACGGTAGTGCTTATGGTCGATGCCGTTTCTCGGCTTCAGAGCTACTTTCTTGACTGTATTTTGAGTTAAGCAGTTGGCGCGACTTCAGTTCTAGCCTTAAAAGTCAAATCTTGTGTGATTCCTCCCTGGTAACATAGCTGCCCGAGGTCGCAAAGTTAGCAAGTACAAGAAATTTGAAAATTGTACGTAATTGCACAGTAGTGCTTATGGTCGATCCCGTTTCTCAGCTTCAGAGCTACTTTCTTGACTGTATTTTGAGTTAAGCAGTTGGCGCGACTTCAGTTCTAGCCTATAAAGTCAAATCTTGTGTGATTCCTACATGGTAACATAGCTGCAAGAGGCCGCAAATTTAGCAAGTACAAGAAATTTGAAAATTGTACGTAATTTCACGGTAGTGCTTATGGTCGATGCCGTTTCTCAGCTTCAGAGCTACTTTCTTGACTGTATTTTGAGTTAAGCAGTTGGCGCGACTTCAGTTCTAGCCTATAAAGTCAAATCTTGTGTGATTCCTACATGGTAACATAGCTGCCCGAGGCCGCAAAGTTAGCAAGTACAAGAAATTTGAAAATTGTACGTAATTGCACAGTAGTGCTTATGGTCGATCCCGTTTTTCGGCTTCAGAGCTACTTTCTTGACCGTATTTTGAGTAAAGCAGTTGGCGCGACTTCAGTTCTAGCCTTAAAAGTCAAATCTTGTGTGATTCCTCCATGGTAACATAGCTGCCCGAGGTCGCAAAATTAGCAAGTACAAGAAATTTGAAAATTGTACGGAATTTCACGGTAGTGCTTATGGTCGATGCCGTTTCTCGGCTTCAGAGCTACTTTCTTGACTGTATTTTGAGCTAAACAGTTGGCGCGACTTCAGTTCTAGCCTATAAAGTCAAATCTTGTGTGGTTCCTCCATGGTAACATAGCTGCCCGAGGTCGCAAAGTTAGCAAGTATAAGAAATTCGAAAATCGTACGTAATTTCACGGTAGTGCTTATGGTCGATGCCGTTTCTCGGCTTCAGAGCTACTTTCTTGACTATATTTTGAGTTAAGCAGTTGGCGCGACTTCAGTTCTAGCCTTAAAAGTCAAATCTTGTGTGATTCCTCCATGGTAACATAGCTGCCCGAGGTCGCAAAGTTAGCAAGTACAAGAAATTGGAAAATTGTACGTAATTGTACAGTAGTGCTTGTGGTCGATCCCGTTTTTCAGCTTCAGAACTACTTTCTTGACTGTATTTTGAGTGAAGCAGTTGGCGCGACTTCAGTTCTAGCCTTAAAAGTCAAATCTTGTGTGATTCCTCCATGGTAACATAGCTGCCCGAGGTCGCAAAGTTAGCAAGTACAAGAAATTTGAAAATTTTACGGAATTTCACGGTAGTGCTTATGGTCGATGCCGTTTCTCGGCTTCAGAGCTACTTTCTTGACTCTATTTTGAGTTAAGCAGTTGGCGCGACTTCAGTTCTAGCCTTAAAAGTCAAATCTTGTGTGATTCCTCCATGGTAACATAGCTGCCCGAGGTCGCAAAGTTAGCAAGTACAAGAAATTGGAAAATTGTACGTAATTGTACAGTAGTGCTTGTGGTCGATCCCGTTTTTCAGCTTCAGAACTACTTTCTTGACTGTATTTTGAGTTAAGCAGTTGGCGCGACTTCAGTTCTAGTCTATAAAGTCAAATGTTGTGTGGTTCCTCCATGGTAACATAGCTGCCCGAGGCCGCAAAGTTAGCAAGTACAAGAAATTTGAAAATTGTACGTAATTGCACAGTAGTGCTTATGGTCGATGCCGTTTCTCGGCTTCAGAGCTACTTTCTTGACTGTATTTTGAGCTAAGCAGTTGGCGCGACTTCAGTTCTAGCCTATAAAGTCAAATGTTGTGTGGTTCCTCCATGGTAACATAGCTGCCCGAGGTCGCAAAGTTAGCAAGTACAAGAAATTTGAAAATTGTACGTAATTTCACATTAGTGCTTATGGTCGATCCCGTTTCTCAGCTTCAGAGCTACTTTCTTGACTGTATTTTGAGCTAAGCAGTTGGCGCGACTTCAGTTCTAGCCTATAAAGTCAAATGTTGTGTGGTTCCTCCATGGTAACATAGCTGCCCGAGGCCGCAAAGTTAGCAAGTACACGAAATTTGAAAATTGTACGTAATTGCACAGTAGTGCTTATGGTCGATGCCGTTTCTCGGCTTCAGAGCTACTTTCTTGACTGTATTTTGAGCTAAGCAGTTGGCGCGACTTCAGTTCTAGCCTATAAAGTCAAATGTTGTGTGGTTCCTCCATGGTAACATAGCTGCCCGAGGTCGCAAAGTTAGCAAGTACAAGAAATTTGAAAATTGTACGTAATTTCACGGTAGTGCTTATGGTCGATGCCGTTTCTCAGCTTCAGAGCTACTTTCTTGACTGTATTTTGAGTTAAGCAGTTGGTGCGACTTCAGTTCTAGCCTATAAAGTCAAATTTTGTGTGGTTCCTCCATGGTAACATAGCTGCCCGAGGCCGCAAAGTTAGCAAGTACAAGAAATTTGAAAATTGTACGTAATTGCACAGTAGTGCTTAAGGTCGATGCCGTTTCTCGGCTTCAGAGCTACTTTCTTGACTCTATTTTGAGTTAAGCAGTTGGCGCGACTTCAGTTCTAGCCTTAAAAGTCAAATCTTGTGTGATTCCTCCATGGTAACATAGCTGCCCGAGGCCGCAAAGTTAGCAAGTACAAGAAATTTGAAAATTGTACGTAATTGCACAGTAGTGCTTAAGGTCGATGCCGTTTTTCGGCTTCAGAGCTACTTTCTTGACTCTATTTTGAGTTAATCAGTTGGCGCGACTTCAGTTCTAGCCTATAAAGTCAAATGTTGTGTGGTTCCTCCATGGTAACATAGCTGCCCGAGGTCGCAAAGTTAGCAAGTACAAGAAATTTGAAAATTGTACGTAATTGCACAGTAGTGCTTAAGGTCGATGCCGTTTCTTGGCTTCAGAGCTACTTTCTTGACTGTATTTTGAGTTAATCAGTTGGCGCGACTTCAGTTCTAGCCTATAAAGTCAAATGTTGTGTGGTTCCTCCATGGTAACATAGCTGCCCGAGGTCGCAAAGTTAGCAAGTACAAGAAATTTGAAAATTGTACGTAATTGCACAGTAGTGCTTATGGTCGATGCCGTTTCTCGGCTTCAGAGCTACTTTCTTGACTCTATTTTGAGTTAAGCAGTTGGCGCGACTTCAGTTCTAGCCTTAAAAGTCAAATCTTGTGTGATTCCTCCATGGTAACATAGCTGCCCGAGGTCGCAAAGTTAGCAAGTACAAGAAATTGGAAAATTGTACGTAATCGTACAGTAGTGCTTGTGGTCGATCCCGTTTTTCAGCTTCAGAACTACTTTCTTGACTGTATTTTGAGTTAAGCAGTTGGCGCGACTTCAGTTCTAGTCTATAAAGTCAAATGTTGTGTGGTTCCTCCATGGTAACATAGCTGCCCGAGGCCGCAAAGTTAGCAAGTACAAGAAATTCGAAAATTTTACGGAATTTCACGGTAGTGCTTATGGTCGATGCCGTTTCTCGGCTTCAGAGCTACTTTCTTGACTCTATTTTGAGTTAAGCAGTTGGCGCGACTTCAGTTCTAGCCTTAAAAGTCAAATCTTGTGTGATTCCTCCATGGTAACATAGCTGCCCGAGGTCGCAAAGTTAGCAAGTACAAGAAATTGGAAAATTGTACGTAATTGTACAGTAGTGCTTGTGGTCGATCCCGTTTTTCAGCTTCAGAACTACTTTCTTGACTGTATTTTGAGTTAAGCAGTTGGCGCGACTTCAGTTCTAGTCTATAAAGCCAAATGTTGTGTGGTTCCTCCATGGTAACATAGCTGCCCGAGGCCGCAAAGTTAGCAAGTACAAGAAATTTGAAAATTGTACGTAATTGCACAGTAGTGCTTATGGTCGATGCCGTTTCTCGGCTTCAGAGCTCCTTTCTTGACTGTATTTTGAGCTAAGCAGTTGGCGCGACTTCAGTTCTAGCCTATAAAGTCAAATGTTGTGTGGTTCCTCCATGGTAACCTAGCTGCCCGAGGTCGCAAAGTTAGCAAGTACAAGCAATTTGAAAATTGTACGTAATTTCACGGTAGTGCTTATGGTCGATGCCGTTTCTCAGCTTCAGAGCTACTTTCTTGACTGTATTTTGAGTTAAGCAGTTGGCGCGACTTCAGTTCTAGCCTATAAAGTCAAATGTTGTGTGGTTCCTCCATGGTAACATAGCTGCCCGGGGTAGTTAGCAAGTACAAGAAATTTGAAAATTGTACGTAATTTCACGGTAGTGCTTATGGTCGATGCCGTTTCTCAGCTTCAGAGCTACTTTCTTGACTGTATTTTGAGTTAAGCAGTTGGTGCGACTTCAGTTCTAGCCTATAAAGTCAAATTTTGTGTGGTTCCTCCATGGTAACATAGCTGCCCGAGGCCGCAAAGTTAGCAAGTACAAGAAATTTGAAAATTGTACGTAATTGCACAGTAGTGCTTAAGGTCGATGCCGTTTCTCGGCTTCAGAGCTACTTTCTTGACTCTATTTTGAGTTAAGCAGTTGGCGCGACTTCAGTTCTAGCCTTAAAAGTCAAATCTTGTGTGATTCCTCCATGGTAACATAGCTGCCCGAGGCCGCAAAGTTAGCAAGTACAAGAAATTTGCAAATTGTACGTAATTGCACAGTAGTGCTTAAGGTCGATGCCGTTTTTCGGCTTCAGAGCTATTTTCTTGACTCTATTTTGAGTTAATCAGTTGGCGCGACTTCAGTTCTAGCCTATAAAGTCAAATGTTGTGTGGTTCCTCCATGGTAACATAGCTGCCCGAGGTCGCAAAGTTAGCAAGTACAAGAAATTTGAAAATTGTACGTAATTGCACAGTAGTGCTTAAGGTCGATGCCGTTTCTTGGCTTCAGAGGTACTTTCTTGACTGTATTTTGAGTTAAGCAGTTGGCGCGACTTCAGTTCTAGCCTATAAAGTCAAATCTTGTGTGGTTCCTCCATGGTAACATAGCTGCCCGAGGCCGCAAAGTTAGCAAGTACAAGAAATTTGAAAATTGTACGTAATTGCACAGTAGTGCTTATGGTCGATCCCGTTTCTCAGCTTCAGAGCTATTTTCTTGACTGTATTTTGAGTTAGGCAGTTGGCGCGACTTCAGTTTTAACCTTAAAAGTCAAATCTTGTGTGATTCCTCCATGGTAACATAGCTGCCCGAGGTCGCAAAGTTAGCAAGTACAAGAAATTTGAAAATTGTACGGAATTGCACAGTAGTGCTTATAGTCGATCCCGTTTCTCAGCTTCAGAGCGACTTTCTTGACTGTATTTTGATTTAAGCAGTTGGCGGGACTTCAGTTCTAGCCTATAAAGTCAAATGTTGTGTGGTTCCTCCATAGTAACATCGCTGCCCGAGGTCGCAAAGTTAGCAAGTACAAGAAATTTGAAAATTGTACGTAATTGCACAGTAGTGCTTATAGTCGATCCCGTTTCTCAGCTTCAGAGCTACTTTCTTGACTGTATTTTGAGTTAAGCAGTTGGCGCGACTTCAGTTCTAGCCTTAAAAGTCAAATCTTGTGTGATTCTTCCATGGTAACATAGCTGCCCGAGGTCGCAAAGTTAGCAAGTACAAGAAATTTGAAAATTGTACGTAATTTCACGGTAGTGCTTATGGTCGATGCCGTTTCTCAGCTTCAGAGCTACTTTCTTGACTGTATTTTGAGTTAAGCAGTTGGCGCGACTTCAGTTCTAGCCTTAAAAGTCAAATGTTATGTGGTTCCTTTATGGTAACATAGCTGCCCGAAGTCGCAAATTTAGCAAGTACAAGAAATTTGAAAATTGTACGTAATTTCACGATAGTGCTTATGGTCGATCCCGTTTCTCAGCTTCAGAGCTACTTTCTTGACTGTATTTTGAGTTAAGCAGTTGGCGCGACTTCAGTTCTAACCTATAAGGTCAAATGATGTGTGGTTCCTCCATGGTAACATAGCTGCCCGAGGTCGCAAAGTTAGCAAGTACAAGAAATTTGAAAATTGTACGTAATTTCTCATTAGTGCTTATGGTCGATCCCGTTTCTCAGCTTCAGAGCTACTTTCTTGACTGTATTTTGAGTTAAGCAGTTGGCGGGACTTCAGTTCTAGCCTTAAGAGTCAAATCTTGTGTGATTCCTCCATGGTAACATAGCTGCCCGAGGTCTCAAAGTTAGCAAGTACAAGAAATTTGAAAATTGTACGTAATTTCACGGTAGTGCTTATGGTCGATGCCGTTTCTCGGCTTCAGAGCTACTTTCTTGACTGTATTTTGATTTAAGCAGTTGGCGGGACTTCAGTTCTAGCCTATAAAGTCAAATGTTGTGTGGTTCCTCCATGGTAACATAGCTGCCCGAGGTCGCAAAGTTAGCAACTACAAGAAATTTGAAAATTGTACGTAATTTCACATTAGTGCTTATGGTCGATCCCGTTTCTCAGCTTCAGAGCTACTTTCTTGACTGTATTTTGAGTTAAGCAGTTGGCGGGACTTCAGTTCTAGCCTTAAGAGTCAAATCTTGTGTGATTCCTCCATGGTAACATAGCTGCCCGAGGTCTCAAAGTTAGCAAGTACAAGAAATTTGAAAATTGTACGTAATTTCACGGTAGTGCTTATGGTCGATGCCGTTTCTCGGCTTCAGAGCTACTTTCTTGACTGTATTTTGATTTAAGCAGTTGGCGGGACTTCAGTTCTAGCCTATAAAGTCAAATGTTGTGTGGTTCCTCCATGGTAACATAGCTGCCCGAGGTCGCAAAGTTAGCAAGTACAAGAAATTTGAAAATTGTACGTAATTTCACATTAGTGCTTATGGTCGATCCCGTTTCTCAGCTTCAGAGCTACTTTCTTGACTGTATTTTGAGTTAAGCAGTTGGCGGGACTTCAGTTCTAGCCTTAAAAGTCAAATCTTGTGTGATTCCTCCATGGTAACATAGCTGCCCGAGGTCGCAAAGTTAGCAAGTACAAGAAATTTGAAAATTGTACGTAATTGCACAGTAGTGCTTATGGTCGATCCCGTTTCTCAGCTTCAGAGCTACTTTCTTGACTGTATTTTGATTTAAGCAGTTGGCGGGACTTCAGTTCTAGCCTTAAAAGTCAAATCTTGTGTGATTCCTCCATGGTAACATAGCTGCCCGAGGTCTCAAAGTTAGCAAGTACAAGAAATTTGAAAATTGTACGTAATTTCACGGTAGTGCTTATGGTCGATGCCGTTTCTCGGCTTCAGAGCTACTTTCTTGACTGTATTTTGATTTAAGCAGTTGGCGGGACTTCAGTTCTAGCCTATAAAGTCAAATGTTGTGTGGTTCCTCCATGGTAACATAGCTGGCCGAGGTCGCAAAGTTAGCAAGTACAAGAAATTTGAAAATTGTACGTAATTTCACATTAGTGCTTATGGTCGATCCCGTTTCTCAGCTTCAGAGCTACTTTCTTGACTGTATTTTGAGTTAAGCAGTTGGCGCGACCTCAGTTCTAGCCTTAAAAGTCAAATCTTGTGTGATTCCTCCATGGTAACATAGCTGCCCGAGGTCGCAAAGTTAGCAAGTACAAGAAATTTGAAAATTGTATGTAATTTCTCATTAGTGCTTATGGTCGATGCCGTTTCTCGGCTTCAGAGCTACTTTCTTGACTGTATTTTGAGTTAAGCAGTTGGCGCGACCTCAGTTCTAGCCTTAAAAGTCAAATCTTGTGTGATTCCTCCATGGTAACATAGCTGCCCAAGGTCGCAAAGTTAGCAAGTACAAGAAATTTGAAAATTGTACGTAATTTCACATTAGTGCTTATGGTCGATCCCGTTTCTCAGCTTCAGAGCTACTTTCTTGACTGTATTTTGAGTTAAGCAGTTGGCGCGACCTCAGTTCTAGCCTTAAAAGTCAAATCTTGTGTGATTCCTCCATGGTAACATAGCTGCCCAAGGTCGCAAAGTTAGCAAGTACAAGAAATTTGAAAATTGTACGTAATTTCACATTAGTGCTTATGGTCGATCCCGTTTCTCAGCTTCAGAGCTACTTTCTTGACTGTATTTTGAGTTAAGCAGTTGGCGCGACTTCAGTTCTAGCCTTAAAAGTCAAATCTTGTGTGATTCCTCCATGGTAACATAGCTGCCCGAGGTCTCAAAGTTAGCAAGTACAAGAAATTTGAAAATTGTACGTAATTTCACGGTAGTGCTTATGGTCGATGCCGTTTCTCGGCTTCAGAGCTACTTTCTTGACTGTATTTTGATTTAAGCAGTTGGCGGGACTTCAGTTCTAGCCTATAAAGTCAAATGTTGTGTGGTTCCTCCATGGTAACATAGCTGCCCGAGGTCGCAAAGTTAGCAAGTACAAGAAATTTGAAAATTGTACGTAATTTCACATTAGTGCTTATGGTCGATCCCGTTTCTCAGCTTCAGAGCTACTTTCTTGACTGTATTTTGAGTTAAGCAGTTGGCGCGACCTCAGTTCTAGCCTTAAAAGTCAAATCTTGTGTGATTCCTCCATGGTAACATAGCTGCCCGAGGTCGCAAAGTTAGCAAGTACAAGAAATTTGAAAACTGTATGTAATTTCTCATTAGTGCTTATGGTCGATGCCGTTTCTCGGCTTCAGAGCTACTTTCTTGACTGTATTTTGAGTTAAGCAGTTGGCGCGACCTCAGTTCTAGCCTTAAAAGTCAAATCTTGTGTGATTCCTCCATGGTAACATAGCTGCCCAAGGTCGCAAAGTTAGCAAGTACAAGAAATTTGAAAATTGTACGTAATTTCACATTAGTGCTTATGGTCGATCCCGTTTCTCAGCTTCAGAGCTACTTTCTTGACTGTATTTTGAGTTAAGCAGTTGGCGCGACTTCAGTTCTAGCCTTAAAAGTCAAATCTTGTGTGATTCCTCCATGGTAACATAGCTGCCCGAGGCCGCAAAGTTAGCAAGTACAAGAAATTTGAAAATTGTATGTAATTTCTCATTAGTGCTTATGGTCGATGCCGTTTCTCGGCTTCAGAGCTACTTTCTTGACTGTATTTTGAGTTAAGCAGTTGGCGCGACTTCAGTTCTAGCCTTAAAAGTCAAATCTTGTGTGATTCCTCCATGGTAACATAGCTGCCCGAGGTCGCAAAGTTAGCAAGTACAAGAAATTTGAAAATTGTACGTAATTTCACATTAGTGCTTATGGTCGATCCCGTTTCTCAGCTTCAGAGCTACTTTCTTGAGTGTATTTTGAGTTAAGCAGTTGGCGCGACTTCAGTTCTAGCCTATAAAGTCAAATGTTGTGTGGTTCCTCCATGGTAACATAGCTGCCCGAGGTCGCAAAGTTAGCAAGTACAAGAAATTTGAAAATTGTACGTAAATTTAACATTAGTGCTTATGGTCGATCCCGTTTCTCAGCTTCAGAGCTACTTTCTTGACTGTATTTTGAGTTAAGCAGTTGGCGCGACTTCAGTTCTAGCCTATAAAGTCAAATGTTGTGTGGTTCCTCCATGGTAACATAGCTGCCCGAGGTCGCAAACTTAGCAAGTACAAGAAATTTGAAAATTGTACGTAATTTAACGGTAGTGCTTATGGTCGATCCCGTTTCTCAGCTTCAGAGCTACTTTCTTGACTGTATTTTGAGTTAAGCAGTTGGGCGACTTCAGTTCTAGCCTATAAAGTCAAATCTTGTGTGATTCCTCCATGGTAACATAGCTGCCCGAGGCCGCAAAGTTAGCAAGTACAAGAAATTTGAAAATTGTACGTAATTGCACAGTAGTGCTTAAGGTCGATCCCGTTTCTCAGCTTCAGAGCTACTTTCTTGACTGTATTTTGAGTTAAGCAGTTGGGCGACTTCAGTTCTAGCCTATAAAGTCAAATCTTGTGTGATTCCTCCATGGTAACATAGCTGCCCGAGGTCGCAAAGTTAGCAAGTACAAGAAATTTGAAAATTGTATGTAATTTCTCATTAGTGCTTATGGTCGATGCCGTTTCTCGGCTTCAGAGCTACTTTCTTGACTGTATTTTGAGTTAAGCAGTTGGCGCGACCTCAGTTCTAGCCTTGAAAGTCAAATCTTGTGTGATTCCTCCATGGTAACATAGCTGCCCAAGGTCGCAAAGTTAGCAAGTACAAGAAATTTGAAAATTGTACGTAATTTCACATTAGTGCTTATGGTCGATCCCGTTTCTCAGCTTCAGAGCTACTTTCTTGACTGTATTTTGAGTTAAGCAGTTGGCGCGACCTCAGTTCTAGCCTTAAAAGTCAAATCTTGTGTGATTCCTCCATGGTAACATAGCTGCCCGAGGCCGCAAAGTTAGCAAGTACAAGAAATTTGAAAATTGTATGTAATTTCTCATTAGTGCTTATGGTCGATGCCGTTTCTCGGCTTCAGAGCTACTTTCTTGACTGTATTTTGAGTTAAGCAGTTGGCGCGACTTCAGTTCTAGCCTTAAAAGTCAAATCTTGTGTGATTCCTCCATGGTAACATAGCTGCCCGAGGTCGCAAAGTTAGCAAGTACAAGAAATTTGAAAATTGTACGTAATTTCACATTAGTGCTTATGGTCGATCCCGTTTCTCAGCTTCAGAGCTACTTTCTTGAGTGTATTTTGAGTTAAGCAGTTGGCGCGACTTCAGTTCTAGCCTATAAAGTCAAATGTTGTGTGGTTCCTCCATGGTAACATAGCTGCCCGAGGTCGCAAACTTAGCAAGTACAAGAAATTTGAAAATTGTACGTAATTTCACGGTAGTGCTTATGGTCGATCCCGTTTCTCAGCTTCAGAGCTACTTTCTTGACTGTATTTTGAGTTAAGCAGTTGGGCGACTTCAGTTCTAGCCTATAAAGTCAAATCTTGTGTGATTCCTCCATGGTAACATAGCTGCCCGAGGCCGCAAAGTTAGCAAGTACAAGAAATTTGAAAATTATAGCTTATAGTCGATCCCGTTTCTCAGCTTCAGAGCTACTTTCTTGACTGTATTTTGAGTTAAGCAGTTGGCGCGACTTCAGTTCTAGCCTTAAAAGTCAAATCTTGTGTGATTCTTCCATGGTAACATAGCTGCCCGAGGTCGCAAAGTTAGCAAGTACAAGAAATTTGAAAATTGTACGTAATTTCACGGTAGTGCTTATGGTCGATGCCGTTTCTCAGCTTCAGAGCTACTTTCTTGACTGTATTTTGAGTTAAGCAGTTGGCGCGACTTCAGTTCTAGCCTTAAAAGTCAAATGTTATGTGGTTCCTTTATGGTAACATAGCTGCCCGAAGTCGCAAATTTAGCAAGTACAAGAAATTTGAAAATTGTACGTAATTTCACGATAGTGCTTATGGTCGATCCCGTTTCTCAGCTTCAGAGCTACTTTCTTGACTGTATTTTGAGTTAAGCAGTTGGCGCGACTTCAGTTCTAACCTATAAGGTCAAATGATGTGTGGTTCCTCCATGGTAACATAGCTGCCCGAGGTCGCAAAGTTAGCAAGTACAAGAAATTTGAAAATTGTACGTAATTTCACATTAGTGCTTATGGTTGATCCCGTTTCTCAGCTTCAGAGCTACCTTCGTGACTGTATTTTGAGTTAAGCAGTTGGCGCGACTTCAGTTCTAGCCTTAAAAGTCAAATCTTGTGTGATTCCTCCATGGTAACATAGCTGCCCGAGGTCGCAAAGTTAGCAAGTACAAGCAATTTGAAAATTGTGCGTAATTTCACGGTAGTGCTTATGGTCGATGCCGTTTCTCAGCTTCAGAGCTACTTTCTTGACTGTATTTTGAGTTAAGCAGTTGGCGCGACTTCAGTTCTAGCCTTAAAAGTCAAATGTTATGTGGTTCCTATATGGTAACATAGCTGCCCGAAGTCGCAAAGTTAGGAAGTACAAGAAATTTGAAAATTGTACGTAATTTCTCATTAGTGCTTATGGTCGATCCCGATTCTCGGCTTCAGAGCTACTTTCTTGACTGTATTTTGAGTTAAGCAGTTAGCGCGACTTCAGTTCTAGCCTATAAAGTCAAATGTTGTGTGGTTCCTCCATGGTAACATAGCTGCCCGAGGTCGCAAAGTTAGCAAGTACAAGAAATTTGAAAATTGTACGTAATTGCACAGTAGTGCTTATGGTCGATCCCGTTTCTCGGCTTCAGAGCTACTTTCTTGACTGTATTTTGAGTTAAGCAGTTGGCGCGACTTCAGTTCTAGCCTTAAACGTCAAATCTTGTGTGATTCCTCCATGGTAACATAGCTGCCCGAGGTCGCAAAGTTAGCAAGTACAAGAAATTTGAAAATTGTACGTAATTTCACATTAGTGCTTATGGTCGATCCCGTTTCTCAGCTTCAGAGCTACTTTCTTGACTCTATTTTGAGTTAAGCAGTTGGCGCGACTTCAGTTCTAGCCTATAAAGTCAAATGTTGTGTGGTTCCTCCATGGTAACATAGCTGCCCGAGGTCGCAAAGTTAGCAACTACAAGAAATTTGAAAATTGTACGTAATTTCACATTAGTGCTTATGGTCGATCCCGTTTCTCAGCTTCAGAGCTACTTTCTTGACTGTATTTTGAGTTAAGCAGTTGGCGGGACTTCAGTTCTAGCCTTAAGAGTCAAATCTTGTGTGATTCCTCCATGGTAACATAGCTGCCCGAGGTCTCAAAGTTAGCAAGTACAAGAAATTTGAAAATTGTACGTAATTTCACGGTAGTGCTTATGGTCGATGCCGTTTCTCGGCTTCAGAGCTACTTTCTTGACTGTATTTTGATTTAAGCAGTTGGCGGGACTTCAGTTCTAGCCTATAAAGTCAAATGTTGTGTGGTTCCTCCATGGTAACATAGCTGCCCGAGGTCGCAAAGTTAGCAAGTACAAGAAATTTGAAAATTGTACGTAATTTCACATTAGTGCTTATGGTCGATCCCGTTTCTCAGCTTCAGAGCTACTTTCTTGACTGTATTTTGAGTTAAGCAGTTGGCGCGACCTCAGTTCTAGCCTTAAAAGTCAAATCTTGTGTGATTCCTCCATGGTAACATAGCTGCCCGAGGTCGCAAAGTTAGCAAGTACAAGAAATTTGAAAATTGTACGTAATTGCACAGTAGTGCTTATGGTCGATCCCGTTTCTCAGCTTCAGAGCTACTTTCTTGACTGTATTTTGATTTAAGCAGTTGGCGGGACTTCAGTTCTAGCCTTAAAAGTCAAATCTTGTGTGATTCCTCCATGGTAACATAGCTGCCCGAGGTCTCAAAGTTAGCAAGTACAAGAAATTTGAAAATTGTACGTAATTTCACGGTAGTGCTTATGGTCGATGCCGTTTCTCGGCTTCAGAGCTACTTTCTTGACTGTATTTTGATTTAAGCAGTTGGCGGGACTTCAGTTCTAGCCTATAAAGTCAAATGTTGTGTGGTTCCTCCATGGTAACATAGCTGCCCGAGGTCGCAAAGTTAGCAAGTACAAGAAATTTGAAAATTGTACGTAATTTCACATTAGTGCTTATGGTCGATCCCGTTTCTCAGCTTCAGAGCTACTTTCTTGACTGTATTTTGAGTTAAGCAGTTGGCGCGACCTCAGTTCTAGCCTTAAAAGTCAAATCTTGTGTGATTCCTCCATGGTAACATAGCTGCCCGAGGTCGCAAAGTTAGCAAGTACAAGAAATTTGAAAATTGTATGTAATTTCTCATTAGTGCTTATGGTCGATGCCGTTTCTCGGCTTCAGAGCTACTTTCTTGACTGTATTTTGAGTTAAGCAGTTGGCGCGACCTCAGTTCTAGCCTTAAAAGTAAAATCTTGTGTGATTCCTCCATGGTAACATAGCTGCCCAAGGTCGCAAAGTTAGCAAGTACAAGAAATTTGAAAATTGTACGTAATTTCACATTAGTGCTTATGGTCGATCCCGTTTCTCAGCTTCAGAGCTACTTTCTTGACTGTATTTTGAGTTAAGCAGTTGGCGCGACCTCAGTTCTAGCCTTAAAAGTCAAATCTTGTGTGATTCCTCCATGGTAACATAGCTGCCCAAGGTCGCAAAGTTAGCAAGTACAAGAAATTTGAAAATTGTACGTAATTTCACATTAGTGCTTATGGTCGATCCCGTTTCTCAGCTTCAGAGCTACTTTCTTGACTGTATTTTGAGTTAAGCAGTTGGCGCGACTTCAGTTCTAGCCTTAAAAGTCAAATCTTGTGTGATTCCTCCATGGTAACATAGCTGCCCGAGGTCTCAAAGTTAGCAAGTACAAGAAATTTGAAAATTGTACGTAATTTCACGGTAGTGCTTATGGTCGATGCCGTTTCTCGGCTTCAGAGCTACTTTCTTGACTGTATTTTGATTTAAGCAGTTGGCGGGACTTCAGTTCTAGCCTATAAAGTCAAATGTTGTGTGGTTCCTCCATGGTAACATAGCTGCCCGAGGTCGCAAAGTTAGCAAGTACAAGAAATTTGAAAATTGTACGTAATTTCACATTAGTGCTTATGGTCGATCCCGTTTCTCAGCTTCAGAGCTACTTTCTTGACTGTATTTTGAGTTAAGCAGTTGGCGCGACCTCAGTTCTAGCCTTAAAAGTCAAATCTTGTGTGATTCCTCCATGGTAACATAGCTGCCCGAGGTCGCAAAGTTAGCAAGTACAAGAAATTTGAAAACTGTATGTAATTTCTCATTAGTGCTTATGGTCGATGCCGTTTCTCGGCTTCAGAGCTACTTTCTTGACTGTATTTTGAGTTAAGCAGTTGGCGCGACCTCAGTTCTAGCCTTAAAAGTCAAATCTTGTGTGATTCCTCCATGGTAACATAGCTGCCCAAGGTCGCAAAGTTAGCAAGTTCAAGAAATTTGAAAATTGTACGTAATTTCACATTAGTGCTTATGGTCGATCCCGTTTCTCAGCTTCAGAGCTACTTTCTTGACTGTATTTTGAGTTAAGCAGTTGGCGCGACTTCAGTTCTAGCCTTAAAAGTCAAATCTTGTGTGATTCCTCCATGGTAACATAGCCGCCCGAGGCCGCAAAGTTAGCAAGTACAAGAAATTTGAAAATTGTATGTAGTTTCTCATTAGTGCTTATGGTCGATGCCGTTTCTCGGCTTCAGAGCTACTTTCTTGACTGTATTTTGAGTTAAGCAGTTGGCGCGACTTCAGTTCTAGCCTTAAAAGTCAAATCTTGTGTGATTCCTCCATGGTAACATAGCTGCCCGAGGTCGCAAAGTTAGCAAGTACAAGAAATTTGAAAATTGTACGTAATTTCACATTAGTGCTTATGGTCGATCCCGTTTCTCAGCTTCAGAGCTACTTTCTTGAGTGTATTTTGAGTTAAGCAGTTGGCGCGACTTCAGTTCTAGCCTATAAAGTCAAATGTTGTGTGGTTCCTCCATGGTAACATAGCTGCCCGAGGTCGCAAAGTTAGCAAGTACAAGAAATTTGAAAATTGTACGTAAATTTAACATTAGTGCTTATGGTCGATCCCGTTTCTCAGCTTCAGAGCTACTTTCTTGACTGTATTTTGAGTTAAGCAGTTGGCGCGACTTCAGTTCTAGCCTATAAAGTCAAATGTTGTGTGGTTCCTCCATGGTAACATAGCTGCCCGAGGTCGCAAACTTAGCAAGTACAAGAAATTTGAAAATTGTACGTAATTTCACGGTAGTGCTTATGGTCGATCCCGTTTCTCAGCTTCAGAGCTACTTTCTTGACTGTATTTTGAGTTAAGCAGTTGGGCGACTTCAGTTCTAGCCTATAAAGTCAAATCTTGTGTGATTCCTCCATGGTAACATAGCTGCCCGAGGCCGCAAAGTTAGCAAGTACAAGAAATTTGAAAATTGTACGTAATTGCACAGTAGTGCTTAAGGTCGATCCCGTTTCTCAGCTTCAGAGCTACTTTCTTGACTGTATTTTGAGTTAAGCAGTTGGGCGACTTCAGTTCTAGCCTATAAAGTCAAATCTTGTGTGATTCCTCCATGGTAACATAGCTGCCCGAGGTCGCAAAGTTAGCAAGTACAAGAAATTTGAAAATTGTACGTAATTTCACATTAGTGCTTATGGTCGGTCCCGTTTCTCAGCTTCAGAGCTACTTTCTTGACTGTATTTTGAGTTAAGCAGTTGGCGCGACTTCAGTTCTAGCCTTAAAAGTAAAATCTTGTGTGATTCCTCCATGGTAACATAGCTGCCCGAGGTCGCAAAGTTAGCAAGTACAAGAAATTTGAAAATTGTACGTAATTTCACGGTAGTGCTTATGGTCGATCCCGTTTCTCAGCTTCAGAGCTACTTTCTTGACTGTATTTTGAGTTAAGCAGTTGGGCGACTTCAGTTCTAGCCTATAAAGTCAAATCTTGTGTGATTCCTCCATGGTAACATAGCTGCCCGAGGCCGCAAAGTTAGCAAGTACAAGAAATTTGAAAATTGTACGTAATTACACAGTAGTGCTTAAGGTCGATCCCGTTTCTCAGCTTCAGAGCTACTTTCTTGACTGTATTTTGAGTTAAGCAGTTGGCGCGTCTTCAGTTCTAGCCTTAAAAGTCAAATCTTGTGTGATTCCTCCATGGTAACATAGCTGCCCGAGGCCGCAAAGTTAGCAAGTACAAGAAATTTGAAAATTGTATGTAATTTCTCATTAGTGCTTATGGTCGATGCCGTTTCTCGGCTGCAGAGCTACTCTCTTGACTGTATTTTGAGTTAAGCAGTTGGCGCGACTTCAGTTCTAGCCTTAAAAGTCAAATCTTGTGTGATTCCTCCATGGTAACATAGCTGCCCGAGGTCGCAAAGTTAGCAAGCACAAGAAATTTGAAAATTGTACGTAATTGCACAGTAGTGCTTGTGGTCGATCCCGTTTCTCAGCTTCAGAGCTACTTTCTTGACTGTATTTTGAGTTAAGCGGTTGGCGCGACTTCAGTTCTAGCCTTAAAAGTCAGATCTTGTGTGATTCCTCCATGGTAACATAGCTGCCCGAGGTCGCAAAGTTAGCAAGTACAAGAAATTTGAAAATTGTATGTAATTTCACGGTAGTGCTTATGGTCGATGCCGATTCTCAGCTTCAGAGCTACTTTCTTGACTGTATTTTGAGTTAAGCAGTTGGCGCGACTTCAGTTCTAGCCTATAAAGTCAAATGTTGTGTGGTTCCTCCATGGTAACATAGCTGCCCGAGGCCGCAAAGTTAGCAAGTACAAGAAATTTGAAAATTGTACGTAATTTCACATTAGTGCTTATGGTCGATCACGTTTCTCAGCTTCAGAGCTACTTCCTTGACTGTATTTTGAGTTAAAGAGTTGCCGCGACTTGAGTTCTAGCCTATAACGTCAAATCTTGTGTGATTCCTCCATGGTAACATAGCTGCCCGAGGCCGCAAAGTTAGCAAGCACAAGAAATTTGAAAATTGTACGTAATTTCACATTAGTGCTTATGGTCGATCCCGTTTCTCAGCTTCAGAGCTACCTTCGTGACTGTATTTTGAGTTAAGCAGTTGGCGCGACTTCAGTTCTAGCCTTAAAAGTCAAACCTTGTGTGATTCCTCCATGGTAACATAGCTGCCCGAGGTCGCAAAGTTAGCAAGTACAAGAAATTTGAAAATTGTACGTAATTGCACAGTAGTGCTTATGGTCGATCCCGTTTCTCAGCTTCAGAGCTACTTTCTTGACTGTATTTTGAGTTAAGCAGTTGGCGCGACTTCAGTTCTAGCCTATAAAGTCAAATGTTGTGTGGTTCCTCCATGGTAACATAGCTGTCCGAGGCCGCAAAGTTAGCAAGTACAAGAAATTTGAAAATTGTACGTAATTTCACATTAGTGCTTATGGTCGATCACGTTTCTCAGCTTCAGAGCTACTTCCTTGACTGTATTTTGAGTTAAGCAGTTGGCGCGACTTCAGTTCTAGCCTTAAAAGTCAAATCTTGTGTGATTCCTCCCTGGTAACATAGCTGCCCGAGGTCGCAAAGTTAGCAAGTACAAGAAATTTGAAAATTGTACGTAATTGCACAGTAGTGCTTATGGTCGATCCCGTTTCTCAGCTTCAGAGCTACTTTCTTGACTGTATTTTGAGTTAAGCAGTTGGCGCGACTTCAGTTCTAGCCTATAAAGTCAAATGTTGTGTGGTTCCTCCATGGTAACATAGCTGCCCGAGGTCGCAAAGTTAGCAAGTACAAGAAATTTGAAAATTGTACGTAATTGCACAGTAGTGCTTATGGTCGATGCCGTTTCTCAGCTTCAGAGCTACTTTCTTGACTGTATTTTGAGTTAAGCAGTTGGCGCGACTTCAGTTCTAGCCTATAAAGTCAAATGTTGTGTGGTTCCTCCATGGTAACATAGCTGCCCGAGGTCGCAAAGTTAGCAAGTACAAGAAATTTGAAAATTGTACGTAATTTCACGGTAGTGCTTATGGTCGATGCCGTTTCTCAGCTTCAGAGCTACTTTCTTGACTGTATTTTGAGTTAAGCAGTTGGTGCGACTTCAGTTCTAGCCTATAAAGTCAAATTTTGTGTGGTTCCTCCATGGTAACATAGCTGCCCGAGGCCGCAAAGTTAGCAAGTACAAGAAATTTGAAAATTGTACGTAATTGCACAGTAGTGCTTAAGGTCGATGCCGTTTCTCGGCTTCAGAGCTACTTTCTTGACTCTATTTTGAGTTAAGCAGTTGGCGCGACTTCAGTTCTAGCCTTAAAAGTCAAATCTTGTGTGATTCCTCCATGGTAACATAGCTGCCCGAGGCCGCAAAGTTAGCAAGTACAAGAAATTTGAAAATTGTACGTAATTGCACAGTAGTGCTTAAGGTCGATGCCGTTTTTCGGCTTCAGAGCTACTTTCTTGACTCTATTTTGAGTTAATCAGTTGGCGCGACTTCAGTTCTAGCCTATAAAGTCAAATGTTGTGTGGTTCCTCCATGGTAACATAGCTGCCCGAGGTCGCAAAGTTAGCAAGTACAAGAAATTTGAAAATTGTACGTAATTGCACAGTAGTGCTTAAGGTCGATGCCGTTTCTTGGCTTCAGAGCTACTTTCTTGACTGTATTTTGAGTTAAGCAGTTGGCGCGACTTCAGTTCTAGCCTATAAAGTCAAATCTTGTGTGGTTCCTCCATGGTAACATAGCTGCCCGAGGTCGCAAAGTTAGCAAGTACAAGAAATTGGAAAATTGTACGTAATTGTACAGTAGTGCTTGTGGTCGATCCCGTTTTTCAGCTTCAGAACTACTTTCTTGACTGTATTTTGAGTTAAGCAGTTGGCGCGACTTCAGTTCTAGTCTATAAAGTCAAATGTTGTGTGGTTCCTCCATGGTAACATAGCTGCCCGAGGCCGCAAAGTTAGCAAGTACAAGAAATTTGAAAATTGTACGTAATTGCACAGTAGTGCTTAAGGTCGATGCCGTTTTTCGGCTTCAGAGCTACTTTCTTGACTCTATTTTGAGTTAATCAGTTGGCGCGACTTCAGTTCTAGCCTATAAAGTCAAATGTTGTGTGGTTCCTCCATGGTAACATAGCTGCCCGAGGTCGCAAAGTTAGCAAGTACAAGAAATTTGAAAATTGTACGTAATTGTACAGTAGTGCTTGTGGTCGATCCCGTTTTTCAGCTTCAGAACTACTTTCTTGACTGTATTTTGAGTTAAGCAGTTGGCGCGGCTTCAGTTCTAGTCTATAAAGTCAAATGTTGTGTGGTTCCTCCATGGTAACATAGCTGCCCGAGGCCGCAAAGTTAGCAAGTCGGCTTCAGAGCTACTTTCTTGACTGTATTTTGAGTGAAGCAGTTGGCGCGACTTCAGTTCTAGCCTTAAAAGTCAAATCTTGTGTGATTCCTCCATGGTAACATAGCTGCCCGAGGTCGCAAAGTTAGCAAGTACAAGAAATTTGAAAATTTTACGGAATTTCACGGTAGTGCTTATGGTCGATGCCGTTTCTCGGCTTCAGAGCTACTTTCTTGACTCTATTTTGAGTTAAGCAGTTGGCGCGACTTCAGTTCTAGCCTTAAAAGTCAAATCTTGTGTGATTCCTCCATGGTAACATAGCTGCCCGAGGTCGCAAAGTTAGCAAGTACAAGAAATTGGAAAATTGTACGTAATTGTACAGTAGTGCTTGTGGTCGATCCCGTTTTTCAGCTTCAGAACTACTTTCTTCACTGTATTTTGAGTTAAGCAGTTGGCGCGACTTCAGTTCTAGTCTATAAAGTCAAATGTTGTGTGGTTCCTCCATGGTAACATAGCTGCCCGAGGCCGCAAAGTTAGCAAGTACAAGAAATTTGAAAATTGTACGTAATTGCACAGTAGTGCTTATGGTCGATGCCGTTTCTCGGCTTCAGAGCTACTTTCTTGACTGTATTTTGAGCTAAGCAGTTGGCGCGACTTCAGTTCTAGCCTATAAAGTCAAATGTTGTGTGGTTCCTCCATGGTAACCTAGCTGCCCGAGGTCGCAAAGTTAGCAAGTACAAGAAATTTGAAAATTGTACGTAATTTCACATTAGTGCTTATGGTCGATCCCGTTTCTCAGCTTCAGAGCTACTTTCTTGACTGTATTTTGAGTTAAGCAGTTGGCGCGACTTCAGTTCTAGCCTTAAAAGTCAAATCTTGTGTGATTCCTCCATGGTAACATAGCTGCCCGAGGTCGCAAAGTTAGCAAGTACAAGCAATTTGAAAATTGTACGTAATTTCACGGTAGTGCTTATGGTCGATGCCGTTTCTCAGCTTCAGAGCTACTTTCTTGACTGTATTTTGAGTTAAGCAGTTGGCGCGACTTCAGTTCTAGCCTATAAAGTCAAATGTTGTGTGGTTCCTCCATGGTAACATAGCTGCCCGAGGTCGCAAAGTTAGCAAGTACAAGAAATTTGAAAATTGTACGTAATTGCACAGTAGTGCTTAAGGTCGATGCCGTTTCTTGGCTTCAGAGCTACTTTCTTGACTGTATTTTGAGTTAAGCAGTTGGCGCGACTTCAGTTTTAGCCTATAAAGTCAAATCTTGTGTGGTTCCTCCATGGTAACATAGCTGCCCGAGGTCGCAAAGTTAGCAAGTACAAGAAATTGGAAAATTGTACGTAATTGTACAGTAGTGCTTGTGGTCGATCCCGTTTTTCAGCTTCAGAACAACTTTCTTGACTGTATTTTGAGTTAAGCAGTTGGCGCGACTTCAGTTCTAGTCTATAAAGTCAAATGTTGTGTGGTTCCTCCATGGTGACATAGCTGCCCGAGGCCGCAAAGTTAGCAAGTACAAGAAATTTGAAAATTGTACGTAATTGCACAGTAGTGCTTAAGGTCGATGCCGTTTTTCGGCTTCAGAGCTACTTTCTTGACTGTATTTTGAGTTAAGCAGTTGGCGCGACTTCAGTTCTAGTCTATAAAGTCAAATGTTGTGTGGTTCCTCCATGGTAACATAGCTGCCCGAGGCCGCAAAGTTAGCAAGTACAAGAAATTTGAAAATTGTACGTAATTGTACAGTAGTGCTTGTGGTCGATCCCGTTTTTCAGCTTCAGAACCAGTTTCTTGACTGTATTTTGAGTTAAGCAGTTAGCGCGACTTCAGTTCTAGTCTATAAAGTCAAATGTTGTGTGGTTCCTCCATGGTAACATAGCTGCCCGAGGTCGCAAAGTTAGCAAGTACAAGAAATTTGAAAATTTTACGGAATTTCACGGTAGTGCTTATGGTCGATGCCGTTTCTCGGCTTCAGAGCTACTTTCTTGACTCTATTTTGAGTTAAGCAGTTGGCGCGACTTCAGTTCTAGCCTTAAAAGTCAAATCTTGTGTGATTCCTCCATGGTAACATAGCTGCCCGAGGTCGCAAAGTTAGCAAGTACAAGAAATTGGAAAATTGTACGTAATTGTACAGTAGTGCTTGTGGTCGATCCCGTTTTTCAGCTTCAGAACTACTTTCTTCACTGTATTTTGAGTTAAGCAGTTGGCGCGACTTCAGTTCTAGTCTATAAAGTCAAATGTTGTGTGGTTCCTCCATGGTAACATAGCTGCCCGAGGCCGCAAAGTTAGCAAGTACAAGAAATTTGAAAATTGTACGTAATTGCACAGTAGTGCTTATGGTCGATGCCGTTTCTCGGCTTCAGAGCTACTTTCTTGACTGTATTTTGAGCTAAGCAGTTGGCGCGACTTCAGTTCTAGCCTATAAAGTCAAATGTTGTGTGGTTCCTCCATGGTAACCTAGCTGCCCGAGGTCGCAAAGTTAGCAAGTACAAGAAATTTGAAAATTGTACGTAATTTCACATTAGTGCTTATGGTCGATCCCGTTTCTCAGCTTCAGAGCTACTTTCTTGACTGTATTTTGAGCTAAGCAGTTGGCGCGACTTCAGTTCTAGCCTTAAAAGTCAAATCTTGTGTGATTCCTCCATGGTAACATAGCTGCCCGAGGTCGCAAAGTTAGCAAGTACAAGCAATTTGAAAATTGTACGTAATTTCACGGTAGTGCTTATGGTCGATGCCGTTTCTCAGCTTCAGAGCTACTTTCTTGACTGTATTTTGAGTTAAGCAGTTGGCGCGACTTCAGTTCTAGCCTATAAAGTCAAATGTTGTGTGGTTCCTCCATGGTAACATAGCTGCCCGAGGTCGCAAAGTTAGCAGGTACAAGAAATTTGAAAATTGTACGTAATTTCACGGTAGTGCTTATGGTCGATGCCGTTTCTCAGCTTCAGAGCTACTTTCTTGACTGTATTTTGAGTTAAGCAGTTGGTGCGACTTCAGTTCTAGCCTATAAAGTCAAATTTTGTGTGGTTCCTCCATGGTAACATAGCTGCCCGAGGCCGCAAAGTTAGCAAGTACAAGAAATTTGAAAATTGTACGTAATTGCACAGTAGTGCTTAAGGTCGATGCCGTTTCTCGGCTTCAGAGCTACTTTCTTGACTCTATTTTGAGTTAAGCAGTTGGCGCGACTTCAGTTCTAGCCTTAAAAGTCAAATCTTGTGTGATTCCTCCATGGTAACATAGCTGCCCGAGGCCGCAAAGTTAGCAAGTACAAGAAATTTGAAAATTGTACGTAATTGCACAGTAGTGCTTAAGGTCGATGCCGTTTTTCGGCTTCAGAGCTACTTTCTTGACTCTATTTTGAGTTAATCAGTTGGCGCGACTTCAGTTCTAGCCTATAAAGTCAAATGTTGTGTGGTTCCTCCATGGTAACATAGCTGCCCGAGGTCGCAAAGTTAGCAAGTACAAGAAATTTGAAAATTGTACGTAATTGCACAGTAGTGCTTAAGGTCGATGCCGTTTCTTGGCTTCAGAGCTACTTTCTTGACTGTATTTTGAGTTAAGCAGTTGGCGCGACTTCAGTTCTAGCCTATAAAGTCAAATCTTGTGTGGTTCCTCCATGGTAACATAGCTGCCCGAGGTCGCAAAGTTAGCAAGTACAAGAAATTTGAAAATTGTACGTAATTGCACAGTAGTGCTTATGGTCGATCCCGTTTCTCAGCTTCAGAGCTATTTTCTTGACTGTATTTTGAGTTAGGCAGTTGGCGCGACTTCAGTTTTAACCTTAAAAGTCAAATCTTGTGTGATTCCTCCATGGTAACATAGCTGCCCGAGGTCGCAAAGTTAGCAAGTACAAGAAATTTGAAAATTGTACGGAATTGCACAGTAGTGCTTATAGTCGATCCCGTTTCTCAGCTTCAGAGCGACTTTCTTGACTGTATTTTGATTTAAGCAGTTGGCGGGACTTCAGTTCTAGCCTATAAAGTCAAATGTTGTGTGGTTCCTCCATAGTAACATCGCTGCCCGAAGTCGCAAAGTTAGCAAGTACAAGAAATTTGAAAATTGTACGTAATTGCACAGTAGTGCTTATAGTCGATCCCGTTTCTCAGCTTCAGAGCTACTTTCTTGACTGTATTTTGAGTTAAGCAGTTGGCGCGACTTCAGTTCTAGCCTTAAAAGTCAAATCTTGTGTGATTCTTCCATGGTAACATAGCCGCCCGAGGTCGCAAAGTTAGCAAGTACAAGAAATTTGAAAATTGTACGTAATTTCACGGTAGTGCTTATGGTCGATGCCGTTTCTCAGCTTCAGAGCTACTTTCTTGACTGTATTTTGAGTTAAGCAGTTGGCGCGACTTCAGTTCTAGCCTTAAAAGTCAAATGTTATGTGGTTCCTATATGGTAACATAGCTGCCCGAAGTCGCAAAATTAGCAAGTACAAGAAATTTGAAAATTGTACGTAATTTCACGATAGTGCTTATGGTCGATCCCGTTTCTCGGCTTCAGAGCTACTTTCTTGACTGTATTTTGAGTTAAGCAGTTGGCGCGACTTCAGTTCTAACCTATAAAGTCAAATGTTGTGTGGTTCCTCCATGGTAACATAGCTGCCCGAGGTCGCAAAGTTAGCAAGTACAAGAAATTTGAAAATTGTACGTAATTTCACATTAGTGCTTATGGTCGATCCCGTTTCTCAGCTTTAGAGCTACTTTCTTGACTGTATTTTGAGCTAAGCAGTTGGCGCGACTTCAGTTTTAGCCTTAAAAGTCAAATCTTGTGTGATTCCTCCATGGTAACATAGCTGCCCGAGGTCGCAAAGTTAGCAAGTACAAGAAATTTGAAAATTGTACGTAATTTCACATTAGTGCTTATGGTCGATCCCGTTTCTCAGCTTCAGAGCTACCTTCGTGACTGTATTTTGAGTTAAGCAGTTGGCGCGACTTCAGTTCTAGCCTTAAAAGTCAAATCTTGTGTGATTCCTCCATGGTAACATAGCTGCCCGAGGTCGCAAAGTTAGCAAGTACAAGCAATTTGAAAATTGTGCGTAATTTCACGGTAGTGCTTATGGTCGATGCCGTTTCTCAGCTTCAGAGCTACTTTCTTGACTGTATTTTGAGTTAAGCAGTTGGCGCGACTTCAGTTCTAGCCTTAAAAGTCAAATCTTGTGTGATTCCTCCATGGTAACATAGCTGCCCGAGGTCGCAAAGTTAGCAAGTACAAGAAATTTGAAAATTGTACGTAATTTCACGGTAGTGCTTATGGTCGATGCCGTTTCTCAGCTTCAGAGCTACTTTCTTGACTGTATTTTGAGTTAAGCAGTTAGCGCGACTTCAGTTCTAGCCTATAAAGTCAAATGTTGTGTGGTTCCTCCATGGTAACATAGCTTCCCGAGGTCGCAAAGTTAGCAAGTACAAGAAATTTGAAAATTGTACGTAATTTCACATTAGTGCTTATGGTCGATCCCGTTTCTCAGCTTCAGAGCTACTTTCTTGACCGTATTTTGAGTTAAGCAGTTGGCGCGACTTCAGTTCTAGCCTTAAAAGTCAAATCTTGTGCGATTCCTCCATGGTAACATAGCTGCCCGAGGTCGCAAAGTTAGCAAGTTCAAGAAATTTGAAAATTGTACGTAATTTCACGGTAGTGCTTATGGTCGATGCCGTTTCTCAGCTTCAGAGCTACTTTCTTGACTGTATTTTGAGTTAAGCAGTTGGCGCGACTTCAGTTCTAGCCTTAAAAGTCAAATCTTGTGTGATTCCTCCATGGTAACATAGCTGCCCGAAGTCGCAAATTTAGCAAGTACAAGAAATTTGAAAATTGTACGTAATTTCACGATAGTGCTTATGGTCGATCCCGTTTCTCAGCTTCAGAGCTACTTTCTTGACTGTATTTTGAGTCAAGCAGTTGGCGCGACTTCAGTTCTAACCTATAAGGTCAAATGATGTGTGGTTCCTCCATGGTAACATAGCTGCCCGAGGTCGCAAAATTAGCAAGTACAAGAAATTTGAAAATTGTACGTAATTTCACATTAGTGCTTATGGTTGATCCCGTTTCTCAGCTTCAGAGCTACCTTCGTGACTGTATTTTGAGTTAAGCAGTTGGCGCGACTTCAGTTCTAGCCTTAAAAGTCAAATCTTGTGTGATTCCTCCATGGTAACATAGCTGCCCGAGGTCGCAAAGTTAGCAAGTACAAGCAATTTGAAAATTGTGGGTAATTTCACGGTAGTGCTTATGGTCGATGCCGTTTCTCAGCTTCAGAGCTACTTTCTTGACTGTATTTTGAGTTAAGCAGTTGGCGCGACTTCAGTTCTAGCCTTAAAAGTCAAATGTTATGTGGTTCCTATATGGTAACATAGCTGCCCGAAGTCGCAAAGTTAGCAAGTACAAGAAATTTGAAAATTGTACGTAATTTCTCATTAGTGCTTATGGTCGATCCCGATTCTCGGCTTCAGAGCTACTTTCTTGACTGTATTTTGAGTTAAGCAGTTAGCGCGACTTCAGTTCTAGCCTATAAAGTCAAATGTTGTGTGGTTCCTCCATGGTAACATAGCTGCCCGAGGTCGCAAAGTTAGCAAGTACAAGAAATTTGAAAATTGTACGTAATTTCACATTAGTGCTTATGGTCGATCCCGTTTCTCAGCTTCAGAGCTACTTTCTTGACTGTATTTTGAGTTAAGCAGTTGGCGCGACTTCAGTTCTAGCCTTAAAAGTCAAATCTTGTGTGATTCCTCCATGGTAACATAGCTGCCCGAGGTCGCAAAGTTAGCAAGTACAAGAAATTTGAAAATTGTATGTAATTTCTCATTAGTGCTTATTGTCGATGCCGTTTCTCGGCTTCAGAGCTACTTTCTTGACTGTATTTTGAGTTAAGCAGTTGGCGCGACTTCAGTTCTAGTCTATAAAGTCAAATGTTGTGTGGTTCCTCGATGGTAACATAGCTGCCCGAGGTCGCAAAGTTAGCAAGTACAAGAAATTTGAAAATTGTACGTAATTGCACAGTAGTGCTTATGGTCGATCCCGTTTCTCGGCTTCAGAGCTACTTTCTTGACTGTATTTTGAGTTAAGCAGTTGGCGCGACTTCAGTTCTAGCCTTAAACGTCAAATCTTGTGTGATTCCTCCATGGTAACATAGCTGCACGAGGTCGCAAAGTTAGCAAGTACAAGAAATTTGAAAATTGTACGTAATTTCACATTAGTGCTTATGGTCGATCCCGTTTCTCAGCTTCAGAGCTACTTTCTTGACTCTATTTTGAGTTAAGCAGTTGGCGCGACTTCAGTTCTAGCCTATAAAGTCAAATGTTGTGTGGTTCCTCTATGGTAACATAGCTGCCCGAGGTCGCAAAGTTAGCAAGTACAAGAAATTTGAAAATTGTACGTAATTTCACATTAGTGCTTATGGTCGATCCCGTTTCTCAGCTTCAGAGCTACTTTCTTGACTGTATTTTGATTTAAGCAGTTGGCGGGACTTCAGTTCTAGCCTATAAAGTCAAATGTTGTGTGGTTCCTCCATGGTAACATAGCTGCCCGAGGTCGCAAAGTTAGCAAGTACAAGAAATTTGAAAATTGTACGTAATTTCACATTAGTGCTTATGGTCGATCCCGTTTCTCAGCTTCAGAGCTACTTTCTTGACTGTATTTTGAGTTAAGCAGTTGGCGCGACCTCAGTTCTAGCCTTAAAAGTCAAATCTTGTGTGATTCCTCCATGGTAACATAGCTGCCCGAGGTCGCAAAGTTAGCAAGTACAAGAAATTTGAAAATTGTATGTAATTTCTCATTAGTGCTTATGGTCGATGCCGTTTCTCGGCTTCAGAGCTACTTTCTTGACTGTATTTTGAGCTAAGCAGTTGGCGCGACCTCAGTTCTAGCCTTAAAAGTCAAATCTTGTGCGATTCCTCCATGGTAACATAGCTGCCCAAGGTCGCAAAGTTAGCAAGTACAAGAAATTTGAAAATTGTACGTAATTTCACATTAGTGCTTATGGTCGATCCCGTTTCTCAGCTTCAGAGCTACTTTCTTGACTGTATTTTGAGTTAAGCAGTTGGCGGGACTTCAGTTTTAGCCTTAAAAGTCAAATATTGTGTGATTCCTCCATGATAACATAGCTGCCCGAGGTCGCAAAGTTAGCAAGTACAAGAAATTTGAAAATTGTACGTAATTGCACAGTAGTGCTTATGGTCGATCCCGTTTCTCAGCTTCAGAGCTACTTTCTTGACTGTATTTTGATTTAAGCAGTTGGCGGGACTTCAGTTCTAGCCTTAAAAGTCAAATCTTGTGTGATTCCTCCATGGTAACATAGCTGCCCGAGGTCTCAAAGTTAGCAAGTACAAGAAATTTGAAAATTGTACGTAATTTCACGGTAGTGCTTATGGTCGATGCCGTTTCTCGGCTTCAGAGCTACTTTCTTGACTGTATTTTGATTTAAGCAGTTGGCGGGACTTCAGTTCTAGCCTATAAAGTCAAATGTTGTGTGGTTCCTCCATGGTAACATAGCTGCCCGCGGTCGCAAAGTTAGCAAGTACAAGAAATTTGAAAATTGTACGTAATTTCACATTAGTGCTTATGGTCGATCCCGTTTCTCAGCTTCAGAGCTACTTTCTTGACTGTATTTTGAGTTAAGCAGTTGGCGCGACCTCAGTTCTAGCCTTAAAAGTCAAATCTTGTGTGATTCCTCCATGGTAACATAGCTGCCCGAGGTCGCAAAGTTAGCAAGTACAAGAAATTTGAAAATTGTATGTAATTTCTCATTAGTGCTTATGGTCGATGCCGTTTCTCGGCTTCAGAACTACTTTCTTGACTGTATTTTGAGTTAAGCAGTTGGCGCGACCTCAGTTCTAGCCTTAAAAGTCAAATCTTGTGTGATTCCTCCATGGTAACATAGCTGCCCGAGGTCGCAAAGTTAGCAAGTACAAGAAATTTGAAAATTGTATGTAATTTCTCATTAGTGCTTATGGTCGATCCCGTTTCTCAGCTTCAGAGCTACTTTCTTGACTGTATTTTGAGTTAAGCAGTTGGGCGACTTCAGTTCTAGCCTATAAAGTCAAATCTTGTGTGATTCCTCCATGGTAACATAGCTGCCCGAGGCCGCAAAGTTAGCAAGTACAAGAAATTTGAAAATTGTACGTAATTGCACAGTAGTGCTTAAGGTCGATCCCGTTTCTCAGCTTCAGAGCTACTTTCTTGACTGTATTTTGAGTTAAGCAGTTGGCGCGACTTCAGTTCTAGCCTTAAAAGTCAAATCTTGTGTGATTCCTCCATGGTAACATAGCTGCCCGAGGTCGCAAAGTTAGCAAGTACAAGAAATTTGAAAATTGTACGTAATTTCACATTAGTGCTTATGGTCGATCCCGTTTCTCAGCTTCAGAGCTACTTTCTTGACTGTATTTTGAGTTAAGCAGTTGGCGCGACTTC